>CANJKZ010000321.1:0-416200 GCA_947471745.1 Closterium sp. Naga37s-1 | reverse complement strand
GGCCTCGACCCTGCCGGCGCACCACGGCCCTGCCCCACCAGTAGCGGCCTCCCCCCCCTACCCACCGCCCCTGGTAAGCGCACCGTCGAAACCGCGCCGCCCTGCCTAGCCGAGCCGCCCTGCCTAGCCGCGCCGCCCTGTCGAGTCGCGCCACTACTGCTGCTCCTGCTGCTCTTACTGCTCCTGCTACTGCTGTCATGGCTGCCCCAACGTACTCAAATTCGATGCTGAGGGCCGAGCGGTAGATTTTGAGGTCTGGGTCGATGATCTACAGCTGTTCCTGCAGTGCGATAGCAAAGATCAGGTCTCGCTTTTTGATCTCACGTCTGGCGCCTCTGCTGCACCTGCTGCCACTGCTGACAGTGCTGTTCGCTCGCAGTGGACCACGCGCGATGCTGCTGCCCGCCTTGCTATTCGTAGTCACCTGTCGTCTGCTGAGCGCGCGCACTTTAGTCAGTACAAGACCGCTAGGACTCTGTACGACGCTGTTGTTGCGCGCTACTCCTCCCTGCCACTGCTGCCCTTAGTCGCCTCATGCTGCCGTACCTGTTCCCTGACCTAGCCGCTTTTGCCACAGTCGCTGACCTCATTACCCACCTCCGCACTAGTGACACCCGCTACCGCGCTGCGCTTCCTGCCGAGTTCTGCGCCAAGAACCCCCCCCCTATGTACATCACTCTCTACTACCTCGTCACCCGGCTCCCTGACTCCCTTTGCTCGGTCAGGGACCACTTCCTCTCCCTCTGCCCCACCACGCTCACCGTTGACCTCCTCGAGGAGCGCCTCCTTGCAGTTGAGAAGAGTATCGTCGCTGTAGGGGCCTCTCGTGGTGACCCTCGCGCCCCTTTCTTTGAGGGGTGCTCCCCCTCTCCCCTCTTGCCCTCTGTTGCCTCTGCTGCTGCTGTCGACCTCGTTGGCACCGAGTCGGTCGGCGCTGCGTCTACTCCTAGTGGGAGGCGCCGCAACAGCAAGGGCAAGGGGGGCAAAGGGGTGGAGGGGCGGCGGGGGGCGGCGGTGGTGGCGGTGGAGGTGACGGAGGGGGTGGGGGTGGGGGTGGAGGTGGGGTGGGAGTGGTGGCTCGGGTGGGGGCTTCGGTGGCGGCGGTGGAGGTGGAGGCGGCGGAGGCAGGCAGCGGGAGTGGGGGTGGAGGTGGCGGCGGCGGAGGCGGAGGTGGGGGTGGCGGGGGCGGTGGTGGGCAGCGGGGAGGCGCTAGCGGTGACCAGCGCCAGCAGCAGCAGCGCTCCCGTGAGACCCTGTCGCCTCAGCAGCTCCGTGAGTGGTATGCTGGGCGTGGGAGGTCTGGGGGTGCTGGTCCCTGCACTTACGTTCTTCGCACCGGCGACCGCAGTGGAGAGACGTGCGGCGGCCCGCACACCACACCTCGCTGCTTCGGCCGCCTGACTGTCGCCTGGCGTACACAGTTCCCTGGCTCTGCTGAGATCCCTCGCTGGGATATTCTGCTTAAGTCGGGGGTTGCTATCTTTGATCTTGACTATGATGCTATCCTTGCTGCTATGTATGCTGTGTCTATTAGTGCTGAGGGTGACTGTTACCTGTGTGTTCCGCCCGACCCGGGCATTGAGGCTGCTGCGCTAGGTGCTAGTGCGTCTACTGCTCCAGGTGTTGGTGAGACTGCTCTCTCAGGTACCGCGTCGGCTCAGGTCTTACACACTTTTACCCTTGACTCGGGTGCTTCCCGCTCCTTCTTTCGCGACTGCACCACACTCTCGCCGCTCAGTTGGCCTGTGGTTGTCTCTCTGGCTGACCCCTCTGGGGGACCAGTTGTGGCCCATTCCTCCACTGTTCTCCCGTGTCCTGCGGCTCCGTCCGGCTCGCTGTCTGGTTTTCACCTCCCCTCGTTCTCTACGAACTTGGTGGCGGGTGCTGATCTTCAGGATGGGGGTGTTCACCAGTTCACCCCTGCCTATCAGCGTGTGACACACTGCACGTGTGCTCGGACGGGTCGTCACCTGGCCACGTTTACCCGTCGGCCAGGGTCCAGCCTGTACACCCTTACCACTGAGTCTCCTCCTGTCACTGCGACTGGTCAGGTAGCCGCGTCGGGTAAGGTGTTTGCTGCAGCGTCCCGGTCTGGCCCTGAGTCTGCCCCCTGCTCGTGTCGCCTCCTGTCTCACGAGACTCTCCTTTAGCACCACCGCCTTAGTCACCCCTCCCTGCCTCGTCTCAGAGGCATGGCCTCCCGTGTGTCCTTATCTCTAGTCTCCCCCCCCCTTCCTCCTCCTTCCTCCGGGGCCTGCCCTACCTGCGTTCCCTGCGTCGAGGGTCCTCACTCCTCGTTCCTTCCTGACAGAGAGCTCCCCTGCAGACTCTTCACATGGACGTGTGGGGCCCAGCCTGCGTCGCGTGGACAGGGTCACGAGCGCTACTTCCTGCTGGTTGTTGACGACTACTCGTGTTACACCACAGTCTTCCCCTTGCGCCGCAAGGGTGAGGTCACTGAGGTGTTGATCGACTGGATCCGTGCTGCTCGTCTCCAGCTCAGAGAGAGTTTAGGCTCGGACTTCCTGTTGTGCTGCACTCAGACAGAGGTGGAGAGTTTCCTCCGACCTTCTGCAGGCCTACTGTCGGGCGAGGGCATCCGCAGACGTTCACGCTTCCGGCCTCTCCACAGCAAAATGGGATTGCTGAGCGCCGCATTGGCATAGTCATGGATGTCGCTCGTACGTCTATTATCCATGCGGCTGCTCCCCATTTTCTGTGGCCGTTCGCGGTTCAGTACGCGGTGCATCAGCTCAACCTCCAGCCCCGGGTCTCCATGCCGGAGACCACTCCCACTCTGCGGTGGACGGGGAAGGTTGGCGATGCGTCTGCTTTCCGTGTCTGGGGATCTCGAGCTTTCGTCCGCGACTTGTCTGCGGACAAGCTGTCCTCCCGTGCCGTTCCCTGCGTCTTCCTTGGCTTCCCTCCTGACGCGCCTGGCTGGCAGTTTTACCACCCCACCTCGCGCCGTGTTTTGTCCTCTCAGGACGTCACGTTTGACGAGTCGGTTCCCTACTACCGTCTCTTCCCCTACCGCACTGCCCCCCTCCCCCCCCCGCCGCTCTTCCTCGTGCCAGGTCCTCACCAGGTAGACCCCCTCCCCCCTCAGGGTCCTGCCCCCTCAGGTGTGTCCCCAGGTAGACGCAGTCGAGCTTGTCAAGTAGCTCTTAACTCTGGTGCTTGCTAGGGTGCTGAGCTGCGGGTGCTGGGTCTGGGGGTGCTGAGCCTGAGGCGTACGGAGCCTGGGGGTGCTGAGTTCTGGGGGTGCTGAGCTGGGGTTGCTGCATCTGGGGGTGCTGAGACTGGAGTCCCTCCGAGTGTCCCGTTGCGGCGGGAGCCCCTCTCTCCACGGCAGCTTCGTGAGTGGT
Organism: Closterium sp. Naga37s-1; assembly: GCA_947471745.1. Taxonomy (NCBI): domain Eukaryota; kingdom Viridiplantae; phylum Streptophyta; class Zygnematophyceae; order Desmidiales; family Closteriaceae; genus Closterium; species Closterium sp. Naga37s-1. The sequence goes on along the minus strand of CANJKZ010000321.1, from coordinate 412,832 downwards.
ACGCTAGGCACTGTAGCCGTGCTGCTGGAGCTGGGGGGCCTACTGCTAGAGGTGCTACTGGTGCTGGAGCTGCTGGAGGTGCTGCTGGTGCTGGAGCTGCTGGAGGTGCTGCTGGTGCTGGAGGTGCTACGGAGGTGCTGCTGGGCTCGAGGTGCTGCTGGTGCTGGAGGTCGCTGCTGGTACTCTGGAGGTGCTGCTGGTGCTGGAGGTGCTGCTGGAGGTGCTGCCAGTGCTGGAGCTGCTGGAGGTGCTGCTGGTGCTAGAGCTGCTGGGGCCGCTGGCCCCTGGGGGTGCTCGTACTGGAGGTCCATGGAGCTACTGGGATTGGAGCTGCTGCAGGAGTTGGAGCTGGATGTGCTGGCGCTGCTGGACGCTGTGGTGGTGCTGCGGGAGTTAGTCAGCTGGAGACCCTGGAGCTGAGGGTGCTGGTGCTGTCTCTGCTGGTTCTGGAGGCATGCGCGGCCACGGCCGTACTTCGTTCCGCTCCTTCATGCAGGTTCTTGGTCCTCCCGCTGCTGCTGGTCTACTCCCTCTTTAGAGTGTCCTCTGCCTGTCCAGTCGCAGCACAGTCAAAGCCTGCCTCACCACTCCCTGGTCCTTCTCCCTACACTGGTTCCGACCGGAGGTCTTACGGAGCGTCGTGAGCCTGAGTCTCGTCCCTGCGTCGCCTGAGTCTCGTCCTGCGTCACCTGTTTCGTGCTACTCGCACTGGTCGTCGTGCTCCGCGTCAGCGTCCTCCTGCTGTCCCAGGCACACACCAGATGGCGCTTCGTCCTTCCACTGCTCCACAGCGTGTCCCTCTGCCGTCTCCTCCCGCGTCCTCTCTTCCTGACGTTGCTGACCCGCAGTCAGACCTTGCTCGCGCTGCCAGTCCTACTATCACTGCGTCCTCTCGCTACTGTTGTCACTGACCCTTCCTTTGAGTCTACTGCTGCGTCGGCTCTTGTACTAAGCTTGTCGACTTTGCCTGCTCACTGTCGTCTCGACTACGCCACTAGTCTAGTTGCTGAGTCTGCGTCTGGATGTCCTCCGTCCGTCGGGGGTGAGTGTGCTCTTAGCACGGACGTCCTTGAGGACAGACAGGAGGAGTTTGAGTGCTTTGCCGCTACTTTACCTCATCTCGTGTCCATGCTGATTGCCCCTGAGGGAGACCCGGATGCACCAGACATCCCGACCCCGCGCTCTTACGCAGAGGCGATAGAGGGTCCCTACTCCTCTCAATGGCAGTCAGCCATGGACGCAGAGATGGCTTCCTGGAAGTCCACAAGCACCTACGTCGACGAGGTTCCCCCGCCTGGGGAGAACATCGTCAATGGCATGTGGATTTTCAGGGTGAAGCGGCCGCCGGGTTCTCCGCCTGTCTTCAAGGCACGTTACGTTGCACGAGGCTTCAGTCAGCGTGAGGGAGTTGACTTCTTCCAGACCTTCTCCCCTACCCCGAAGATGACCACTCTTCGGGTTTCTGCTGCACGTCGCCGGTCAGCGTGACTACGAGCTCCACTCTCTTGACTTCAGCACTGCTTTCCTACAGGGCAGCCTGCACGAGGAGATCTGGCTGCGCCGCCCACCTGGCTTCACTGGGTCGTTTCCTGCAGGTACCCAGTGGAGGCCTCCGGCGGCCAGTCTACGGTCTCCGCCAGGCACCCCGGTGAGTGGCACGACACACTGAGGACGACTCTTGCTGCTCTTGGGTTTGCTCTTCTACTGCTGACCCATCGCTGTTTCTACGCACCGACACCACTCTGACGCAGTTCTACGTTCTCGTGTACGTAGACGACTTGGTTTTTGCTACTGCTGACACTGAGGCACTCGCCCACGTGAAGTCGGAGCTGCAGAAGAGACACACGTGCACAGACCTGGGTGAGCTGACAAGCTATCTTGGCTTGCGGATCACCCGGGACAGAGCACAGCACACCATTACCTTGGACTCAGTCACACATGGTGCCGCAGGTCCTTCAGCGCTTCAACTTCACGTACTCCTCGCCACAGCCCACTCCTCTGCCTACGCGCCACTCACTCTCAGCTCTGCCTTCGGATGAGTCCGTAGAGCCGAGTGGCCCGTATCCAGAGCTTGTGGGCTGCCTCATGTACCTGATGACCTGCAATCGACCCGACCTTGCATACCCTCTTAGCATCCTAGCACGCTATGTCGCTCCTGGCCGACACAGGAAGGAGCACATGGATGCCGCTAAGAGGGTGTTGCGCTACTTGTGCAGTACGTCGGGCATGGGACTCGTGCTTGGAGGGCGAGGTCCAGTGGTCCTCACTGGTCACGCTGACGCTTCTTGGGCTGACGACTTGGCTACTCAGCGGTCGTCACAGGGTTACACCTTCAGCCTTGGTTCCGGCTCTATTTCGTGGCGGTCTACCAGCTCGTCTTCTGTTCTCGGCTCTAGCTGTGAGGCTGAGATCTACGCAGGGGCCATGGCTGCTGACCGACCTGGGAGAGCCGCCTCGTTCTCCTCCAGTTTTGTACGTAGACAACAAGGCCATGCTGGCCTTGTGTTAGGAGCACAGACTGGAGCACAGAACAAAGCACATTGCTCTTCGCTACTTCCTTGCACGTGAGCTGCAGCAGCGTGGTCAGCTGCGCCTTGCTTACGTGGCCTCTCATGCCAACACTCCTGATATCCTTACCAAGGCACTTCAGCCTTGTGATCATCAGCGTTTCTGTACTATTTTAGGTCTTGTGCCTACCTGGCCTCACTTACTTACCTCTTGACTTTGCTTTGTACTCGGATTTATATATACCTGCACCTGCCTGTTTACCTTTGCTTGGTTGCGATCACTGTCTTGCTTGTTCACCTTGATTTATAATCCTGCATGTGAACTGGCCTTGTGGCCTTTGAACTTGTGCTCGGAATGTGTGGTGACGTTGTGATCCACCCTGAGTTGTCTTGCTTGACTGGTCTTGTGACCCCTTGTTCTCCTTGTGAGAAGCTAAGAGAGAACGAGGATGGATGAACTAGCAGAAAGTTGGGTACAAGTACGAAACCCTAAGTTTGTTGTACCCTCTATGACTAAACCCACTATAGCCTACACAAGATAAACATATAATGTTTGACACACCCCCATAGGCTAAGTGGGTGACAACCAGACGGTCACAAGAACAGTCAAAGCAAAACAAGCTCAGGGTGGATCTCAAGGATACCACACAAATTCCGAGCACAAGCAAGTGGTCACAAGACCAGTTCACATGCAGTTTGATAATACAACAAGAGATACAGTGATCACAACCTAGCAAGTGAAAGCATGCAGGTATTATATATAGAGATCACAGTACAAGCAGAGTCAAGAAGTGAGCAAGTGAGGCACAGTAGGCACAAGGCCTAGAACAGTACAGAAACGCTGATGATCACAAGGCTGTAGAGCCTTGGTGAACACATCAGCAGTGTTGGCCCGAGTGGCCACGTACGCAAGACGAAGCTGACCACGCTGCTGCAGCTCTCGAGCAAGGAAGTAGCGCAGAGCGATGTGCTTCGTTCTGTGCTCCAGTCTGTGCTCCTCACACAAGGCAATGGCGGCCTTGTTGTCGACGTACAGCACTGGAGGAGAACGAGGCCGCTCTCCCAGGTCGGTCAGCAGGTAGGTGAGCCAGCGTAACTCCTGTGCAGCCATGGCTGTGGCGTAGATCTCAGCCTCACAACTGGAGCTGAGAACAGAAGAAGAGCGAGTAGAACGCCAAGAACTGAACCAGAGCCAAGGCTGAAGCCTCGTCACCTCAACAGCGCACGCATCAAGTCATCTTCGTGCTGACGGCTCCACCTGATCCGCCACGTCGACCTCGGGATACCACCACCGAGGTCGGATCTCGCCAACTTCGCCTGGGTGACCGTCGCACTCCTTCGCAGAACCTCGTCACCCAGGTATCCTGGTCGACCGGGCAACCATGTCGACCAGCTGCTCCTGTATGTGCTCGTCGACCTCCCAAGTCGACGACCACACCAAGTCGACCTCACCAGGTCGACACTCCTCTGGTCGACCAGCTCCAGGTCGACGTCACTCCTGGTCGACCAGCTCCACGTCGACCAGCGCAGTTGTCAGTCGACCACCCAAGTCGGCTACCCAAAGTCGGCGTCACCAAGTCGACGCCCCTTCTTGAAGTCGACCTCTTGAAGTCGGCGACCTCCCAAGTCGGCGACCTTGCAAGTCGGCGACCTTGCAAGTCGATGACCTTGCAAGTCGGTGACCTTGCAAGTCGATGACCTTGCAAGTCGATGACCTTGCAAGTCGGTGACCTTGCAAGTCGATGACCTTGCAAGTCGATGACCGGCAAGTCGGCGCCGACTTCCAGGTCGACGTGCCACATCGCCGACCACCAGTTGAAGTCGGCCACCGGCTTCCCAAGTCGGCGGCATTGCAGTGGCCCCGTGCAAGTCGACCAACCCCGTCGACCAACTCGCCCAAGTCGGCGTCGCCCACTGCTGCAAGTCGGCTGTACCTTCCGTACACACCACCACGAAGTCGGCTCCGCCCAAGCGTGGACGGGACCAACACACAACTCCCGTTGACACTTCTCCCTACGCTGAGCCGACGGGAGGTCTTACGGAGCGTCGTGAGCCCGAGTCTCGTCCTCCGTCGCCTGAGACTCGTCCAGAGTCGTCTGAGTCGCGTCCTGAGTCACCTGTCCGTGCTGCTCGCACTGGTCGTCGTGCTCCGCGTCAGCGTCCTCCTCCTGTCCTTGGCACTCACTATATGACCCTGCGTCCTTCCACTGCTCCACAGCGTGTCCCACTGCCGTCTCCACAAGCGTCCTCTCTTCCTGCTCTCGCTGCCCCGGAGTCTGACTCTCTCCGTGCTGCCAGTCCTACTGTCACGCGTCTCCTCGCCACTGTTGTCACTGACCCCACCTTTGAGTCCTGTGCTGCGTCTGCTCTGGTCGCTGAGTTAGTTGACTTTGCTGCCGCCTATCGTCTAGACTACGCCGCTAGCCTTGTTGCTGAGTCTGAGTCTGTCTGTCCTCCGTCTGTCGGGGGTGAGTGTGCTCTTGGCACGGACGTCCTTGAGGACCGACAGGAGGAGTTTGAGTGCTTTGCCGCTGCTTTGCCTCATCTCGTGTCCATGCTAGTTGCCCCTGAGGGAGACCCGGATGCACCAGACATCCCGACCCCACGCTCTTACGCAGAGGCGATGGAGGGTCCCTACTCCTCTCAATGGCAGACAGCCATGGACGCAGAGATGGCTTCCTGGAAGTCCACAGGCACCTACGTCGACGAGGTTCCCCCACCTGGGGCGAACATCGTCAGTGGCATGTGGATTTTCAGGGTGAAGCGGCCGCCGGGTTCTCCGCCTGTCTTCAAGGCGCGTTACGTTGCACGAGGCTTCAGTCAGCGAGAGGGAGTTGACTTCTTCCAGACCTTCTCCCCGACCCCGAAGATGACCACTCTTCGGGTTCTGCTGCACGTCGCCGCTCAGCGTGACTACGAGCTCCACTCTCTTGACTTCAGCACTGCGTTCTTACAGGGCAGCCTGCACGAGGAGATCTGGCTGCGCCGCCCACCTGGCTTCACTGGGTCGTTCCCCTCCTGGTACCCAGTGGAGCCTCCGGCGGCCAGTCTACGGTCTTCGCCAGGCACCCCGTGAGTGGCACGACACACTGAGGGCTACTCTTACTGCTGACCCGTCGCTGTTTCTACGCACTGACACCACTCTGCCGCCGTTCTACGTTCTTGTTTACATAGACGACTTGGTCTTTGCTACTGCTGACACTGAGGCACTCGCCCACGTGAAGTCGGAGCTGCAGAAGAGACACACGTGGACAGACCTGGGTGAACTGACAAGCTATCTTGGCTTGCGGATCACCCGGGACAGAGCACAGCGCACCATCACCTTCACTCAGTCACACATGGTGCAGCAGGTCCTTCAGCGCTTCCGCTTCACGTACTCCTCGCCTCAGTCCACTCCTCTGCCTACCGGTCACTCGCTCTCAGCTCTGCCTTCGGATGAGTCCGTAGAGCCGAGTGGCCCGTATCCAGAGCTTGTGGGCTGCCTCATGTACCTGATGACGTGCACTCGACCTGACCTCGCATACCCTCTTAGCATCCTAGCGCGCTATGTTGCTCCCGGCCGTCACCGGAAGGAGCACATGGATGCCGCTAAGAGGGTGTTGCGCTACTTGTGCAGTACGTCGGGCATGGGGCTCGTGCTTGGAGGTCGGAGCGACGTTGTCCTCACTGGTCACTCAGACGCTTCTTGGGCTGACGACCAGGCTACGCAGCGTTAAACAGAAAACTTAATTTACCTTCATCGCCGGCGAATAGGCGGTAGGTTGACATGCAAAACGCATATTGCACTCAACAAAGGTGGGAACGACAAAAGAAAACGAAGAGAAAGTTGCAAAAAAACAGAAAAAGAAAAAAAATAGAGTAAGACAGTGAGGCGGATAAGGGAGAGGGAGGCAGACGGACGACAGAGAGAAATGGAGGAGCGAGTGAGCTGGACAAGGGAGAGAGACAAACGTGGCGTCGTGAACTCTACATAATATAGAGAAAACGTATGTGAACCTTTGATCGAAACATGCAAATCGACCAATCACGAGGAGATAAACATCTAGAGACCTTTTTCCCTAAACTAAAGAACGAACTACTACTCTAGTAAGTTCACGGCTCACCTAAGTAGCACGAGTCGAGGGGGGTATTAAGTTGAGTTGAGGGAAGCACCAGCTAGAGCAGCGTGAAGACAGCAGAGAACAAAAAGAAGAATGAAACCTTAGGTAAGTTCACAATTCCGTCGCATATATTTTTGCAATGGTCTGGTACGGGAATGGTCTCGAGGTCGATTCTTGGCGCGCACGTTTTCATGATGGTAATGTGGGTGGTGCAGAATTGTGTCAAATTCCTTCTTTTGGAGCAGAATCATATGTACACTATTGTTTTCTGTTGGTATAATCAAGAACAGAATGTTTCTTACTTATATAATGCAATACATATGAGTAAGCATTTTTGTCTCACAGTATTTGTTTTTCTCACAGCACAGCATGTATTATACAGAGGATTAAAGAAACGATGATAAAAAATTGTATGGGCACAATATGTAAACTTGCTAGCAATATGCATTTCAATGAAAAATAACAGAAGTATATCAAACAAAAAAGCTTCGTAACCCTAAGACGATTTCGTCGCCTCTTGTTTTACGGGAGCAACGCTGGCACGCCGTCAACGTGCAACGTTGGCACGCTGTCAAATTTGCACTGCTGGAGCGCGGTCGACCAAGTCGTGCTGGAACGCGGTCGACCATGCTGTGGTGGCAGTCGACCGACCTGAATGCTAGCTCTGATGTAGTCTTGCCATGCCAACTTCATTGTACCATTGTTCTCAACTTTTTCTAGTGAAACTCTTGCCAACTTGCCCCGTGAACTAGCAAGCAGTGTGTGCACTAGGAAACGACTAAGGACCAACGAACGCAGAGATCACACGAGCACCCGTGCCTAGCCCGTAGTCTAGCTCCCGTTGTAGTAGTTATCTCCGCAAGAAGGACCAGGTAGTGGAGAGACTGGCTGTAACTGTGACTGCGACTGGACAGGCGGGTGGACTCAGTAGTGGAGGAGTAGGACCAGGAGAGGGCGGGAGGCCAAGAACCTGCTGAAGGAGCGGAACGTAGTACGGCCGTGGCCGCTCAGCACCTCCAGCTCCAACCCCCTCAGCAGGCCCAGTCCCAGCAGCTCCAGCAGCACCGCCAGCAGCAGCAGGGCCCCCAGCAGCTCCAGCACCAGCAGTACCTCCAGTAGCTCCAGCAGCACCAGCACCAGCAGCACCTCTAGCAGCGCCAGCAGCACCACCAGCAGCAGCAGCACCTCCAGTAGCTCCAGCAGCACCAGCTCCAGCAGCACCAGCTCCAGCAGCACCTCCAGCAGTAGCAGCTCCTCCAGCAGCTCAAGCAGCTCCAGCACCAGCAGCACCTCCAGCAGCGCCAGCAGCACCACCAGCAGCAGCAGCACCTCCAGTAGCTCCAGCAGCACCAGCACCAGCAGTACCTCCAGCAGCGCCAGCAGCACCAGCACCAGCAGCATCTCCAGCAGTGCCAGCAGCACCTCCAGAAGCGCCAGCAGCACCTCCAGTAGTAGCAGAACCAGGGTCCACGACACTGGGAGCGCCACTCCGGAGACTGCAGCGCTGAGCGTACCACTCACGGAGTCGCTGGGGAGAGGGCAGCTCCCGCCTAGGAGGGGAAGCACGAGCACCAGCTCCAGCAACACTCCGAGCTCCAGAAGCACCCCTCCTGAGGCTGCAGTACTGTAAGTACCACTCACGCAGCTGCTGCGAGGAGAGGGCTCCTCCAGGTGTAGCACGCTCAGTCTCAGCACCCTCAGACGTAGCACTCCCAGGCTCAGCACCCCCAGACTCAGCACCCGCAGGCTTCGCACCCCCAGGCTCAGCACCCCCAGACTCAGCACTCGCAGGCTCCGCACCCCCAGGCTCAGCACCCCCAGACTCCGCACCCCCAGGCTCCGCACCCCCAGGCTCCGCACGCTCAGGCTCAGCACCCCTGGCAGGACGAGAGTCGACAGCTACCTCGACAGGCTCAACCGGGTCTACCTGGGACACACCTGAGGGAGCGGCACCCTGAGGGGGGAGGGGGTCTACCACAGCAGCACCTGGCGCGAGGAAGAGAGGCGGGGGGGGGAGCGGGGCAGTGCGGTAGGGGAAGAGGCGGTAGTAGGGCACCGACTCGTCAAAAGTGACGTCCTGAGAGGGCAGGACACGGCGCGAGGTGGCGTGGTAAAACTGCCAACCAGACGCGTCCAGGACAAAGCAAAGGAAGACACAAGGAACAGCGCGGGAGGAGAGCTTGTCCGCGGACGTATCGCGAACGAAAGCTCGAGATCCCCAGACCCGAAAACGCGACGCATCGCCAACCTCTCCCGTCCAACGCAGTGCCGGCGAAGTCTCCGGAACGGAGACACGGGGCCAGAGGTTGAGCTGATGCGCAGCGTATCGGACCGCAAACGGCCACAGAAAGTGGGGGGGCAGCCGCATGGATCAAGGAGGTACGAGCGACCTCCATGACCAAACCAATGCGGCGCTCAGCAACCCCATTCTGCTGTGGAGAGGCCGGAAGCGTGAACGACTGGCGGATGCCGTGCTCCGCACAGTAGACTGCCAAGAGGTCGGAGGAGAACTCACCACCTCTGTCAGAGTGCAGACGCAGGACAGGAAAGTCCGAGTGGAACCGCTCACTGAGCTGGAGACGAGAAGCGCGGGGATCCAAGGGATCAAAACATCAGGGACCTCACCCTTGGTGCGCAAGGGGAAGACCGTGGTGTAGCGCGAGTAGTCGTCAACAACGATCAGGAAGTACCTCTCCTGACCCTGTCCACGGACGCGGGCTGGGCCCCACACGTCCAAATGGAGCGTCTGCAAAGGAGCAGTCGTCGGGGGAAACGAGGAGGAGTGAGGAGCGGCGCGCTGCTGCCCCTCGACACAGGGAAGGCAGGGAGGAGCAGGCGAGGGTGGGAGTGGAGGGAGAACCCTGGGAAGACCAGAGACAAGGTACCGTTTGTGCATGGCACGAAGGCGCTGCACTGACAGGTGACCAAGGCGGTGGTGCCAGAGGACAGTCTCGTGTGCCAGGGAGCGACACGAGCAGGGGGCAGACAGCTGACCTGACGCAGACGCGGACGCAGCTACCTGAGGGGAATCAGTGGTCAGTGGTGTACAGGTCCGACCCCGGCTGCCGAGTGAAGGTAGCCAGGTGGCGACCCGTCCGAGCGCACGTGCAGTGTGTCACGCGCTCGTAGGCAGGGGTAAACTGGTGGACACCCCCGTCCTGGAGCGCACTACCCGCCACCAAGTTCGTAGAGAACGATGGGAGTTAGAGACCTGACAGTGTGCCCGACGGAACCGCAGGACAAGGGAGGACAGTGGAGGAGGTCGCAACGACCGGACCCCCAGAGGGGTCAGCGAGGGAGACTGCAACTGGTCGAGCAAGCTGCTCAAGGGCAGTGCGGTCACGAAAGAAACAGCGAGAAGCACCTGAGTCCAGTGTGAAGGTGTGCAGTGCCTCAGTAGACCCAGTACCAAGGGGCGCAGACTCATGAGCACCTAGAGCAGCAGCCTCACCAGCACCTGGGGCAACAGACACGCAAGTACCTAGAGCGGCAGCCTCACCAGCACCTAGGGCAACAGACGCACTAGCACCTAGAGCGGCAGCCTCACTGGTGCGAATGCCCGGGTCGGGCAGAACACACAGGTACTGATCACCCTCTCCACTAGTAGACAAGACATACATGGCAGTGAGAATAGCATCAAAGTCAAGAGCATAGATATCAACGTTCTTCCTCATCAGATCAGCCCAGCGGGGCAGCTCAGTGGCACCTGGGAACTGAGTGCGCCATGCGTCGTCGAGGCGGGAGAAGCAGCGCTGTGTGGGGTGCGCTCTCCCACACGTCTGGCCAGTGCGGTCACCAGTGCGAATGACGTACGTGCAGCTAAGGCCACCCCCCCCCCCCCCCCCCCGTGCTGAGAGTACCACTCACGAAGCTCCTGGGGCGACGGAGTCTGCTGCTGGCTCTGGCCACCGCCAGCGCCTCCACGACCACCACCTCCGCCGCTGCCACCCCGTCCACCACCGCCCCTGCCGCCGCCGCGTCCACCGCTGCCACCACCACCACCCCCGCCCCTGCCACCTCCCCCGCCGCTGCCGCCACCACCCCCACCGCTGCCACTAGCCCCTCCAGCCCCGCCACCACCCCCACCGCCGCCACCGCCCCCACCACCGCCTCCCCCGCCATCACCTCCGCCTCCCTTGCCCCCTTTGCCCTTGCCGCTGCGGCGCCAGTTCTGAGCGGACGCAGTCCCGACCTTCTCAGTACCAAGGAGGTCGACAGCAGCAGCAGAGGCTACAGAGGGGAGAAGGGGGGAAGGGGAACACCCCTCAAAAAAAGGGGTGCGGGGGTCGCCACGAGAGGCACCTACAGCTACTATGCTAGCCTCAGCTGCAAGTAGTTCCTTCTCGAGGAGGTCAATGGTGAGTTCAGTGGGGCAGCGAGCTAGGAAGTGGTCCCTGACTGCACGCAGAGTGTCAGGGAGGCGGGTGACTAGGTGGTAGAGAGTGAGCCAGAGCGGGGGGGGGGGGGGTTCTTGGTAAGAAACTCAGCGGGCATAGCGGCACGGAAGCGGGCCTCACTAGTGCGGAGGTGCGTGATGAGGTCAGCGACTGTGGAGAAAGAGGACAGGTCGGGGAACAGGTAGGGGAGCGAGAGACGGCCTAGTGCGGCAGAGGCAGGCGAGGAGTAGCGGGCAACGACAGCAGTGTACAGTGCCTGTGCAGTCTTGTGCTGGCCAAAGTGCTCGCGCTCATCTATCGGCAGGGAGTTGCGAATAGCAAAGCGAGCGTGGGCGTCACGAGTCTGCCACTATGAGCGGGCAGTGCTGTCAGCAGTAGCAGCAGGGGCAGCAGCATGCCTAAGGCGTGATCGTACAGGGAGATATCCTCCTTGGCAGTGAGCTGTAGGAATAGGTGCAGGTCATCGAGCCAGGTGTCAAACTTCACTGGGCGGCCCTCAGCATCGAAAGCAAGTACAGGAGGGCTAGCCATAGTCACAGTAGGAGCAGTAGCAGTAGGAGCAGCAGGAACAGCAGTAATGTCAGTAGTAGTGACAGAAGTAGGGGCGCGGCTCGGTAGGCGGCGCGGCTCGGTAGGGCGGCGCGGCTCGGGAGGGCGGCGCGGTTCGGTAGGGCGGCGCGGCTCGGGCCGGGTGACGCGGTTCGGTGGGGCGGCTCGGCTCGGCTAGGCAGCGGCTACTCGAGGTGGGGCACGCGAGGGCGTGCAGGGCAGAGCGGGGCCGGTCCGCACGGGGCACGAGGTGGCGAGCTAGCGAGGGCGGGGCCTGGTCGCACGGGGCACGCAAGGGCGGGCTGGTGGGGCGGGGCCGGATCGCACTAGGCACGCAGGGGCGGGCTAGTTGGGCGGGGCCGGTACGTGAGGGGCACGCAAGGGCGTGCGGGTGGGTGTGGGCCGGTCGTACGAGGCACGCAAGGGCGCGCGCTAAGGGGCGGGGCCGGTCCGTAAGGGGCGCGCAAGGGCGCGCGGGGCAGCGAGCGCGCGGGGCCGCACGGGGCACGTAAGGGCGCGCGGGGCAGACGACGCGCGGGGTGCCGCGCGGGTCGCACGCTAGGGCGTACGAGGTGGGCGGGGCCGATCGCACGGGGCACGCTAGGGCGTGCGGGCTAGGCGGGGCAGATCGCGAGAGGCACGCTAGGGGCGCGCGAGAGTGAGGGAGAGAGAGGAGGGCGCTCGAGGGCGCGACTAGGCGAGGCGCGCTAGGGCGCGACTAGGCAAAAACGGAGGGCCCATCGTTCGGTCCTGGGTAACGACCTAGGCTCGTAATACTATGTGAGAAACTAAGAGAGAACGAGGATGGATGAACTAGCAGAAAGTTGGGTACAAGTACGAAACCCTAAGTTTATTGTACTCTCTATGACTAAACCCACTATAGCCTACACAAGATAAACATATAATGTTTGACACTCCCCCACTTTGCCTATGGGGGTGTGTCAAACATTCATACTATAGTCTTGCTAGGCTGTAGTGGGGTAGATACTATGGGGTACTGTTTCCTAGGGTTTCATATTTGTACCCAACTCATTTCTAGTCATCATCATTCCTCGTAATTCTTTTCACAAATTCCTTACACCACCCCCCCCCCCCCTCAACAAGCCCCCTCCGCTACGCGAGTGCGTGTATATCGCGGAAACCCCGGCTCCTCAGGTACACTTGCAGGGCAGGGTGGTTTTCGATGTTGGCCAGGCGCACCCAGCTATCTTCAGTTGGCGTGCGCTCCTTCCAGCGAACGAGGAATTCAATCCTCTTGATTCCCCTGGGGTGTCGAATCCGATGGCTTAGGATTTTTTCGGGTTCGATGATCGGTTCCGATGTAGGGCGAGTCATGGATGGCGGGCGGTGACGAGGCAGTTGGCTTGTGGTTGGGATGTATGGGCGAAGCAGGCTGACGTGGAACGAAGGGCTGATGTACCACTCTGTCGGCAACAGTAAGTGGGCTGTCACTGGGGTAATCATGTGGCTGATTTGGAATGGTCAACAGTGGCGGGGTCGTAATTTCGTTACGATGGGCAGTCATAAATTCTGTGTGTCGAGCAGTACGTATTCTCCTGACTGGTACGTGACTGGGCGGCGGTGGCGGTCAGTGTTGCGCTTAGCGATGACATTTGTTTTTTTAATTGCTTCTGCGGCTCTGGTGTGGGCAGCTTGCAGAATTTCGGCGAATTGCTGCGCAAGTGGTGTGGGGTTGTCCGGACTCGGCGTCATGGGCACTGTAGGATTTTGCCCATAGTTCAGGTAGAAAGGGGACTGCTGCGTCATCGCTGACGTGGCGTTGTTATACGCGAACTCGATCAGCGGCAGCTGCTGCTCCCAAGTGGTCGGGTCGTCGCACGTGGCACGAATCAACTGCTCTATCGTCTGATTCGTCCGCTCCGTTTGACCGTCGGTCTCGGGGTGGTACGACGAGCTGAACTGTAGCCTTGTCCCGAACTGCTCCCAGAGGTTTTTCCAGAAGTTGCTGGTGAACTTCGTGTCGCGGTCGCTGATTATCGCGGCTGGTATCCCGTGTTGTCAAACGACGGCTGCGATGAACAGGCGAGCGGTTTCTTCGGCTGAGATCGATTTCTTGCACGCAGCGAAGTGTGCCATCTTCGTCAACCTGTCAACGACGACCATAACTGCGTCGTTACCCCCAGGGTTCGAAGGTAACCTTGTGACGAAATCCATGGTAACCTGCTGCCAGGCGCGCTCAGGCGGTGGAATCGGCTGCAACTGACCCGCCTTTCTTTTTCGCGAGCTCTTCATCACCTGACACGTAGGACACGAGCCCACGTGGTGCTGTACGTCGGTCAACAGCTCCGGCCAGTAGTAATACCGCTGCAGTTGCTGTCGCGTTTTTTCTACCCCGAAATGTCCCGAGGTAATCACGTCGTGTGCCTCCTGCAGTACCAGTTCCCTCAGTAGTGAGTACGCGGGTACCCAGATGCGGTTGGTGCCTGTTTTTACGTAATAGACTCCTCTGGCCTCTGCCAGTTGCTGTGAGTTTCCGGTCGTGAAAAATGGGTCGGTACTATATCCGTGGGTGAATAGGCCTGTTAACAGTGGGTTGGTTTGGGCGAGTAGGATGGCGTGGAGTTGGGCGGTGGGGCGTGTGAGTGCGTCAGCGATGTTGGATGCGCCTTTTTTGTACGTGACCGTGTAGTGGAAGTTGGACTCCAGATAGTCCAACCAGCGGATCTGTCGTGGGTTGAGATTCGGTTGGGCGCGGAGGTACTGTAGTGATCGGTGGTCTGTCCGTACTGTCACGTCTGCTCCCGTGAGGTAACATCGCCACACCTTGAACGCGTGCACGATCGCCAGCATCTCGCGGTCGTGTATCGGGTAGTTGCGTTCGGGCGGGTGAAGCTTGCGGGACTCATACGCGATTGGCTGAAGGCCGTTCCCGAAGTCCTGCAACAGTACTGCTCCCACAGCGATGTCGCTAGCGTCGGTGACGAGTTCGAACGGGCGGTGCGGATCTGCGATGTGAAGCACGGGCGGCGAGCACAAAATATTTTTGAGGGTCAAGAAGGCAGCTTGCTCTTTCTCCCCCCACGTGTACTCAACCCCCTTCCTCAGCAGGTCAGTCAACGGGGCAGTCAGCTTCGCCATGTCGGGGACGAACCGGCGCACGTAGTTGACGAACCCCAGAAAACTCTGCAACTCGGTCAAGTTGGTCGGCGCGTGCCACGCTTGAATCGTCGCGATCTTCTTCGGGTCTATTTCCACTCCTGCAGCTGAAATGATGTGTCCCAAAAATTCCAGTCGGTCCTGTAAAAACTCACACTTAAGATACCATTACAATTACCATAACCATTACCACTACCACTACCATTACCATTACTCACACTTACAGGACATCGAAGCAACACCTTGTGCACAGCAATTTGCCGAAATTCTGCAAGCTGCCCGCACCAGAGCCACTGAAGCAATTAAAAAAGCCAATGTCATCGCTAAGCGCAATGCTGACCGCCACCGCCGCCCCGTCACGTACCAGTCAGGAGACTACGTACTGCTCGACACACCGAATTTAAGACTGCCCGTCGTACCAAAATTGCGACCCCGCTACTATGGATCATTCCAGATCAGCCACATGATTACCCCAGTGACAGCCCACCTACTGTTGCCGACGGACTGGTACATCAGCCCTTCATTCCACGTCAGCCTGCTTCGCCCATACGTCCCAACCACAAGCCAACTGCCTCGTCACCGCCCACCATCCATGACTCGCCCTGCATCAGAGCCGACCATCGAGCCCGAAAAAATCCTGAGCCATCGGATTCGACACCCCACGGGAATCAGGAGGGTTGAATTCCTCGTTCGCTGGAAGGATCGCACGCCAACTGAAGATAGCTGGGTGCCCCTGGCCAACATTGAAAACCACTTTGCCCTGCAAATGTACCTTGGGAGCCGGGGTTTCTGCGATATACACGCACTCGCGTAGCGGATGGGGCTTCTTGAGGGGGGGGGGGGGGTAGTGTAAGGAATTTTCTCGATATTCCTTAGCGCACCCTGCAACACTGCGTACAGCAGCAGCCGTTGTTCGCCCGTTACTGCTAACGGGGCTTCGCCGACTTCGCGCGCACTGTTTCACCAAACCTCGCACTGCTGGCCTGGCCATGTCGGCCTACGCTTCGGGACTAGCCCGAGCCTCGCTTCCAGCATAGCACTAGCTAGCTCGCACGCACCGCGTTTACCGTTTGTATGTTTCGCGTATACATGTTCACTCATGCCTTTGCTCACATTTTGTACTCGTTGACACCTTAGTGCAATTCTCGTTACTTCGATTCATTGCACCCGTAACAATCAGTCGCGTGGGACAACTATCCACTTCATTTAAAGACAGGTACCATACAACAGATCAGCAAATACCTAACTAGGGGGGTGATACGGCATCTCTATGATAGGGGCTCTAAATTGCGTTCATGCATGTCAACGCCGGCTTAACTTTATTCCCCTGCACCCATTCGGCATGCAACTTTACTCAATACATATACACTTGTGTACTACAGCAGAAAACGGATCCATCCACCATATCACAACACAACAGCAGCCTGCAGAAGAGCCGCAGCCTGCCTCCTCACTTTCCTCTGCCTCTCTGCCTGTGCCTTCATAGTCCCTACCCCACCGCCCCCACTGCCATGCCATGTACCCACTCGGAGCAACAAGCAGCACCACAAGATTCCAACAACCACCTCCTTACCCTGCTCCACCGCACCACCCCCCTCACCACCCCACCGCACACCTCACTTCTCCCCTCGTCTCCGCCGCTTCTTCTCCACCTTCTTCAACCGCTTGCTCACCGCCTCAACAGCCGCCGTGAACCCCACCGGCGCCAGCGGCGGCGCCACAGCCGCCTTGGCAGCCTCCTCGTCCTGCTTCAATCTCACAATCTCCTGCACGATCTGCTGGTCCGGGGGTGCTATCCGCGACTCCACCCCGCGGAACACAAAGTACGGCAGCACGGCCATCACTGGTAGCAGCAGGAGCCCGGTGAGCCAGTAGAGCGCGCTCGGAGCGAGCACCTCGGAGAAAATGTAGTAATAATCCGTGGACCAATCTGGGCCGAAATACGAGTACACCCCGAGAAAGAGGTACCAGACGCCGATGCTACCCCAGATGAAGAGGTGCGTGATCCAGGTCCAGTGCTCCGTTATGAGTGCGATCTGGAAATTCACTGCCACCACCACGCCCGTCATGAGAGTCGCGCTGAGCCCGTTCATTTCAAAGAGCTTGCCGGAGGGGAGGGACGCCTGGGGCAGCACGGCGGCGAGGCAGGACCAGAAAAGGAGGACGGACTGGGCGAAGCCGTAGAATATCCACATGGCGATGGTGGTCCAGTGGAAAAAACACGTTCTTGGGTCCCTGCTGGTACAGCGCTGGGAACTGGCAGGGGAGGGGGGAGTTGGGCAGAGGGGGACGTGGAGGACATGTGGGTGTGTGAGTGCGACGGGCAGCACAAGGGTGAGGCAGGTCCAGAAGGAGAGCACGGACTAGGCGAAGCCGTAGCTTCGCCGTAGCTAATCCACATGGCAATGGTGGTCCAGCCGAAGAACACGCTCTTGGGACCCTGCTGGTACAGGGCAGGCAACTGGCGGGGGAAGGGGGGCACGCAGGAGGAAGTGGAGGGAAATGCAGGGCGTGAGTGTGACAGGCAGCATGGAGGCGATGAGAGAGTGACTGTGAGGCGACTCACACCTCACCATGAGCACCTGTTCGACCCACATGGCCCCACACAGCTCCACCCCGCCCCATACCGCCCCACACAGCCTTCACTCACCATGAGCAGCTGTTTGTCGGAGAGGTCCTGCTCCAGCACACCGTAGCCGATGACGGGCAGCGAGGTGAAGAAGACGTTGTAGAGCGAGCACGCCCAGCTGTTGTACACGATCTGCCCGGAAAACACCGCGTACGCGTTGTAATAGAAGATGGTGAGGCCGAACGCCACGTTCTTGTAGAAAAAGTATGTGACCTGCAGGGGAGTGAGGATGGGGAGATGATGGGGAGATGATGGGGAGATGGGAGGCGAGGTGGGCTAACTGAGTGCACACTACAATGGGAGCAGGGAGTGCGAAAGCAGGCCGCGTTGCAGTAGAATATGGTCCGGCCGAAGGCCACGTTCCTGTAGAAGACAAAGGTGACCTGCAGTGTGGTGAGCAGAGATGGGGGAAATGGGGATGAGGAAAACGGGGAGATGGGGGTGATGAGACGAGGAGCTGCACTAGTTGAGTGCACTAAGAGAGCAGGGAGTGCAGAACAAGCTTGCGATGTCGAGCTTATTGAGATTCTGAAATTGTCATATAAAGGACAGGAAAGCGGATGCACCCATAAACGATGAAGAATGCGGAAGGGCGGTGGGTAGCAAGGGACATGGCACGAATGGTTTAGGGGGCGCTGAGAAGGAGGGTGGAGGAGGAGGAGCAACAGATTCAGAAAGTGACAAAAGAGGGTGGAGGGTATGAGGGGGAGCGGGGAAGGGCAGGGCGGCAAGGCAGGGCAGGGCACTCACGGCGTTGGCGATGCGCTTGTAACTCCAGTGGCCGTGCACGAGCAACAGTCGCTCCAGGTACTTGAACTGTGCTATGGCAAAGTCACTCGCCATCACCGCCTGCCATGGGGGGGAGGGAGAGGGGAGGGTGGCGGGGGGGTTGTGAGGGGGCAGGAGAGCGGGGAGAGGGCAGGGAGGAAGGGCAAGTACGAGCAGCAGTCGCTCCAGGTATTTGAACTGTGCTATTGCAAGGTCCCTCGCAATCACCGCCTGCCAGAGGGAGAGATGAGCGGGAGTAGGTGGCGTGAAGAGGGGAGGGTGGTTGAGTGACTGGGGAGGAGGAGCAGAGGCACGGTTGCAGATGTGGGGTGGGGGAACGGGCCATGGTGGTAGAGCAGTGCGGAACTATGGATGCTCGCCCTCTCCCTCACCTGCTTGCTTTCTCTTGCACCCTCTCTCTCACGTGCTGCCCCTCCCTCTCACCTGCTGTCCCTCAACGCCGCTGATGCCAACACCAATGTCCGCCTCATGAATCATGCCCACATCGTTCGCCCCATCCCCAATGCCCAGTGTCGTGCGCCCCGTACCGTCCTTCACCAGCCGCGTCACCTGCACACCATGGCATGGCGTGAAGTAGCACCACATGGCATGAGATGGTGTGGCGTGGCATCGCGTGGCATGGCACGGCATGGCATGATATGGCAAGCCATGGCATGATATGGCAAGCCATGGCATGATATGGCGAGGTATGGTATGACATGGCCCGAGTGAAGCAAAATGGAATGGTTTGACACATGGGGGATGAACCTGGCATGGGAACATGGCATCAGCTTCTATCTCTGCACCACCTCTCCGTCCTCCCACCACTCGCCTCCTGCTTGTGCTTCCCATGCAAACCCCCCCTTCCTCACCAGTGCCTTTCGCTTGGGCGACACGCGGCAGCACACGACAGATGCACACTGCATGGCGAGCCCCCGCAGTGCCGCCCTCAGTTCCGGCTCCAATGCAAGCACCCGTGCTGACCCCTCCTCCCCCTTCCCCTACTCACCAGAGCTTTCTGTTTGGGCGACATGCGGCAGCACACCATGGACGCGGTAGCACAGCATGGACGCACACTGCATGGCGAGCGCCAGCATCTCCCCCACCCACCCACCCCACAACCAACCCCCTTACTCACCAGCACCAACACCCACCCTCCTCCCTTGTGTGCTCACCAATGCCTTCTGTTTAGGCGACACTCGGCAGCACACCACACAGGCACACTGCATGGTAAGTGCCAGCAGCGCCGCCCTCAACTCTGGCTCCAATGCAAACGCCAGAGACTTGCCGTCTATCACCAGCGCAAACACCCACTCTCCCCCTTTGTGTGCTTACTTACCAGTGCCTTTTGCTTGGGCGACACTCGGCAGCACACCACGGACGCGCACTGCATAGCGAGCGCCAGCAGCGCCGCCCTCAGTTCTGGCTCCAACGCAAACGCCAGCGATTTGCCGTCTATCACCAGCGCAAACACTCGCGCCGGCCCCTCTCCCTCGTCGTCGCCATCCCCGTCACCCTCTCCCCCGTCGCCATTGCCATTGCTGATAGAGTCCCCACCATTGGCATTCCCCCCTGCAGCAGGAGCGCCCCCTTCTCGGGCACGGTCGATGAGAGCAGCGCCGTCGTGTAACAGACGCTTCACCCTGTCCCTGCACACCTGTGAAAGGAGAAAGGGTCCGGGAAGGGGGCACGGGGTAGGGAAAAAGAAAGAGGGAATGGGGAAGGGAAAACGGGGAAGCGGAGGCAAGGCACGGCAAGGGTGGGGTGGGTTGGGGTGGGGTGGGGTGGGGTGTATGAGCGAGCGCGGGTGCCTCAGCACCATTGCTTCCTATCCTCCACTCCACTCACGAGTGAAGCCTGGATGGGAGAGGAAGGCATGAGACTGAGAACATATGCATTTTCACCATATCAGACAGAACTGAACTACACCACTACACCAGAAGCACTGCACCTTTCCCTTTCCACACTCCCAATGATCAACGGCCACGAATGTGCGTGCCCCTTGCACGTGGAACAGGACATTGACCTGGCCTCTGTCCTGGCGTGCTCCAGTGTAACGAGTCATCAGCACATTCAGCACAGGAAAGGCACAGGCAGAGCCACAGGCACACATCTGGACAGCACAGCAGGTAAACTTGAAGCTACCCGTGCTACACACAGCAGGAAGCTTCTCTTTGCCTCCAGCGTACAGCACAGCGCAGCGCAGTCACAGAACAACACAGCACAGCACAGCGCAGTCACAGCACAGCACAGCACAGCACAGCACAGCACAGCACAGCACAGCACAGCACAGCACAGCAGTGAACATCACCACATGCTACTCACAGCAGCGAGTTTTTCCTTGTCCCCAGTGTCCTCGAGCTTGCGAATGTCAGGCGAGTCGAGCGACACCACGATCTGCTTCATGTCGTCCCGCAGCAACGAGCACGCGAAGCTGATAACAGGGGGGATTACAGGGGAGGGATGAGCGGGGGAGAATGGGGGAGGTAAGGTACGGTGGAGAGAATGTAGGGTGAGTGGAGCGACACCACAATCTGTTTCATGTCGTCCCGCAGCAACGAGCATGCGAAACTGCAAAACGAGGAAGACATGTGACGTGGGATTGGGGAGTGGGGAGTAGGGGAAAAGTCCCCTTTCATCTCCCTGCTACCCGTTTCAACACCCTACTACCCGTTTCATGTCCCTGCTACCCGTTTCATCTCTCTGCTACCCGTTTCATCTCCCTGCTACCAGTGTCATCTCACCCGATGTTGATGGCCGTCTCCAGCTTGTCTCCTGTGAGCACCCAGATCTTGATGCCCGCCTGTGCCAGCCGGTCTATTGCCTCCGGTACCTGCGGGGGGGAAAGGGGGCGGGGGGGGGCGGGGGGGGGGGGGGGGGGGCAGGGGGGGGGAGCAAGGGGGAGAACAGGGGGGACAGCGGGAGAGGAGGGGGGAGCAAGAGGTGAGCACCCAGATCTTGATGCCTGCCTGTGTCAGCCGGTCAATTGCCTCCCGTACCTGAGGAGGGGAATGTGAGAAGAGAACACCCAGATCTCAAGGGTGCAGGGTGCGAGGTAAGTAAGATGGGGGGTGAGTAAGGGGGGGAATGAACAGAGCAGACTGGAGGATGAGCAGAGTGGTGGGGGAGCAGGCCGAGGGGGTGGGGGAAAGGGGGGAAGGGACGAACAAGGGGGACGAGCAGGGTGCGGGGGGGAGGGATGAGGGGCACAAGGTGGCTTGAGGGGAGCGACGCTCCTGTGAGTAGTAAGTACCTCTGGTGAACTCAGGGGTGGAAGCAGATTCTGTGATATGTGCATCCCCGTGTCCGTGTTCATGTGTTGGTCACCCCAAGAGTGGTGATGTCACTGGTGGGGTCGGCGATTGAAAAGAGTCACGTGCCATACCGCGACTCAATTCTTACACACCTCCTCCAGGTGAGCGCCCTTGCCGTGAGAATTGACGGCGCCCTAAACCTCCCTTAACCAACCTGCTTCTGTGTCAAACTTCCTTCTCCCTTCCCACCCACACCCTTCCCAACCCCACCCAACTCACCCCTTGCTGAAGCTTATCCTCCACAGCAGTGGCCCCCAGCAGCGTCAGCCCCTGTTCAATCTCCTCCGCAGCAGCATCCACCAGCGCCTCCCTCTCCGCACTCAGACTCCTCCGCGCCCCTTCAAACCGCTCCAGCCACTCCCCGCACTCCTCCTCACTCAACTCCCTGTACGCCAGCGCCAGCGTCCGCAGCCCTGCCTCACCGTACCGGTGCAGCGTGGCCCGGGTAGCTTCCAAATGCTGCCGCCCGGTGGGCGCTAGGCGCTCGTATATGACGGAGTCGGCGCCCTTGGTCATGAGGAGGATGCGGTTGGAGGGGTCTCGGACCACCACTGACATGCGCTTGCGGGTGGAGTTGAACTCTATCAGTGCCAGGATCGTGTACTCCCTGTTGGATGTGAATGGGTACAACAATCCGCAATGAGCGGTCACTGCCAGGATCGCATATTCTCTCCCAGTCCCATGAGGGGGAAGGATGATGAGGAGAGGGATGATGAGGGGAGGGATGATGAGGGGAGGGATGATGAGGGGAGAGATGATGAGGGGAGGGATGACTCCCCTCCTCACCCGTCCACGTTGCTTTTCCCTTCTCACCCCTGCACGCTGCTCCACCCCCCCTCACCTGTCAACAGTGTTCTGCCCTGTCTCGTCCGGCTCGCGCACCCAAACGGTCGTCTGCGTGCGCTTGAAGAACGCCACGCCCATCTGCCGCGCCGCCTCCACGAACGCCGCCTCGTCCGGCGACTCCG
Source organism: Closterium sp. Naga37s-1 (assembly GCA_947471745.1). Taxonomy (NCBI): domain Eukaryota; kingdom Viridiplantae; phylum Streptophyta; class Zygnematophyceae; order Desmidiales; family Closteriaceae; genus Closterium; species Closterium sp. Naga37s-1. The sequence goes on along the minus strand of CANJKZ010000321.1, from coordinate 390,483 downwards.
CCTCGTACTCCACCTGCCCGGAAGCTTCGTCCACCTCGGGAATGACGGTGTGGCACACGGCCAGCACGCGCAGGAACGCGCGGATCTCCTCGCGGTGCGGCTCGCGCAGCCACGCGCCGTCCAGGAGCCTATTATCCCGCAGCGCGAACCCCTTAACCCCCGGCTTCGCCGTCCCGTTCGCCGCCGCCTCCGCCGCGGCGCGCTCCTCCTCCTCGTCGTAATCCTCCAGCTCGCTCAGATCGCGCCCGAGCCGCCGCGCCGTGGCGCGCTCGACCTCGGTAATCCCGCGGCCGTACGCGACGCCGGCAATGGAGCACTTGAGGAAATCCATCTGGTTACACGTCAGCGTGCCCGTTTTGTCGCTTAGCACCGTATCCACTTGCCCTAGCTCCTCGTTCAAATTACTCGTGCGCGCGCGCGCCGGCATGTCCGTTTCCGCGAAGTACATCCCGCGATCGGCGCTAATGAACCACGCCTGGAAGATCTTAACGATCTCGATCGACACGTATAGCGAAATAGGGATGAGGTAACCGTACAGGATGATCGCCGTCAGGCACTGCAGCACGGACGACGTGGCGGGTTTCGCGGGGTCATAGTACGCGTTAGTGTCGGTCGGCGCGAGGTACCACCAGGACGGCATCTGATTCTTGGTGCGTATGCCGAAAATGATACTCCCCACGATCGCCATCAGCAGCAGGCAGGCGAAGAGGAAGTAGATGATCTTATCCATGCGCCGTTCGATCGAGCTGCGCTTCGACGGCGCCGCGGTCGAGTTCATCATGACTTTGCTGTCGTGGCCGGTAAAAATAACCACCCCTACCACCCACGCCGTGTTGCGCAGCTTCGAGTCGCGCAGCAGCACCTGCGCCGCGGTCAGCGACGTCGCCTCGCCGTCCCACTCTAGATTCCCTACAAACGTGTACAAACTCGGGTTCGGGTCCTCGCACTTAATCTCCGCCGTGAATTTCGCCAGCGCCTCGGGGTCCTCGAGCGGCAGCGTGCGCTCGAGCGCCTTACGCAGTTTAAGATTCGTCTCGCCGTCCAGATTCATTGTTTCGACGTAGCACACGCCGTCCGGGTAGCTGGAGGCGAGCATTAGGAGGTCGGCGGGGAAGAACTCGTCCTTGAGCACTTTAACTACGTCGCCCACGCGCACCGCCTTCCACTCGCACGGCTCGAACCGCCCCTCGCCCACATGGCGCAGAACCTTGCGCTTGTTCACCTCGTCGTCCTGGCGGACGGGGAAGGGGAAGGGGAAGGGGAAGGGGGAAGGGGAAGGGGGAAGGGGAAGGGGTAAAGAGGCGTGTGAGGGGCCTCAAAAGTCGCCCCTCCACGTGGCGCAGCACCTTGCGCTTGTTCACCTCGTCGACCTGGCGGACGTGGAGGGGGAAGGGGGAGGGGGAAAAAGAGAGGGGTGAGTGAGGGGTGAAGGGGGAGGGGGAGAGAAGGGGGAATTGAGGGATGGGTGGGGTAAAGTACTAGGGGGAAGTGGGAAGAAAAGGGTTACGGGGGAGGGGTGGGGTGGCTGGAGGACGAGGGTTGGGAGGAGGAACGGCGTGGGAGCTTGTGGAAAGACGCGAGAAGGGGGGAAGGGGGAGGGGCGAGGGGGGGGAAGGTGAGGTTACAAGAGGGGAAAGAGGGAGCTTGATTGCGTTGCGTCGGAAAGACCGTTAGCCCAACAACCATTTCACCCTCCATTCTGGTTCCAACCGCTCCTCGAACCCCCTAGCTCATTGCGATGTTCCTGAAAGACATCCGTTACAATCACATCCGTGACTGTGACCAGAACTCACGGCAAGATATCGGCGCCAGTCTTCGATGGCCTCTTTGATCATGCTCACGCCCACCACCAGCACGAGCGGCGCGATCAGACTGTACGGCGCGTACGGCGTTAACGGCGTGAGCGCGAGGATGGCGCAGAGCAGGAAGTAGAGATTGGCGACGCGGCGGAACTGCTCGAATAGCGCCTTGGGGAGGAAGGACAGTATCGAGTATTTAGTGGTGGAAATTGAGTTGTTACAATAACGAAGCGGACTGCCTTTCTCCACGTGGTGATGCGGCTCGTTGCAGTACACGTGGCGCTGAAAGCCCTTCTCTCCGACCAGCTCGCTCTCGTCTGCGCGGGGCCGGATGCACCCCGCGTATGAGAGGAGCCGCGAGAGGCGCACGCGCGACTTGGATTTAGACGTCGACGACATGATGACTAATCGTTACTGTTGTTTAAGAATATTCAAGCAGAATAATGAACAATGAAGGTATTCTTGCTAGCAACGGACGCGGTGCGACCTAATTCCTATGCGGGCTAGTCCGTTCGCCTCTGACCTAACCCAAGCAGCTGCTGTTGGCTAACTAAGTTTACCACTCTAAATGCATTTCCTTGCGCTCATTGCACTGCAGGCTGCGTGACGATCAGCAGTAAGTGACCGGAGCCTCACACGGACTCGCGAGACAGCCACATCCATTGACTCTTATTCCAACTATTCCAAATATTCCAGCAATATTGCGGCTGCATCGAGGCTCTCGTCTCGACTCGAATGGTTTGACGGCAGCACAGCGTGTGACTCATCTATGCGTGCTCTACCCGACACGTTGCCTAACGCACTTCCATGGCGCTCTGGTTGCACTGAAACGTGGGGAAGGGGGGAGGGGTGGGTAACATTACAGGGAGTGCTGCGCAAGGAGATGGCGCAGCGCAGTGAGGGGACCAATGCGCTCGAGGGCGGAGAAAATGCTCACCGAGGGGAGGGGAGGGGAGGGGAGGGGAGGGGAGGGGAGGGGAGGGGAGGGGAGAAGGGGGAGGAGCGGAGGGGAAAGGAGTGGGAGGAGATGGGGGAGGGGGATGCGGCTATTTCTCAATCGGGCATTCTATGGCGAGGCGACGATCATAATGAATTGTTGTAGAATTGTTGCACTACCGGTACCAAGGTTGCATCCAGTGGTTCAGTTCAGATGTGCGTCGCCCTTTCCCAGCGGCTTTGCTGCGAGGAGGCGACAAGATGATGTCACCACTCTGTAACGTTTTGAACCATATTACAGGTAATCAGAACCACGTCTGTAGCGTGGACTTTGGCGGATGGCGGACACATGAGCGGAACGATTTGACTGAAAGCGGAGCGCCATAGAAAATGCAGGGGCGTCTTGGTGTAGTAGTGTCCTCGGGCGCAGATTCTTCCCGCCGAAAAAACAGTGCCCCGCACACGTCGCCCTCACTCTGGTGATGCGCTGCCGCAGGACTGAACAGCACCGTTCTGTGGTGTTGCCAAGCCGGCTTGCAGCGGGGATGTGCTCGAGGAGGGTGTGGCGGGGGCGACCAACTTACCTTCCCCCCAATCCCAAGGAGGCATCCCTCCACTGGAAAATGGCGTCGTGCAGAGCACGTGGGGGTCACTGAGTGGCTGCGAAAGTCTGCACCGCACGGATTTGTGGCCTTTCAAGGCCGCGAGACCCTTCACGAAGCGAAACATGTAACAAGTGCAAATCAAATTGTGTAGCAACCTCATAAAGTTGGTTTCACATTTAATAACAGTGCTTTGAAGCCACTGCTGATTTTAAAGCCTGAAGTCAGCACTGGTTCATCGCGCAACACTTTTACATTAAAGTCTGTGTCTTATCACCTGCGTGGAGCATTAAGCCTGAATAGAAGAGGTTAGCCTGATAACAGGCCGTAGGAACACGCCATGAATGGATTCTCAAGTTATCATAGCAGGCTGTGCTGCGGCTTCCCCTCATGTCTCTACGAGGGGCACACCTGCAGCAGCAGCGTTGCCTTGCTCGCTCTGTGAGCCCTGTTGGTGCGGCGTGACGTTGGCTCGAATCCACGCCAGCGTGGCATCGATGGCATTCTGGTCACAGTAAATCCTGTGAAACACACATCGGGCGGGTGAGGGGGGGGGGGGGGGGGGGGGGGGGGCAGGACAGCACGGTAAGCTGTATGGACGGCTGGTCTGACACTGCCTGCTCGGCATGGTGCACACCACCCATGCACTGGTGGACAAATGAGAGCAAGCGAGGAAAGAGGAGAGCAGGCGAAAACTGAAGAGAGCAGGTGAGGACAGTGCAGTGCAGGCACGAGCGCAAGAGAGGGTGGAAGATGCAGAGAGCATGCGAGGGGGGGGTGAGAGAGAGTCGTGAGTCGTACTCCAGCTGTGCCCGATACCCCTTCAGCGCCCGCTCCTCCTCCTTGCTCCCCCTGCGATGCTCTCGCCTCACCGCCTTTTCCCACGCCCCCCCACTGCCCCCTCCTCCAACACCACCCTGCCCCCCTTCCCTCTCTGCCCCAAATCTTCCTTCCCCACCCCCCTGCTCCACTCCATCCCCCTGCCCTTCCCCACCTGCCTGCACCTCCCCACCCGCCTGCCCCTCCCCACCCGTCGACCCATCAAAGTCGCGCAGCACCATCTCCACCAGCTCGTCCTGGGGCGGGCAGAGGGGAGGGGGAACATGGAGGGCAGGGGGGAGGGGGAACATGGAGGGCAGGGGGGAGGGGGAACATGGAGGGCAGGGGGGAGGGGGAACATGGAGGGCAGGGGGGAGGGGGAACATGGAGGGCAGGGGGGAGGGGGAACATGGAGGGCAGGGGGGAGGGGGAACATGGAGCGGTGGAATCGAGTGAGCAACTGCACACGAGTACAGCAGCTCACATGGGCGAGGTGAGAAGCAGGCAGCAGTAAGTGCGTTGACACACATCAACACACGGCTGCTTCACGCACCTCTGCGACTTCACGCACTTCTATTGTTTGACACTGCCTCACCAGGGGGGCGATTCCTCTCACCAGGGGGGTGTGAGCGGGCAGCCATTGGAAGAGTGGTTGGGAGCGGAACCACGTGGTCTGGCGCTTGGCGTAGCGCCGCGACGCCTGCTGAAACTCCAAGATAAACGCCAACAGCGCCGCCTGCAGCGCCTCCTGCAACGCCACTTCCACCGGTTGCTCTTCCACCCGTTGCTCTTCCACCCGTTGCTCTTCCACCCGTTGCTCTTGCTCCTCAGTGGTCCTCGCTTGCCCCATGAGGCGCTGGCAGTGCAGCAGGAAGGCCATGGCCTGGCGGTAGCCGATGGCGCGTGTGGGTGAGGAGGAGTCGGGGTGCAGCCCCGCTCGCAGCAGCGCCAGACTCTCCTCCAGCAGCCCGCCTGCCGACCGGCCACACGGAGAGAGCGCACGGGGCGATGGGGCATGCAGAGGAAGACAAGAGATGGATGCATGGGGATTCGGGGTGCAGCCCCGCCCGCAGCAGCGCCACACTCTCCTCCAGCAGCCCGCCTGCCAACCGCATGGGAGGAGAGAGCACAGGAGAGGGCACGGGAGGATGTGGCATGTGGGCGAGGAGGAGTCGGGGGTCAGCCCCGCCCGCAGCAGCGCCAGACTCTCCTCCAGCAGCCGGCCTACCGACCGGCCACACGGAGAGAGCGCACGGGGCGATGGGGCATGCAGAGGAAGACAAGAGATGGATGCATGAGGATTCGGGGTGCAGCCCCGCCCGCAGCAGCGCCACACTCTCCTCCAGCAGCCCGCCTGCCCGCTGCACGGGCGGAGAGAGCGCGAGAGAGGGCATAGGACGATGGGGCATGAAGAGGAAGGCAAGAGATGGATGCATGAGGGCGAGGGCGCGGGAGCCGTGGGTTGGTGAAAGGAGTGTGGACTCAAGTGGTGTAGGTGAGGGCAATGGTGAAAGGAGGGTGCAGCGGACTGGAGTCACCACGTACGAGCATTTGCTCGGTAGAATCTCAAAGGCCATAAGTCCTTCCACCTAGCAAGCAAGCAGCAAGGCTCGCCTCACCTTGCACCATCTCTTCGCAGCGTCGATCTATACGGCGGTACAGGGGCAGGCGAGGGGCGTCCAGGAAGAAACAATGGAAGGCGAAAGGTGGAGGTGACGAGGCAGCGGCAGCAGCAGCAGCAGCAGCAGGCGGGGAGGTGTGTTTGGCCTCGTGGGAAGGCACGGTGATCTCTGATCGAGGCCGCCCCGTGGCCTGAGGGAGGGGAAACAGGCACACGCTTAGACAGGCTTGGAAAACAAAGCCGTGACGTGGAAAGGAGGGAACATGGTCTTGAAGGTGAAGAGGAGGGAAGGAGAGGACGGTGGCATGGGGGATTTAGAGTCGCTCACTGTCGCTGGATGCCGGACACTCTCCACGACTATGCTTTGAGCACTCCTGCCTCTTCACCACTCTTGCCCCCTCCACACGCACACAGTGCCCCTCACACGCACACACTGCCTCCCACACGCACACACTGCCTCCCACACGCACACACTGCCTCCCACACGCACACACTGCCTCCCACACGCACACATACCCTGAGAATCTCAAACGCCCTGGTCAGCCGGTACCAGTCATTCCGTGCCAGCTGGCCTGCTGTGATTGGGTCGCCCGCAGCAGCAAGGGCAGCCAGAGCGGCCTCCCAGTCGCCCTCCTCCGAATACCTCACACGCGGCTGCCTGCTCGCCCACCCCCGCTCCCTCGCCTCTCTCTCTCTCCCTGCTTCGCCCTGGCCCCCCATCTCCTCCTCCATTCCCCCCACACCCACACCATCGTTGCCCTCCTCGATCCTCCCGTCAGCACTCAACTCTTTCTCCAAGCCGCCCCTCACTGCGTCGGCTACTGACGCCCTTCCCGCTGCTGCATCCCCCTCACCCCCACCTACTGCCTCTTCTGCCCCACCAACCGCCGCTACGCTCCTCTCATCTCCCCTCTCATCCCCCCTCACATCCCCCCTCTCATCCCCCCTCTCATCCGCCCTCGTCCCCTCCCCCCTCCTCGCCCTCCTCGCCTGCATCACAGCGGCCTCGATCTCGCCCGCAACGGCGCGTTCCAGGTTGGGGCAGGAGGGGGGCGTGGCGGGGCGGCCGTGCAGCAGCCATGCGAGGTACAGCCCCGTGCCGCCCACCACCACCGGCACGCCCCCCCGCTGCACCACACCCTCCACGGCCGTGCACGCCGCCTCGTAAAAGTCGCCTGCTGTGAACTCTGGGGGGTGCAAAGGCGGGATGAAAGTGGGGAGGACGAGGGGGCATACTCCTGCTCACATGCTGCTGCTCACATGCTGCTGCTGATGCCCTGTCTGTCTCATGGTCATCATCAAGCTACCTCGCCTGGCTCCCTCCCTGCACGCCCCCTGCACCTTACTCGCACCCTGCACATTACTCGCACCCTGCACCTTACTCGCACCCTGCACCTTACTCGCACCCTGCACCTTACTCGCCCCCTGCACCTTACTCGCACCCTGCACCTTACTCGCACCCTGCACCTTACTCGCCCCCTGCACCTTACTCGCACCCTGCACGTTACTCGCACCCTGCACCTTACTCGCACCCTGCACCTTACTCGCACCCTGCACCTTACTCGCACCCTGCTCACCTTTCTTGCCTTTCTGCACGGCCCCGCCACCTCACCTCACCACGCCCCACTCACCTTGCCCCACCTCGCCACGCCCCACCTTGCCACGGCTCGCGGATATCCAGCAGGTGGTGTGGCACGCGGCGCTGTTCCTCAAGGGAGGCCTTGGCAGACCCCACGTCCAGCCCGCGGTACACCTGCACCGAGTCCGCACTCACCACCTCGCCGCCCCGCACCGCCTCCGCCACCGCCAGCGCCAGCCGCGACTTGCCCACTGCTGTGGGCCCCGATATCACAATCACCCGCCGCCCCTGCCCCTGCCCCTGCCCCTGCCCCTGCCCCTGCCCCTGCCCCTGCCCGTGCCCGTGGCCGTCGCCTCTCGCCTCCTCCCGTGGCCGCCCCGCTGCTGCCCCCCGATCTAGCTGCCCGCGGCCTCTGCGCGCGCTCGTCTCATCTTCGCATGCACCGGCTGCCAGGCCTTGCGCCACCACCCCCTCGCCCCTGCCCCCTTCGCTCCTCTCGCCCGCTTCGCTCTTCTCCCTCCCCTCCGTGCACCCTTGCTGCGCGTCCCCTCTCGTTCGTCCCTCCGCCTCACCCCCTCCCCGCTCGCGCAGACCGGCCAGTACCCCTGCCCCTGTACCCGCACCCCTCGCCATGCGCTCACCGCCCGCGCGGCTGGCAGTGGCAGTGGCAACCGCAGCTGCTGCAGCTGCAGCTGCAGGTGCAGGTGCAGGTGCAGGTGCAGGTGCTGGCGCAGGTGCTGGCGCGGCCCTCCCTCGAGCCCAAGTCACTCGCGCGCCTTCACCTTCTCTTCTCCGCGCGCCTGGCGCCGCCCCTCCTCGCTCGCACTCGTGCCCAACGCAGCGGCGCACGGAGTAACGACCGAGCCTGTTTGCAAGTGTACCGTTGAGCCAACTGTCAAGTCTATGCACGGAGTAACTGCCGAGCCTGATACCGAGCAGCATCCCCGTATTGACGAGGCGCGACGGCAGGAGCGCGACGAGAGGAAGGGCCCGCGGGGGCCTTTCAACGCGCGACGGGAGGGGCCCGAGGGGGACCTTCCTAAGTGCGGCGGGATGCACGGGGCGACGGGCGGCCTTAGGGGTGACGGGCTCCACGGGGGGGGACGGGCGGCCTAGGCGTGACTGGCAGCGGCGGCGACGGGCTAACGGGACCGCGTGGCGCCAAGGCTAGCGAGGGCGAAGGCGCTAACGGGGCGCAGGGCCACGGCGCATCGAGCGAGTCGTCTGCTCAAAAGCCACCTCGTTACAATGGCATACGACACAATTTTTCCAAGGAGAGCTTTTATCGCATGAAGGTCACCTAAAAGAGTTGGCGGTTATTTGATTTATGCTAGTAAGTGTTAGTATCTAGTAGTTTTAGCCCCTTTTACACTTCTGCTATCACTTCGTTTTTGCCAGTTGTCCCCAAACTCGCCGCAGAAAATATTTTCCACGCGGGTATTGTTATGATGTGAAAATAATTATGTAGGCATTCCTGTAGGCTCTATCGAGTACGAAGTCGACGGGTCAGAAGAGTCGAAGCGACACCAGCAACCGCCAGATGTGGATTGATGCAGGCAGAAACAATTGAAATGAAAAGAGCGAGAACAGGTTTGAAACGGGTTCTCGCGCCACACTGTTGGAAATCGTTGCAATAAGAATGTGTACAAAAAAATACCGTATGGCCCCGGATATGGACGCCGTCCTATTAAAGGTGCCGGCGCATATATCTGGAGCATGGCGCTTATGGCCGGTCCTCAATTATAAGCGCCCCCCCCTAGAAAACCTTTACTTATTATTGAGAAGAAACGAGGAATGAAAATGACTAAGGGAAAGTTGGGAACAAATACAAACCCTAGAAAACTGTACCCCATATGTGCTACCCCACTATAGCCTACAGTAGCTCTGTCATATAAATCTAACACACCCCCATAGGCAAAGTGGGGGAGAACAAGGGGTCACAAGACCAGTCAAGCAAAGCAAAGCAAGCTCAGGGTGGATCACAAAGTCACCACACATTCCGAGCACAAGTTCAAGGCCACAAGGCCAGTTCACATGCAGGATTACATATATATATAAGGCTAGACAAGCAAGAGCAGGTGTATATATATATGCAACAGTACAAACAAGGTCAAGGGGTGAGCAAGTGAGGCAAGGTAGGCACAAGGCCCAGCTGAGTACAGAAACGCTGATGATCACAAGGCGCAAGTGCCTTGGTGAAGATATCAGCAGTGTTGGCCTCAGAGGCCACGTACGCAAGCCGCAGCTGACCACGCTGCTGTAGCTCACGAGCAAGGAAGTAGCGGAGAGCAATGTGCTTCGTTCTGTGCTCCAGTCTCTGCTCTCGACACAAGGCCAGCATGGCCTTGTTGTCTACGTACAGCACTGGAGGAGAACGAGGCGGCTCTCCGAGGTCAGTCAGCAGGTAGGTGAGCCAGCGAAGCTCCTGTGCAGCCATGGCCCCGGCGTAGATCTCAGCCTCACAACTGGAGCCGAGAACAGAAGACGAGCGGGTAGCCCGCCACGAAACAGAGCCGGAACCAAGGCTGAAGGTGTAACCCTGTGACGACCGCTGCGTAGCCTGGTCGTCAGCCCAAGAAGCGTCTGCGTGCCCAGTGAGGACCACTGGACTCTGCCCTCCAAGCACAAGCCCCATGCCCGACGTACTGCACAAGTAGCGCAACACCCTCTTTGCTGCAGCCATGTGCTCCGGTCTGTGTCTCCCAGGAGCAACATAGCGTGCGAGAATGCTAAGAGGGTATGCAAGGTCAGGTCGTGTGCAGGTCATCAGGTACATGAGGCAGCCAACAAGCTCTGGGTACGGGCCACTCGACTCTACGGACTCATCCGAAGGCAGAGCTGAGAGCGAGTGGCGAGTAGGCAGAGGAGTGGCCTGAGGCGAGGAGTACGTGAAGCCGAAGCGCTGAAGGACCTGCTGCACCATGTGTGACTGAGTCAGGGTAATGGTGCGGCGTGCTCTGTCCCGAGTGATCTGCAAGCCAAGGTAGCTGCGCAGTTCACCCAGGTCTGTGCACGTGTGTCTCTTCTGCAGCTCGGACTTCACGTGGGCGAGTCCAGCAGTGTCAGCTGTGGCAAAGACCAAGTCGTCGACGTACACGAGGATGTAGAACGGCGGCAAAGAAGTGTCGGTGCGCAGAAACAGCGACGGGTCGGCAGTAGAGGGAGCAAACCCAAGAGCCGCAAGTGTAGTCCTCAGTGTGTCGTGCCACTCACGCGGTGCCTGGCGGAGACCGTAGACTGGCCGCCGGAGGCTCCACTGGGTGCCAGGAGGAAAAGACCCAGTGAAGCCAGGTGGGCGACGCAGCCAGATCTCCTCGTGCAGGCTGCCCTGCAAGAAAGTAGTGCTGAAGTCAAGAGAGTGCAGCTCGTAGTCGCGGTGAGCAGCTATGTGCAGCAGTACCCGAAGAGTGGTCATCTGCGGGGTGGGAGAGAAGGTCTGAAAGTAGTCAACTCCCTGCCGCTGACTGAAGCCACGAGCCACGTAACGCGCCTTGAAGACAGGCGGAGAACCCGGCGGCCGCTTCACCCTGAAAATCCACATGCCACTGACGATGTTCGCCCCAGGCGGGGGAACCTCGTCAACGTAGGTGCCTGTGGACTTCCAGGAAGCCATCTCTGTGTCCATAGCTGCCTGCCACTGAGAGGAGTAGGGACCCTCTATCGCCTCCGCGTAAGAGCGCGGAGTCGGGATGTCAAGTGCATCCGGGTCTCCCTCAGGGGTAAGCACTACGGACACGAGATGAGGTGAAGCAGCAGCCAAACACTGGAACTCCTCCTGCCTGTCCTCAAGGACGTCCGTGCCAAGGGCACACTCACCCCCGACGGACGGAGGACAGACAGACTCAGACTCAGCGACAAGACAAGCAGCGTAGTCTAGACGACAGTGAGCAGCAAAGTCGACGAGCTCAGCAACTAGGGCAGACGCAGCAGTGGACGCAAAGGAAGGGTCAGTGACGACAGTAGCAAGGAGACGCGTGACAGTAGGACTGGCAGCACGAAGAGAGTCCGACTCCGGGTCGGGAAGAGCAGGAAGAGAGGACTCAGGAGGAGAAGGCAAAGGGGCACGCAGAGGAGTAGTGGACGGACGCAGAGACATCCGGTGCGTGCCAGGGACAGGAGGAGGACGCTGACGCGAACCACGACCACTAGCGCGAGCAGTACGGACAGGCGACGCAGGACGCGACGCAGGCTCACGACGCTCGGCAAGACCTCCAGTAGGACCAGTGTAGGGAGAAGGAGCGGGCAGTGGGGAGGCCGGCTGTAACCGTAACTGTGACAGGACAGGCTGTGGACACTCTAAGGGAGGAGGAGGACCAGTAGAAGGCGGGAGACCAAGAACCTGCTGAAGGAGCGGAACGAAGTACGGCCGAGGCCGCGCGGCGACTCCAGACACAGCAGGGACAGCACCAGTACCCCCAGCGGCAGCACCAGCGCCAGCAGCACCTCCAGCTCCAGTACCTCCAGCAGCACCAGGAGCACCTCCAGCAGGACCGCCTCCAGGACCGACAGCAGTAGCCTCAGCGTCAACACCCTCAGCAGCTCCAGCTCCAGTCGTACCCGTAGGCCCAGCAGCTCCAGTACTCCCAGTACGAGCACCTCCGGGACCCGCGGCACCAGCACCCTCAGTAGCCGAAGAACCTCCAGTACCAGCAGCACGCCTCCAGCGCCGGGCAAACCACTCGCGCAGCTCCTGTGGAGAGAGTGGCTCCCGCCGAGACGAAGCACCCGGAGAACCTCCAGGCTCAGCACCGCCAGACGCCACACAAGCAGGCCCAGCTCCCTCAGGCTCCGCACCCCCAGGCTCAGCACCTCCAGGCGTAGCACCCCCAGGCTCAGCACCCCCAGGCTCAGCACCCCCAGGCTCAGCACCCCCAGTAGTAGCACCTCCAGGCTCAGTACCCCCAGGCTCAGCACCCCCAGTAGTAGCACCCTCAGGCTCAGCACCCCCAGGCGTAGCACCCACACGCTCAGCACCCCCAGAGTCAGCACCCCCAGGCTCAGCACCCTCAGCAGCACCAGAGTCACCAGTAACCTCGACAGGCTCGACTGCGTCTACCTGGGACACACCTGAAGGGGCAGGACCCTGAGGGGGGAGGGGGTCTACCGGGGGGGGACCTGACACAAGGAAGAGCGGTGGTGGGGGGAGGGACGGAGTGCGGTAGGGGAAGAGGCGGTAGTAGGGGACCGACTCGTCAAACGTGACGTCCTGGGAGGACAGAACACGGCGAGAGGTGGGGTGGTAGAACTGCCACCCTGGCGCGTCAGGGGGGAAGCCAAGGAAGACGCAAGGAGCAGCACGAGGGGACAGCTTGTCCGCAGACAAGTCGCGGACAAACGCCCGAGATCCCCAGACACGGAACGCAGACGCATCGCCAACCTTCCCCGTCCACAGCAAAGCTGGGGAGGTCTCCGGCCAGGAGACCCTAGGGTGAAGGTTGATCTGATGCGCCGCGTACCGAACCGCAAACGGCCACAGAAAATGGGGGGCAGCCGCATGCATCATGGACGTACGGGCGACGTCCATGACCATGCCAATGCGGCGCTCAGCAATCCCATTTTGCTGTGGAGAGTCCGGAAGCGTGAAGGTCTGGCGGATGCCTCGTGCACGACAGTAGGCTCGCAGAAGGCCAGAGGAGAACTCTCCACCTCTGTCAGACTGCAGACGCAGAACAGGAAAGTCCGAGCCGAAGCTCTGCCTGAGCTGGAGACGAGCTGCGCGGATCCAGTCGATCAACACCTCAGTGACATCACCCTTGCTGCGCAAGGGGAAGACTGTGGTGTAACGCGAGTAGTCGTCAACCACCAGCAGGAAGTAGCGCTCGTGACCCTGTCCACGGACGCGGGCCGGGCCCCACACGTCCATGTGAAGCGTCTGCAGCGGGGCCTCTGTCGGAGGAAACTGGGAGGAGTGAGGGGCAGCCCGCTGCCGCCCCTCGACACAGGGGACGCAGGTAGGGCCAGGCCCCGGAGGAAGGGGAGGGAGGGACCGGGGAAGACCAGAGACAAGGACACGGGAGGCCATGCCTCGGAGACGAAGCAGGGAGGGGTGACCAAGGCGGTGGTGCCAGAGGAGAGTCTCGTGAGACAGGAGGCGACACGAACAGGGGGCAGACTCAGGACCAGACCTGGACGCTGCAGCAAACACCTGACCCGACGCAGCTACCTGACCAGACGCAGTGACCGGAGGAGACGCAGTGGTCAGGGTGTACAGGCTCGACCCCGGCCGACGGGTAAACGTGGCCAGGTGTCGGCCAGTCCGAGCGTCCGTGCAGTGGGTCACCCGCTGACTCGCAGGAGTGAACTGGTGAACCCCCGCATCCTGTAGGTCAGCACCACTCACCAAGTTCGTAGAGAACGAGGGGAGGTAAAGACCAGACAGGGTGCCAGAGGGGGCCGCCGGACACGGGAGGACAGTGGAGAAGTGAGCAAGGACAGGACCCCCAGAGGGGTCTGCCAGAGAGACCGCAACTGGCCGGCCAAGCGGCGTGAGTGTGGTGCGGTCTCGAAAGAAGGAGCGAGAAGCCCCCGAGTCAAGGGTGAAGGTGTGGGAGGCCGAAGCCGACGCAGAACCTGAGAGAGCAGACTCACCAGCACCTGAGGGAGCAGACGCACCTAGAGCAGCAGCCTCGCTAGCACCTAGAGCAGCAGCCTTACCAGTACCTAGAGCAGCAGTCTCAATGCCCGGGTCGGGCGGAAAACACCGGTAACAGTCACCCTCATCACTAATAGTCACAGTATACATAGCAGCAAGAATAGCATCAAAGTCAAGGTCAAAGACAGCGACACCCGCCCTAGACAGCTCACCCCAGCGGGGGATCTCAGTGGCCTCAGGGAACTGGTGACGCCAAGCGTCCGTCAGGCGGCCAAAGCAGCGCTGGGTGGAGTGCGCACCCCCGCACTGGTCACCCGCGCGGTCGCCGGTGCGGAGGACGTAGGTGCACGGACCAGTACCCCCACCCCGCTGGCGTGCAGCGTACCACTCACGGAGCTGCTGAGGGGGGGGGATGTCACGAGTGCGCTGCTGCTGCTGCTGCTGCTGCTGCTGCTGCTGCTGCTGCTGCTGCTGCTGCTGCTGCTGGCGCTGACCACCACCGGAGCCGACCCTCTGCGCAGCGCCACCCCGACCAGCTCCACCTCCTCCGCCGCCGCCTCCTCCACCGCCGCTACCTCCGCTCCCACCGCCACCGCCGCCGCCGCCTCCGCCTCCACCGCCGCCACCGACACCTCCACCCCCACCACCACCCCCACCGCCACCCCCACCCCCTCCACTGCCTCCACCGCCGCCTCCACCGCCCCCGCTAGCTCCTCCAGTGCCCCTGCCCCCCTTGCCCTTGCCAGGGCGGCGTCTCCCGCTAGGGGTAGACGCCGCACCGACCGACTCAAGCCCAACGAGGTCGGCCGCAGGAGCAGAGGCAACAGAGGGCAAAAGGGGGGAGGGGGAACACCCCTCAAAGATGGGGGTGCGAGGGTCACCACGAGAGGCTCCTACAGCGACTATGCTCTTCTCTGCTGCTAGGAGGGACTTCTCGAGGAGGTCAACGGTGAGAGTGGTGGGGCAAACTGAGAGGAAGTGGTCCCTGACTACGCGAAGGGAGTCAGGGAGCCGGGTGACTATGTAGTAGAGGGTGATGTACATGGGGGGGGGGTTCTTGGCGCAGAACTCAGCAGGAAGCGCAGCGCGGTAGCGAGTGTCACTAGTGCGGAGGTGCGTAATGAGGTCAGCGACTGTGGGAAAGGCAGCAAGGTCAGGGAAGAGGTACGGTAACATGAGGCGGCTCAGTGCAGCAGTGGCAGGGGAGGAGTAGCGCGCAACTACAGCGTCGTACAAGGTCTGAGCACTCTTGTACTGGCTAAAGTGCGCACGCTCAGAGGTAGGCAGGTGGCGACGCACAGCAAGACGTGCAGCAGCATCGCGCGTGGCCCACTGTGAGCGAACAGTGGCGTCAGCATCAGCAGCGGGGGCAGGAGAGGCACCAGAAGTGAGGTCAAAGAGGGAGAGGCCGTCTGCCCTGTCGCACTGTAAGAAAAGCTGCAGGTCATCTATCCAGACATCAAAGTCAATGGCCCGACCCTCAGCGTCAAAAGCGAGGGGACTAGGGGTAGCCATGACAGTAGTAGACTAGCAGCGCAAACAGTAGGGTGAGGGCAGTGCTGTGAAAGGGGCGCTGCTCTTACCGGACAGGGCGGCTCGGGTGGCTCGGCTGCAGGGCGGCTTGGCGGCTCGACTGCTGGGCGGCTCGGCGGCTCGGCGGCTCGGTTGCTGGGCGGCTCGGCGGCTCGGCTGCTGGGCGGCTCGGTGGCTCGGCTGCTGGGCGGCTCGGCTGCTGGGCGGTTCGGCGGCTGGGCGGCTCGGCTGCTGGGCGGCTCGGCGGCTCGGCGGCTCGGCCGTTCGGCTGCGACTGCTGCTGCAGAGACGGCGGCGGCTGCTGCCTCAGGGACGGCAGCGGCCGGCCGCTAGGGGCCGCGTCAGGTGCAGGAGAGGGCCGCGTCAGGGGCGGCGTAGGGGCCGCGGCAGGGGCGGCGAAGGGGCCGCGTCAGGGGCCGCGTCAGGGGCCGCGGCAGGGGCCGCGGCAGGGGCCGCGTCAGGGGCCGCGTCAGGGGCCGCGGCAGGGGCCGCGGCAGGGGCCGCGTCAGGGGCCGCGTCAGGGGCCGCGTCAGGGGCCGCGTCAGGGGCCGCGTCAGGGGCCGCGTCAGGGGCGGCGTCAGGGGCGGCGTAGGGGCCGCGGTAGTGGCGGCGGAGGGGCCGCGTCAGGGGCCGCGTCAGGGGCCGCCTCAGGGGCAGCGTAGGGGCCGCGTAGGGGCCGCGTCAGGGGCCGCGGCAGGGGCCGCGTCAGGGGCTGCGTAGGGGCCACGTCAGGGGCCGCGTTGGGGCCGCGTCAGGGGCCGCGTTGGGGCCGCGTCAGGGGCCGCGTAGGGGCCACGTCAGGGGCCGCGTTGGGGCCGCGTCAGAGGCCGCGTAGGGGCCGCGTCAGGGGCGACGTAGGGGCCGGGTAGGGGCCGCGTAGGGGCCGCGTAGGGGCCGCGTAGGGGTCGCGTAGGGGCCGCTAGGGGGGGGCCGCTAAAAAAAATTTAGGGCAGGGGCGCAATGCGTGTCGGGCAGCTAAAAAAAAAAAAAATTCGTTATGGTGGGCCCTTAGGAAGGAACGGTCCCATGTAGGAACCCGCTCTATACCATGTGAATTAAGAAAACAGGAATGAAATGACTAAGTGAAAGTTGGGTACAAAAAGCAAACCCTAGAAAACTGTACCCCATATGTGCTACCCCACTATAGCCTACAGTAGCTATGTCATATAAATCTGACAGATGGATTGATCGCCTGGGTACAACACGAGGCTACACATAGGCTCGGCACAAGGCAAGGCAACCAGGTGTTACGTAAGGTTCCGGGGGTTGCGAAGCGTCCCGAACAGGTCCTTTCCAAATTAAGTAGAAGCAATTTGGTGGCAACCGAAAGGCCTATAATTCGGTGCAAGCAACTAGCTCGGTGCCAATAACTAGAATAAATACAGTTCAAGCAACAAATATAAGAAGTCAAGCAAAAGCATTCTCAGTAAAATAGAACTAAGCAAGGTAAAGTATAATAAGGTAAATCTCAGTAGGCAGAGCCATCGTACTCTCACACTACTGGTTGACTTTCAAAAGGCATTCGACTTGGTGTTGCGGGACTTCTTGTTTCATGTGCTAGGGAGAATTGGTTTCTTGGAGCGGTTTGTGAGCTGGGTAGAAGGCCTGCACAATGATATGTCAACGATCCTGGGTAGGTTTGTGTTGCTTATTTTCAGTACAGAGTCCCTGTTCACGATGCCCGCCGGGGGCCAAAAAGACAAGTCGGAAGCTATGGGAGGTTCGCATCGAGGAACTTCTGATGGACGGGGAGAACGGTGAGCTGGCGCTGTAACCGAAGAAAGAGGTGTCAGAGCAACTCGTAGGGAGCGGCCCTGCTAGGCTAGCAATGAAGGTGCTAGCCGCACTTCCTGCAATATGGTTGAAAGTACTGGGCTTCCCATCAGCCCTCCCTCGCTCGACTGACTCGAACCCTCCACTTGACATCTTGGAAAGCGGGCAGGTTGTCCCCCTGATGCGAATGAAGGAGTACTGGAAGGGGAAGTACTAGGAGTCACGCAAGCGTGAGAAGTGGGCGGAAAGATGGGGGAGAAGCATCAAATGGAAGAGGGCGGTGATGACGAGGGACTCACTGGCAGTTCCCAGCTGTCCACGTGACGTCCTCATCTGCATCCATTGCCTCAATTAGCAGGTTGGAGAACGCTTAGCTTTCCTCAGCTCCAAGCCGTCCTGCCCGTACTATGGGGAATAGGAGATAGTGGAGCATTGCCTCCTCCTTTGCCCTTGGGTCCATGCGGTTTCCTCAGCACGCAGACGAGCTTTGCGCATGCTCAATCACAATCGTAGCACATCCTCGTTTGCGACATCCTGTTCCAAAAAACTGGGTCCAGCTCAGCATTCCCAGAGGTAACCTTACGCCCGTCACTTTTCATCAGCTGTGAATTGAGAGATGCAAAGCAGTGGATGTCGAAAATTACGGACGCAACGAGTTTTACACAAGATCGAGTTCGCGTTCAGGCAACATGCAAGGATCTACACCTGCAAATTTGGGGCAGTTTGGCGTAAGCGACAACAGAAGAATTTTGCAGAGGAGCAGAACGTGTTGGGAGGAATCAGAATGGTCGGCAAAAGCTGGACGTGGACGAATGCATTCGCTGCACTGTGGTCCAGACGGAGGGCAAGCATCACCCCGCCCTAGGCATCCCACCTGGAGAAGTAGCTAACCTTTTGTTCCTCGAGCACGGTTACGACCGTTATGGTAGTAAATGCTCGTTCACGTCGGTGTATACTTATCGTTAATCATTGAAAAAACAAGTAACTGGTATGGAGTGCCACTGTAAAGCGAGTACGTCCACAATGTTTTGATTGAAATTGGTGTGAGCTGGCAGCAGGCCTGTCGAAGTTCCTGGGGCTCGTACTTGCGCTCCCCAGCTCCTCCCAATCTGACCCTTGGTTGGGGGTAGGTGAGCGTTTTGGCGCCCTTAAGGGTCACGGGCGCACCCCAAAGTCAGAACTTGAAATCAGGGCATGTTTGAAGTTTGCACTTACACTTCATTTTACTATGATAAGTGCTGTTATGTACTTAAATTAGAAGTCAAAGACACCTAACACTACACATGTCTTAAATAGTCATAAAACCTACCTAGCCTGCAAAGTTCTTATTCTCTACACTAACTACAGATATGGCATGCAGAGCTCAGCTACTCTACTCTAACCCGACATCCAATGCGAGCCTAGTTGGCAGGCTTCCTCCCCTTCCTCCCCTTATCCTCAAACAAGGCATAGGCCGCTGCCCAGTCCACCGGGTAGTCTAGCATCTTCACCGTCATCAGCTCCCCCAGCCTAACATCAGTAAGAGCAACACGATCCCACGACTTAATAATGTTTTGGCGGGAGAAGCCCCTCTCACACTCAACAGTGCTGAGGGGCAACACAGAGACCGCACGCCAGAGAGAGACTATGGTGGGATAGTCATCCTTCCAGTCTGCAGTGCGCAGCATGTTGGTGAGAGCCTGATGGAAGCTCTGCTTCTTGAACTTCTTCTCCATGGTGGCTGTGAAGAGGCGCATCTGCGGCTCTATGTCAGCAAGAGCGACTCCTGCCAAGGACATATACAAAGTTAGATTACGTCATTGTGTGAGCATAATACGTACAAAGTTAGAACATACGTGGGTTCCTTTCATACTAATCTAGGCTTACCAGGTAGCTGGTTCTTGAACATGTCCAGGAGCTCGGTGAGATGGTGCTGCAGCCATGTGTCCTGCTCTCCTGCACGGAAGGGATACTTATCAGGGGTGAAAAACCCAACACCATCGAAATGGCGCAGGTCCGCCATCCTCTTCCCCAGCGCCTTAATCAGGCGCTGAGCGAAACGTCGCGCCAGGTCCACGCAGGCCTCCAAGTCGCATCCCCCCCCCGGGTTTTCAGGGTCGATGATGTCCTCGTGGAGCTCGATCTCGGCTTTTGCAGGTTTGCCGTCGCCACCCACTCCCTTGAGCTCCATCTTGCGCTTGTCCTTGCTGCCGTGTGCAGCAAGGAACTTGTTCAGGCGAGAGGTGTTCGGCCCGTAGGATGCGCTGGGCTCGACGTAGTACTGCGGTAGCTTGGTCTTCACCTTGTCGACGTGATTCTTCACCTCTGTGATGTCGACCTGAAATCAAACGGAGCGGGAAAACATTAGAACCAAGCACTTAAGAGAAGAAGCGCCTAGTACATGTTCATGTCAATCTTACCGTCTGCTTCTGGAAGGCAAGATTGAGTCCGTTGAGCAGCTGCAGCACGTCAGCCAGGAGGTAAAGCATGTAGTGGAACTTGAAGCTGGTAGCGAGTTTCTCCATCCCGTCCTTCTCCTTCGTCCACATCCACATCAGCACCGGCAGCACGTCGCAGAAGCGATTCACAGCATCTCCGCGAGACAGCCAACGGACGGTGCAGAAGCCTTGCACCTCCAGGTGCGTCTTCAGAATGACGTCCTGGAGATGCATGTAGGTCTTGTGATCGGTCGATGAACGCCCGAGACGCTCGGCAGTCTGGCGTATCATCTGATCGACGACGTTGAACTCCTTGAAGCTCTTCGCGGCATCCTTTGCAGCCAATGCCTCGCTGCACAAGCACGACAGGTTCGTGAGTACGTATGGCGACGGTAATAAGATAACAGGACATTGCAGTGCAACCTTACCGATGCGCCACGCAGTGAATCGCCACCAGCCACGGGCAACGTTTCCGAAGCAGGGCGACAACTCCGTTCTTCGAGCCAGCCATGACGGATGCACCATCCGTTGAAACCCCGACAAGCTTGTCCATCGACATGTCCTTCGACCACAGGCACTTCACGATCGTGTCGTACAGTGCAGCGGCGTTGCAACGCTCGAGCGACAGGAGAGCAAGAAACTGGGACACCACGGCCTCGCCTCTCTCAAACGTGACATACACGATGAGGTGCTTTCCGCGGGCGCGATCCGTGGATTCATCGAAGGAGAGGCTGTACCAGGCCGACTCTTTGACGTCCACGAGCTGCCTGGCCACCAGATGCTCCGCCATAGCCTCTACGAACTCGCCGAAGGCGTATCTGCAATGAGCACCAAATGTACGTTACTCACCGTATAACACAAGCACAAGTACGAAAATACAGAGGCAACGAAGAGAAGAAACAGCAGGACATTAGGTGCAGAACCAGAGGGTAACAAACACTTACCGCGAGTAATAACGCCCGTAGGATTCGCTGTTCATCATGTCGGGGCATCCTTGCTCCGCCATGAACCGCACCAGCATGGGGTAGAGAGCGATCGGTGCATCGTTCTGCGCAATCCACTGAGCTGCTTGCATGCATTTGACGACCCTCGCCATGACTGGATCGCCGCTGAGCATGTTCACGAGGCCGCGAGGTGCACCTTGGACTGGTCATGGTTGCGGCACGCCGACTTCTGAAAGTCCCTTGCACCGACGCCAGCACCGCCAAAGGGAGACTTGGTGTTAGGAGCGAACTTACAGCACACGGAACACTTCATACCATACAGGCGCTCCTCTTTGTTGTACTTCAGTGTCAGCCACGAGTACGTCTGCTTCCACGACGGGCTGAAGCGACGTGCCATACCCTTCTCAGCAGCAGGGATCTCGGTGTCCGGGGGCACTTCTGCATCCTCGGCGATAGCCTTGTCCTGCGCCTCCAGCTCCTCAGCAGTGGGTGGAGGCGGTACGCTTCGTGCGCGCTTTCGCGAATCTGGTGGCGGACTTGCGAAGCTAAGGTGAACCTGACGGTAGCGGGCTGCTGACAGAGGTGTAGTCTGTGACGATGATGCTTGCTGGGCGAGGCGCGGGTCCAACACTGAGATTGCTACGTCTAGCATGTCTTCAGCATCCGAGGGTACGTAAGGCTCGGTCTCGGTCGTAGTATGAGAATGACTAACGTTCGACATGGGCAAAACTGGAGGAGGGGTTTCACCCTCGCTAGGATCCATTGTGGGAGAATGTGGCTGACGAAGCGAACGGGTTAGCTACCCATACTATAAACATCGCGTGCGTGAGCTAGGCGACGCGAGGTTTACTCGGCAGAGTGGTTGGGTGGAGGAGAAGTGCCATAGCATGGCACGTACGAGAGGGGAGGGGAGAGCTGAGGGCTTGGGTGGATGATACCGTGGAGGTGGTGGGACGGTGCGGAAGAGAAAACATGGGTGGGATGTGGTGGTGGATGGATTGCATGGTGGTGGAGAGGAATCGTGGCTCGCACGAACGAAGGTGGTGAGGGAGGGAGCTGCTGCGCTGGAGTGCTTCAGTTCCTTTGACGTGCTGTGGTTTAGTGTCTTAGATGTCTCTGTGGCCAAACAACTTAGCCAGATTTACCCAAGATAATCCCATGTGTCACAGCTGTACACTGCGGCCAGCTCGTATTGGACGCTAAGGGAATGTGCGGGTGCTCCTAGGCTGACTGAGAGACATGCTACACACACGGGATTGGCTACAAAACGCTAAGGGAAAAACCCCCTTGGCGCGCTCTAGTGCAGGCTAAGGAGAAAGAGGGGGGGGAGGGGGGGGGGGGGGGTCCTACGATCTGAAACCAAAACTTAGATAAAGGGGAAGGCCTGGTTTCGTCCCTTAACGCATCCGGGCAAGGGTCGAATGAAGCACTTAGTGGCACGGGTGGGGTGCGAAACAAAAACTTGACGCATTGGAGCTGGAGCGAAACTAGCCCTTAATGTTCAGGGCATTAAAGCCCGCGTCCCAAATTGCGGGCCGCGAGGGTCAAGTTTTTAAAACTTGACGAAGTTGAGTGTCCAAGCTTTTGAAAGTCACGCACTTGCAATTTGGGACTTTCGAAGACAGATTCACTCACCAGGGGGAAAACCGAGGGTTGGCTGGGTCTCGCGAAAAAAACGAACCTAGACGAAATCGGAAACTCTCGCCAAAGCCCACACCAGAAAAACTCCCTCTGGTCAACTTTTAAAAGCATGAACAATTTGGGCCGCCGGCTTTAAGGGCATATGCCCGTCAATCGACAGGCCTGGCTGGCAGTGGCGCCAAACCAATCTAGCCGTTGCTGGCCATCTGGGCGCATCAGTCAAATTTCGGCAGATTTCTCGGCCCCACCCGCCGCAGCCCGCGTGTGCGACCCTCTTGCTAAGGGCGTGTTACATTTTCATTGTTTTCGTCCGGACGGCCAAACGTCCGGACGATTCTGTGGTTACGAAACTCGTTAAATCTCGGCAGTGAGTTCGTCAGGGTCTAAACGACGTCGCTTTCTTCGTATTGCATCCTTACGACATCGTATTAGTCGCAACGTGACCGAGCGACGTCGCATTCTTCGCACGCGTCCGTACAGTCGTCCGGACATTCAGCGACTTCGAAAAATGTAACACGCCCTAACTGTTCTCCCCTCCTCCTCTTCCTCTCCACGCGGCCGGCTTTGATGTGTGCTGCGATTGTGAGCGAGGCTGTGCCGCAGGATCGCATCCCTCCTCACCTTGTCGCTCAATCGCACAACCGCTCAACAACACCTCCACTCCACCTCATTCATCCCTCATTTTTCTGCACAGCCAAGCAAGTTCAGTTCTTCTAGCTTTTCGTGCCGCAGCAATAGCCGTTCTGCACTCGAGCAACCGCCATTTCGCTTACTCATTTTGGGTCGGCCTGATCTTGCAAGTTATACCTATTCTTACTGCGATTGCACCAAGAAATCTCGGACTAGCTTAGTCGTCGGCGATACATGCCTTCATAATATCGTTCAGTCGTCGGCGATTCTTGTGTTCATCCAATCGACTTTTGGAATGGCGTCGGTAGACGGGTTTCAGGTCCCTTCGGACGATGATTACGACGCTCTATACCAGATATTCAACCAGTATTGCTGGTGCGTGCTCGACCTGATCATACTGTTCGCAGTAGCGAAGAGAAGGACGTGGTTTTTCAGGTGTATTACGGTGGTTTGCTCGACAAATTGCCCAGCGTGGCTTCATCAATTCGCGCTGAAATATAGTTTCTGAGTTTTCATCTGCCACATTCGTCCCTTTTCTGGAATGAATTTCATCCGTGTGTGCGTGGCAGCCTCGGCACGGCGCGCGAAGTGGACGAGATGGACAACATCAAGTTCGTGCGATTCTGTCGCGACCTGGGGATCATCGCGCACGCGGGAGGCGGCGCGGGACTGCACGTCACGGACGTCGACCTGCTCTTCGTCACCATCAAGCCGCGCGTGAGCCCCGCGACGCCGCATGTAGAATCGTGGCCGTTAAGCCGCTAGCCGTTAAGCCGTGTCTAGAATCGTAACCACTCAACCCGTTTAAGGATTTAGCCGTTAAGTTGTGTTCAGAATTGTACCCGCGATCTGAGGAGTGTAGCCTCTAGTGCCGCTCTGTAGTTCGTCTTCTTCGGTTTGCGGAGCGGTTAGTTGTGAGCGACGAGTTGTGAGCGACGAGGTGTGATCGACGAGTTGTGAGCGACGAGCCGTGAGTGACGAACTGCGATCGACGAGCTGTGAGCGACGAGGTGCGAGCGACAATGTGTCGGTGTTCTGCTTGCCGCGCGTGTGCGTGCAGGGCCGCAAGAAGCTGACGTTCGACAACTTCTGCGACGCCGTCGCCGTCATGGCCGACAAGCTGGGCGTCACCTCCACCGACCTCATCCGCCAGGTGCGACCTCATCCGCCAGGTGCGACCTCATCCGCCAGGTGCGACCTCGTCCGCCAGGTGCGACCTCGTCCGCCAGGTGCGACCTCGTCCGCCAGGTGCGACCTCGTCCGCCAGGTGCGACCTCATCCGCCAGGTAAGACACAATCGGCCAGGTAAACCCTACCGCCAGGTAAGAACCTATCCACCAGGTAAGAACATATTCACCAGGTAAGAACTTGTCCACCAGGTAAGAACGACCCTATCCGCCAGGTGCGACCTGGGATAAGTCAGTTAGGGCAAGGGGGTTGGCACAGCAGTTCCGCTTCCGCACTGATGTGACTCTGCAAGTTCAACCCTGTCGCAGTGCCTCACGCTTGGTCCTTCTCCTCATGTACTCATGTGCTCGTGTCCACGTGTCCCTGTCATCGCGTGCCACGTGCAGGCCATCGCTATGGACCTGCCGCAGCCCGCGCTGACGTCCGCGACGCGCCACTCCATGACGCTCTCCCACCACGTCTCCTCGTCGCTCCTCGCGTCGCACCAAACCCTCTCCTCCGCGCACTCGCGCCGCCTCTCCCTCCCTCACCCCGCCGCCGGGCACGCTGCTTCCGCGCACGCTGCGTCCGCGCACGCTGCGCCCGCCTCCCCCGCCGCCCTCGCGCCCCTCGCCGCCCACACGTCCTATTCGCTCAGGGAGGGCCGGGGCGGACGACCCGCTGCTGGTGGCGCTAGTGGTTCCGCTGGGGGGTTCGGGGGAGGGGGGGGTGGCGCGGGGGACATAGTGCCGCCTGGCGACGAGTTTCCCCCGAGGCTGAGGCTCATCCGCACGAGGTCTCTAGAGGCGGAGGAGCACGCTCGCAGTGCTGCTGGCGGGTTCGGGGCGTCCCATGCCACGGGCGCGCGGGCGGCAGGAGGACACGTGGCGGAAGGAGAGGCGTGCCGCCCAGAGCCGCTGAGCGAGCTGAGGTCATCACTGTCGGATCACAACTCGCATGAAGGCAGGGCGATGGGCGGGGCGGAGAAGGGCGGGAGGGGGACGGAGGGAGGGCAGCAGGCGGGGAGGGGTGCAGGCGAGCGGAATGAGAACGCGCAAGGCGGGGAGCCTTTTGCGCAGAGGCAGGCAGTGGCGGGGGGACGGGATTGGGATGCGGTGGAGTGGCGCCATGGGGGGGAGGAGGTGGCGGCGAGAGGGGGGTATGCGCAGGGGATGGCCGATGATGATAATGATGGTGGCGACAGCATTGGCGTGGGCTGGACGGATGGCGCCATGGGACGAGCGATGGTGTCCGCTGTGGCAGCAGCAGCCGAGGATTTGAGGCAGGGCCGCAGGGGACAGGCAGGAGGGGTAGTGGGAGGGGCGGCAGAGGGCGGAGCAAGCAGAGGCGCGCTGCAGTATGATGGTGAGTGCCTGTGGTGGTGCATGGGGTGGTGCATGGGGTGGTGTACGGGGTGGTGTACGGGGTGGTGTATGGGGTGCTGCATGGGGTGGCGCGAGTAAATTGCGAGCATGAGATTAAGCGAGAGAACTAAGAGGGGAATGAGGCGTGGGAGAGGGGCCGGGTTGGGAATGAGCGTGCCTGTGTGTGGATGGCTGCGGGGTGCACTGAGTGGGCAGGCGGGACATCGTGTGCCTGCAAGCGTGCATCCAATAGCTTCTTTCCCGCTTCGTCCGCTGCAGACGAGGGGGGCAGCAGCGCGGATCGGCGGCTGACAAATGAGGACCCGGCAGCGTCAGCAGCGGAGGGGGCGGTGGCGAGTCTCATGTTCTTCGATGCCTTCCGCTTCTTCTCCCTCCCCCACTTCGCCCGCCACCACTTCGTTCCGCTGGTAACTCCCCCCCGCCTTTGCCTCAGTGGCTCTCCCATTCCTTGCCTCGTGCCTCATCCCATGTACCCATTTCTGCTTTACGTGGCATGTCAGGCATGAGTCTCATACCCGTGCAGTTCCTGTATGCATTCATGCTCTTGTCACTGGCATTCCATGGTCATGTGTTGCCATTGTCGTTATGCATGCCGAAGTAGGTAATTTACTCATCCCTTTATGCCCAAACATCGTGCATGCGCCCATGGCATGGGTGAGCAGGCGCAGTGTGGCAGGCATCAGCTGCAGGGGCTGCCACCGCCGCGCATGGACAGCATTCGATTCATCAAGATGTGCAAGGAGACCGCCATCCTCGACGCCCGCTTCACCACCACTGTACGTCCCTCCCTCCCCCTCCTGCTCCCCCCTGACTGCCTGCTGCGTGCTGCCTCCCCTATTACGTCAAGAGTGTGAGGAATCTGCCATTTTTCATGCACACTTCACCAACCTTGCCACTTGCCATGCTTCTGGACTCCAAGAAAGTACTGCCTTGAGCTCGCGTTCCTGGATGCATTGCTGCCTTGTTGATCTCTATCTCACCTGCTCGCAGCCTTCATGGCTGGTCAGGCGTGCATGCATGTATGGAGCCCTTACTCGCCACATACATTTCTGCCTCACCATCTTCTCCTTGTGTGCCTTTCCCACGCCCCTCCCACGTCCCTCCCACGCTCCTCCCATGCTCCTCCCATGCCCCAACACGCCGCTCCCTTCGTCCCCACCAGAGTGTGCACATTATTTTCAGCAAGGTGACACGCGGCAGCGAGCGCAAGCTGTGCGATTACACGCTCATCCCTTCCACTCCCTCACTCCCTTCCTCCCTCCACGCCCCACCAGAGTGCGGACATTATTTTCAGCAAGGTGACGCGGGGCAGCGAGCGCAAGCTGTCCGTCTACACGCTCGCTGCCGCGCTGCGACTCATTGAGGCAGAGAAGGGCCTCGCCCCGCCCGCTCTAGAGCGCATCATCATCGCCCACTTCCTCGCCCACGTCCCCGATGCTGCCCTCCCGCCGCCCGGCGCCAACCCCTCCTCCTCCTCCCCCTCGTCCTCCTCCCCTGTGGCTGCATCCGACTGCAGCAGCCAGCAGCAGCAGCAGCGGCAGCAGCAGCAGGAGCAGCGGCAGCGGCACCAGCTGGAGTGGATGCAGCAGAGTGCTGAGCGCCAGTACCCCCCTGCTGCTGGCTGCTGGGCTGCTGCACCCTCTCCTGCACCCACATCCGTGCCCTCGCCTTCCCCCGCTCGCTCCAGTGGGTCTAGCCAGCGCTCAGGGCAGGGCATGTATGCCCGCCTGCTGCAGCTTCACCAGCAGGGGTTTGTGCATGAGGTTGGGGGTGAGGTTGGGCATGGTTACGGTGGGTGTGAAGTGGTGGGAGGCGGTGAGGGCCAGGGACGGTGTGGGCGGTGGCAGTCGCCCCAGCCCCAGCGGCGGCACTCGATGTGCGCGATGAATGCTTGCTATGAGCTGCCCCACCACCGCCCGCACAGTACAGCCATGAGGGATGAGAGAAGAGAGGAGCGGAGGGAGGAGAGGAGGGAGGAGGGTGGTGTAGTGTACAATGGGGCAGGGTGGGAGGGGGAAGTGGAGCAGCAGGGCAGTGGGGCGGGGGTCATGGTGGGAGAGGTGGGGGGCGGGAGGAGGAACAGGCTGGTGGCGGGAGGCAGTCTGGCATGCCCCACCTTGTCCTACCACTAACTCGTGTGCTGCTCACTCACACGCATGCTGAGTTAGCATCATGGCTTCGATTAGTGACAAGATGTAGCTTTTAAGGTACTGTACAGCTTAACTTCACAGATAGGACTATTTAATGATATCAACACCAGGGCCCAAAATATCAGGGTAAAACGCCCTGATTACCCTGGGGGTCGGCCGTTTTTTCAGGATTACCCTGCCAAAATCAGGAATGCGAACTAGTTGCCCTTCTCTTAAAAGAACATGTTTTTTTTTACCCTGACTGGTTTTAAGGTTAGGCTGACGGAATCAGGGTGTGGTGTACACTACCCTTTTACCGAAACTTTTCTAACGCGAATCAGACCACAGTCCGCTTTGTGACAAAATGTACCACACCCCCACAAACACCGGTTGTCGCTTGTGCCCACGCGCAAAACAATGCCTCGCTGTCGGCAACGCGCCATGTTGCTTCTTTTGTTGTTTCTCTCGAATCTTGCCACCCGTCGCCACGCCCACCGCCAACACAGCAGAATTTGCTGTCAAGGACAGCTTCAAGCTGTCCTTAACAACAGAATGCAGCAGCAATCCTGCCGTGCTGGCCATACACTTCCCGCCTCGTGGAAGAAACGGCCCTTGAGAGGCAGCCAGGGGGTCGTTCTCTTCGAGGGGGTCTCTCGCTTGGCCCTCATTCTCAACCATGCTCCAACTTTCACCTCAACAATGCCCACTGGAGAGCCCGATCCACCTGATGGCGCGAGAAACGGCCTCTCTGTGCTGGGCGTTTTACCACGCCTTAGCGAGAACTACGCCGTGCCCATCGCTCAGCCGCCGCCTCGTGAGCCGTCACCTGAATGTGTGGTAGGAACGGTTTATCCGTTCGAGCCGCCAGACTCACCCACGGCGTGGGAGCCACATCTCGACATAGATTTGGTTCCCGGAGGAGGCGAGGGCTCGTCAAAGCCGCCTACTGCTTCGCCTTCGACGGTCAGCACCGCGCCCGTCAAGCGACCGCGTGTGGGAGTTACGTACAAGCAGCAGACGCTGTGGGGCGCCCCTCCTCCGAAAAACGCTACTTCACACAAGCGCCCTGCTCCTTCGGCCGACCCGACGCCACCCACCGCTCTGGCGGATGCTGAGTATGAGTCGGTGAAGAAGACGTTTGAGGGTCAGTGGGCAGGTAGCTTCAAGTGGTTACGTTTGCTCCGCATGTCTAACGGCCGTCCGTCTTTGAAGTGTGCGATTTGTGTGAAGCATGGAGATCCACTGGCGCACACCGCGTACGGGGCGAAGGGCGAAGGTGCTCGGGACCTCCAGATCGGCAGCATCCGCGCTCACACCTCCTCCCGTGCACACAAGGAGTCGTTGGAGAATCAGGAGAAGGCGGAAGCGGAGAAGGCGAAGCAGGCCTCAATCACACGATGGCAGGCTACAGACGCTTCCACACGGCACATCATTCGGCTCCTCCACATCGCGCACTTTGTCTGTAAGGCCGATGCACCCATAGCGATGTTCGTCCCGCTGTGTTGGTTTCTGGCGAAGGAGGGGTTACCAGACCTGCCTTCCGCTGGCGGCTACGGCGCGTACTACACAGAGTAAGTGGCTGCTTGATTTGGTGTTTCTGCTGTGTTCTATATTATCCACTGTGGTATTTAACCACCTATGTTGTCCCCTGGCAGTTACGGCTTCAAAGAGAACCTGCGCGCCCTCTCAACATACCTTCAAGAGACACAGCGCCAGCACCTGCTCGAATCCCCGTGGATAGGGATTCAACTCGACGAGAGCACGGACCGTGTGAATGGGAAACACCTCATTCTATACGCCACGTTCTTCCAGCGCACCACTGTGGTTACAGAGTTCTTGACTCTGATTACTGTTGACCGTTGTGACGGTGCCTCACTCACATCCGCTGTTGTGCAGTATCTGACAAGTATCGGGCTGGATCTCCAGAAGATATCCAGCGTCGCATCCGATGGTGCCAGCGTCATGGTCGGCAAGAACCGAGGAGTCGTGACACGTCTTCGCATGCGCATTCCGCATCTGGCTTCAACACACTGTATCGCGCATCGGTAAGCATCACCGTTGTGTGCTCCGTGCTGCTCGCTTACCAAGTGCTGACGCTGACTAACAATATGTCGTGTTTCCTCTATGTACAGGGAGGCACTCGCTGCCAGTGATGCTGCAGAAGAGGTACTTGACCTGCTAATGATCGACGACGTCATGCGCGCCTTCGCTGACCACATCGGCCGCAGCAGTGTAGACTACGCGAAGTTTCAAGAGATGCAGCGGATTTTCTGCCAGACGAATCTCGAGGCGCAGGGGATTAGCGACACACGATGGCTCGCCCGCGGTGAAGCGGTACAGCGCCTTCTAGACGTGCTCCCTGCGGCCATTGTGGTGATGAAGGATTACAAGGCGGATCTGTATGAGGTGGTGACCTCGTTCAAGTTCCACTGGCTCATCCGCTTTCTTGCGGATGTGCTTTGGGAACTGAACAGCCTTAACCTGCGATTCCAGCAGCGCCAGGTAAGCGTCTTTGTTGCTGGCGTCTTTGTTGTCGCTTGCAAGCAGGTGTACTAACTAACTCGCTGCGATCCCCATGTGCAGGTGGACGTCACCCTTGTTGCGCACATCGTGCAGCAGACAAGGATGCGTTTGAAGACGCGGTATTCCCTCCGCGACCCTGCACACCATTTCGGCAGCGGCGAGAAAATGCAGCTTCCCGAGTTCATTCAGAGGCACGGGGCAAAGGACAAGCACGAGATGAAGGCGGAAGGCGTAGACGGGGAAGGGAATCCCGTCACGTTTGAGTTCACGCTGCACGAGCGCCCGCTGCCTGGACACGAGACGGAAGGCGATGTCACGGCGTGCGTCGAGCTGTCGATCAAGTACGTGCGCGCCATTGACAAGGAGCTGGAGTGGCGGATGCGCGACCTGGAGCTCCTGGAAGGCTCGAAGCTGTTTCGCACAGCCTCGTACGTGTCCGACGACACGAAGCGACTGGAAACCTTCAAGAAGTGGCTCGGCCAACTGCACAAGTTATACCACCACAAGCTGCCTGGTAAGCCTTCTGTAGCGCTTGCACATGTTGTGATGTTTGTTGTCACTTTCATGCCTGACATGAGGTTAACCATTGCACATCCTGCATACTGTGGCCTGTTGGACTAATGCCCCCCACCCCTACCCGTGTCTGCGAGCATCGGCTTAGCTTTCACCCGCACTCCGCCCCACCACAGGGTTCGACTACAAGAGAGCCCAGCAGGAGCTGTGGATGTTTACATCCACAATGTTCGCCCAGCACAACAACGAGGAATTCCATCAGGCGCTGACGAACATGCTGCGGGATGATGCATGGCGTGTCTCCTTCCCCAACATCATGCGGATGTGGCAGTCAGTGGCCGTGCTGCCATTGAGCACGGTTGAATGCGAGCGTGGCTTCTCGAAGCAGAATCTGATCAAGACGTGGGGCCGTGGCAGCCTTGGCGACACAAGCCTGGAGCATCTGATGCGTTGCTCCCTGCTGCGGTACGATGTCGACTGGTTTGAGGTGGTCGCTATCTTTCGTGGAGAGAGGCTTGTCAAACATTATATATGTTGTGTTAGTTTAGGCTACAGTGGGTTAGCCTATAGGGGGTACACAATTCTAGGGTTAGGTACTTGTACTCTTTTCATTGCTAGTTCATTCATTTTCCTGTTCAGTGATTCCAACATGGTATAGAGCAGGTCCTTCCTAGGACCGAAATTTTCTAAGGGCCCACCACTACGTAACTACCTACCTACCTACCTACCCGTGCCCTAGGGCGCCTCGGCGTGTCACGCCCCTAGAGGCCCCTCTTGACGGCCCCGCGCTAGCCCCGTTCAGGCCCCGTCGGCCCCTTTAAGGCCCCGTTCAGGCCCCGCGCTAGCCCCGTTTAGGCCCCGTCGGCCCCGTCTCAGGCCCCGTCGACCCGCGCTAGCCCCGTTTCAGGCCCCGTCGGCCCCTTTTCAGGCCCCGTCGGCCCCGCGCTAGCCCCTCTCAGGCCCCGTCGGCCCGCGCTAGCCCCGTTTCAGGCCCCGTCGGCCCCGCGCTAGCCCCTCTCAGGCCCCGTCGGCCCGCGCTAGCCCCGTTTCAGGCCCCGTCGGCCCGCGCTAGCCCCGTCTCAGGCCCAGTAGGCCCCGCGCTAGCCCCTCTCAGGCCCCGTCGGCCCCGCGCTAGCCCCATTCAGGCCCCGATCGGGCCCGCGCTAGCCCCGTTTCAGGCCCCTTCGGCCCCGTTTCAGGCCCCGTCGGCCCCGCGCTAGCCCCGTTCAGGCCCCGTCGGCCCCTTGCTAGCCCCGTCAAGGCCCCGTTTGGCCCCGCGCTAGCCCCGCTCAGGCCCCGATCGGCCCCGCGCTCGCCCCTCTAGGGCCCCAACCGGCCCCGTGCCTACCTCGCCGACCCGTGCCCACCACCCAGAGGCCCCGGGCGGCCCGTTCCCGCCGCAGCACAAGAGGGAGAGCGGGCGGCCCGTCCCCGCCGTGACCTGAGCCGAGCCGCGCGCCCCGAGCCGAGCCGCGCCACCCAGCCGAGCCGCGACCCGACCTGAACCGAGCCGCGCCGCCCTGCCCTACCTGGTTCGTCCTACCTGCTTCTCCTACCGCTACTGCTGCTATTTCTACTGTTCCTATGGCTAGCCCACAGGTTCTCGTGTTCGATGCTGAGGGCCGCCCTGTGAAGTTTGACACCTGGCTCGATGACCTGCACCTCTACCTACAGCTCACAGCCAAGGATGACATCTCACTGTACGATCACGCCCTAGGCCTTGTCACTGCCCCTGCTGCTACTGCTGACAGCACTGCTCGCTCACAGTGGCAGACTCGTGATGCCCACGCTCGCTTCGCCATTCGCAACTCCCTGCCGATAGACGAACGCGAGCACCTTGGTCAGCACAAGACTGCACCGGCACTGTACACAGCTGTAGTTGCTCGCTACTCCTCACCTGCCTCTGCCGCACTAGGCCGTCTCTCCCTCCCCTACCTGTTTCCCGACCTGGCCTCCTTTCACACAGTCGCTGACCTCATCACGCACCTCCGTACTAGTGAGGCCCGCTTCCGTGCCGCCATGCCTGCTGAGTTCCTTGCCACGCACCCCCCTCCACTCTGGCTCACTCTCTATCACCTAGTCACCCGCCTCCCTGACACACTGCGTGCTGTCAGGGACCACTTCCTTGCTCGTTGCCCCACTGAGCTCACCATTGCCCTCCTCGAGAAGGAGCTACTTGCAGCTGAGGCTAGCATAGTCGCTGTAGGTGCCTCTCGTGGCGACCCCCGTACCCCGTTCTTTGAGGGGTGTTCTCCTTCCCCCCTTCTTCCCTCTGTCGCCTCTGCTGCTGCTGTCGACCTTCTTGGTACTGAGAAGGTCGGCACTGCGTCTGCCTCGAGCGGACGCCGCAGCGGCAAGGGCAAAGGGGGCAAGGGTAGTGGCGGTGACGGCGGGGGAGGCGGCGGTGGGGGCGGTGGAGGCAGTGGGGGTGGTGGCTCGGCTGGAGGGGCGAGTGGTAGCGGTGGGGGTGGTGGCGGCAGCGGCGGGGGAGGTGGCAGGAGTGGAGGCGGCGGTTGGGGTGGCGGTGGACGAGGCGGCGGCAGGGGTTGGGGTGGTCGAGGAGGTGGCAGCGGTGGTGGTGGCCGTGGAGGCGCTGGCGGTGGCCAGGGCCAGCAGCACACTCTCTCGCCCCAGGAGGTCCGTGAGTGGTACTCTCAGCACGGGGGTGGGGGTGGTCTTAGCTGCACGTACGTCATTCGCACTGGTGACCGCACTGGTCAGCAGTGTGGACGACCGCACGCCACACAGCGCTGCTTCTCTCGTCTCGACGACGCTTGGCGTGTTCAGTTCCCTCAGGCCACTGAGCTGCCCCGCTGGCTTGATCTCCTGAAGAAGGGGATTGATATCTATGCTCTAGACTTTGATGCTATTCTATCTGCCATGTATGTGATGTCTACTAGTGGAGAGGGTGCTGAGTACTTGTGTGTGCCGCCCGACCCGGGCATTAGGGCCAGTGCGTCTGCCGCTCCAGGTACTCACGTGTCGGCTACCCCAGGTGCTGGTGAGGCTGCTGCTCTAGGTGCTCGTGTGTCTCCCCCCCTTGGTACTGCGTCGACTGCCGCACTGCACACCTTCACACTGGACTCAGGTGCTTCTCGCTGCTTCTTTCGTGACCGCACTGCCCTTGAGCCGCTTGCTCGACCAGTTGCTGTCTCCCTTGCTGACCCCTCTGGGGGTCCGGTCATTGCGACCTCTTCCACTGTCCTTCCCTGCCCTGCGGTCCCGTCGGGCACACTGTCAGGTCTCCACCTC
The DNA here is from genome assembly GCA_947471745.1 of Closterium sp. Naga37s-1. Classification (NCBI taxonomy): domain Eukaryota; kingdom Viridiplantae; phylum Streptophyta; class Zygnematophyceae; order Desmidiales; family Closteriaceae; genus Closterium; species Closterium sp. Naga37s-1. Next base: position 356,628 of record CANJKZ010000321.1, on the reverse strand, counting down.
CCCTCGTTCTCTACGAACTTGGTGGCAGGCTGTGCACTCCAGGACGGGGGTGTTCACCAGTTCACCCCTGCCTACGAGCGCGTGACACACTGCACGTGTGCTCGTATGGGCCGTCACTTGGCTACCTTCACTCGGCAGCCGGGGTCGGACCTATACACACTGACTACTGAGTCCCCTCAGGTTGCTGCGACTGCGTCCGCGTCCGCGTCAGGTCAGCTGTCCGCCCCCTGCTCGTGTCGCTCTTTGGCACACGAGACTGTCCTCTGGCACCACCGCCTTGGCCACCCGTCTGTGCAGCGGCTTCGTGCCATGCACTCCAGGTACCTTGTCTCTGGCCTGCCCAGGGTCCTTCCTCCCCTCCCACCCTCGCCTGCTCCTACCTGTCTCCCCTGTGTCGAGGGACGGCAGCGCGCCGCTCCTCACTCCTCCTCGTTCCCCCCGACGACTGCTCCCTTGCAGACACTCCACATGGACGTGTGGGGCCCAGCCCGCGTCCGTGGTCAGGGTCAGGAGAGGTACTTCCTGATAGTTGTTGACGACTACTCGCGCTACACCTCGGTCTTCCCCTTGCGCACCAAGGGTGAGGTCCCTGATGTCTTGATCCCTTGGATCCGCAGAGCCCGTCTCCAGCTCAGCGAGCGTTTTCACTCGGACTTTCCTGTCCTGCGCTTGCACTCTGACAGAGGTGGTGAGTTCTCCTCCGACCTCTTGGCAGCCTACTGTGCTGAGCACGGCATTGAGCAGTCGTTCACGCTTCCGGCTTCTCCACAGCAGAATGGGGTTGCGGAGCGCCGCATTGGCCTGGTCATGGAGGTCGCCCGTACCTCCTTGATCCATGCGGCTGCCCCCCACTTTCTGTGGCCGTTTGCGGTCCGGTACGCTGCGCATCAGCTCAACCTCTGGCCCCGTGTCTCCTTGCCGGAGACTTCGCCCACGCTACTGTGGACGGGGGAGGTTGGCGATGCGTCGCGTTTCCGGGTCTGGGGGTCTCGAGCTTTTGTCCGCGATTCGTCTGCGGACAAGCTCTCCTCCCGTGCTGTTCCCTGCATCTTCCTCGGCTTTGTCCCGGACGCGTCTGGTTGGCAGTTTTACCACGCCACCTCGCGCCGAGTCTTGCCCTCCCAGGACGTCACTTTTGACGAGTCCGTCCCCTACTACCGCCTCTTCCCCTACCGCACTGCCCCGCTCCCCCCCCCCGCCTCTCTTCCTCTCGCCAGGTGCTGCTGTTGCAGACCCCCTCCCCCCTCAGGGTGCCGCTCCCTCAGGTGTGTCTCAGGTAGACCCGGTTGAGCCTGTTGAGGTAGCTGTCGACTCTCGTCCTGCTGGGGGTGCTGAGCCTGGGGGTGCTGAGCCTGGGGGTGTGGAGCCTGGGGGTGTGGAGCCTGGGGGTGTGGAGCCTGGGGGTGTGGAGCCTGGGGGTGTGGAGCCTGGGGGTGTGGAGCTTGAGGGTGCTGAGCTTGGGGGTGTGGAGCCTCGTGGTACTGAGCTGCGGAGTCCGGAGTCTGGGGGTTCTGCGTCTGGAGGTACGAGGTCTGGGAGTCCTGCACCTGGAGGAGCCCTCTCCTCGGAGCAGCTACGTGCGTGGTACTTAGAGTACTGCAGCCTCCGGAGAGGTACCGCTCGAGCCGGACGTACTACTGGGACTGGTGCTAGTACTTCTTCTCCCGTTCGGGAGCTCCCCTCCCGCGAGCGGATCCGTGAGTGGTACGAGCGGCGCTGCACTCTTCGGAGTGGCGTGCCTCGTGTTACGAACCCCGCTGCTGTTGGAGCTGCTGCTGGTGCTGAGGACCCGGGCGTTGGAGCTGCTGCTGGTGCTGAGGACCCGGGCGTTGGAGCTGCTGCTGGTGCTGAGGACCCGGGCGTTGGAGCTGCTGCTGGTGCTGAGGACCCGGGCGTTGGAGCCGCTGCTGGTGCTGAGGACCCGGGCGTTGGAGCTGCTGCTGGTGCTGAGGACCCAGGCGCTGGAGCTTCTGCTGGTGCTGAGGACCCGGGCGTTGGAGCTACCGCTGGTGCTGAGGACGTGGGCGCTGGAGCTGCTGCTGGTGCTGCGGACCCTGGTGCGGGTGTCCCTGCTGGCTCTGGTGTCGCTGCTCGGTCTCAGCCGTACTTTGTTCCGCTCCTTCAGCAGGTTCTTGGTCAGCTTCCTCCTCCTTTTCCTCCTCCCTCCTTAGAGTGTCCTCAGCCTGTCCAGCTGCAGTCGGCGTTACCGTCTGCCTCCTCTCTCCTTGGTCCTGCTCCTTACACTGGTCCGACTGGAGGTCTTACTGAGCGGCGTGAGCCTGCGTCTCGTCCTGCGTCGCCTGAGTCTCGTCCTGGGTCGCCTGTCCGCACTGCTCTCTCTAGTCGTCGAGTCCAGCGTCAGCGTCTTCCTGCTGTCCCAGGCACTCACCGGATGGCGCTTCGTCCGTCCACTGCTCCACAGCGTGTCCCACTGCCGTCTCCTCCTGCTTCCTCTCTTCCTGCTCTTCCTGACCCTGGGTCAGACTCTCTTCGTGCTACCAGTCCTGCTGTCACGCGTCTCCTGGCCACTGTTGACACTGACCCTTCCTTTGAGTCTGCTGCTGCGTCTGCCTTAGTTGCTGAGCTTGTCGACTTTGCTGCTCGCTGTCGTCTAGACTACGCTGCTAGCCTAGTTGCTGAGTCTGAGTCTGTCTGTCCTCCGTCCGTCGGGGGTGAGTGTGCTCTTGGCACTGACGTCCTTGAGGACAGGCAGGAGGAGTTCCAGTGCTTTGCTGCCGCTTTGCCCCATCTCGTGTCCATGCTTGTTGCCCCTGAGGGAGACCCGGATGCACCAGACATCCCGACCCCACGCTCTTACGCAGAGGCGATGGCCGGTCCCTACTCCTCTCAGTGGCAGTCAGCCATGGACACAGAGATGGCTTCCTGGAAGTCCACAGGCACCTACGTCGACGAGGTTCCCCCGCCTGGGGCGAACATCGTCAGTGGCATGTGGATTTTCAGGGTGAAGCGGCCGCCGGGTTCTCCGCCTGTCTTCAAGGCGCGTTACGTTGCACGAGGCTTCAGTCAGCGCGAGGGAGTTGACTTCTTCCAGACCTTCTCCCCGACCCCGAAGATGACCACTCTTCGGGTTCTGCTGCACGTCGCCGCTCAGCGTGACTACGAGCTCCACTCGCTTGACTTCAGCACTGCTTTCCTGCAGGGCAGCCTGCACGAGGAGATCTGGCTGCGCCGTCCACCTGGCTTCACTGGGTCTTTTCCTCCTGGCACCCAGTGGAGCCTCCGGCGGCCAGTCTACGGTCTCCGCCAGGCACCGCGTGAGTGGCACGACACACTGAGGACTACACTTGCGGCTCTTGGGTTTGCTCCCTCTACTGCCGACCCGTCGCTGTTTCTGCGCACCGACACTTCTTTGCCGCCGTTCTACATCCTCGTGTACGTCGACGACTTGGTCTTTGCCACAGCTGACACTGCTGGACTCGCCCACGTGAAGTCCGAGCTGCAGAAGAGACACACGTGCACAGACCTGGGTGAACTGCGCAGCTACCTTGGCTTGCAGATCACTCGGGACAGAGCACGCCGCACCATTACCCTGACTCAGTCACACATGGTGCAGCAGGTCCTTCAGCGCTTCGGCTTCACGTACTCCTCGCCTCAGGCCACTCCTCTGCCTACTCGCCACTCGCTCTCAGCTCTGCCTTCGGATGAGTCCGTAGAGTCGAGTGGCCCGTACCCAGAGCTTGTTGGCTGCCTCATGTACCTGATGACCTGCACACGACCTGACCTTGCATACCCTCTTAGCATTCTCGCACGCTATGTCGCTCCCGGCCGTCACCGGAAGGAGCACATGGATGCAGCTAAGAGGGTGTTGCGCTACTTGTGCAGTACGTCGGGCATGGGGCTAGTGCTTGGAGGGCGAGTCCCAGTTGTTCTCACTGGGCACTCAGACGCTTCTTGGGCAGACGACCAGGCTACTCAGCGGTCGTCTCAGGGTTACTCCTTCAGTCTTGGCTCTGGTTCTGTTTCTTGGCGTTCTACTCGCTCTTCTTCTGTTCTCAGCTCCAGTTGTGAGGCTGAGATCTACGCCACAGCCATGGCGGCCCAGGAGCTACGCTGGCTCACCTACTTGCTGACCGACCTTGGAGAGCAGCCTCGTTCTCCTCCAGTGCTGTACGTCGACAACAAGGCAGCCATTGCCTTGTGTGAGGAGCACAGACTGGAGCACAGAACGAAGCACATTGCTCTGCGTTACTTCCTCGCTCGAGAGCTGCAGCAGCGTGGTCAGCTTCGCCTGCGTTACGTGGCCTCTGAGGCCAACACTGCTGATGTGTTCACCAAGGCGCTTCAGCCTTGTGACCATCAGCGCTTTTGCACTCTTCTAGGCCTTGTGCCTACTGGACCTCACTTGCTTACTTCTTGAGTCTGTTGTACTGTGATCTCTATATATAAACCTGCATGTGAACTGGTCTTGTGACCACTTGCTTGTGCTCGGAATTTGTGTGGTATCCTTGAGATCCACCCTGAGCTTGTTTTGCCTTGCTTTGCCTTGACTGGTCTTGTGACCCCTAGTTCTCCCCCACTTTGCCTATGGGGGTGTGTCAAACATTATATATGTTGTGTTAGTTTAGGCTACAGTGGGTTAGCCTATAGGGGGTACACAATTCTAGGGTTAGGTACTTGTACTCTTTTCATTGCTAGTTCATTCATTTTCCTGTTCAGTGATTCCAACAAGGCTGAGGCGATCCACCAGGGAGTTCGACCCCACCAGAGCTTCACAGACTCAGTTTGTAGAAGATGTAGGCAGTGGGGGTGGCACTGAGTAGGTGTGTAGTTCATGTGTGACTTATGTAGAGTGAATGGACTTTGGGTGTATTACTTTATTTCTGATTTTATTAAAACCGTAGCTCACAAAACTGTAACCAAAACAGAATTGGCCCGAAAATACCCTGCTCAAATCAGCCTAGTGTTGAGTGATGCTACCATTCGCATTCACGTCTGTCTGCCTCCCATCATATGTTCGTGCGTTGCATGCGTGTTGTGAGTGTGTGCAAGAATTTGTGTTTTGTGCGGTTTGGTTTTTCTGAGTGTGTGTGTGAATGTTATTTGGCTTGAGCAGATATCTGAAGTGACTCCTCTGCTCAAGAGCTTTCCGAGGAACCAAGTATCGCTTCAATCGGAGCACGAACAAGAAAGTTACGAACGTTGGAGTTCGTATGCTTTTGATATTTGGTTGTGGTGACTATGGGAAGTTGTGGGGTTGACTCAATATGGGGTACAGACTTTTGGGGGTTGGGAAATTCGTCTTTTCTACTGTAGTTGCTGCCAAATGGTTGGGAGAAACCAAACCAGGTTGGCAAGTGTGGCCAAGTTGGGTTGAGGTGGATTGTGGAGGTTGGGATAGTGACAAAGGTCAAAGTTGGGTTGCCAATGGGGAAGGGAATTGTGTGGCATGGAGTTTCCTTTGGTTGGGGACTCCTTGGGACGTTCCCTCTCGTCCTCCTCATCCCTTCCACCTGGTTTAGTGCTACTTTAACTTTCTTGTGTGAACTTGTGAGATCATTGTGATTGAGTTACGTTTTCTATGGCAGCATACCCCCTAGTGCGCCGAAGTTCATAACTCGAGTTATACTCCATATTCTGATACTATTCAAATTGGGAAAGATAGCCACGGTCAAGGGCTACAACATACTCGAGTTTGAAAGAATTCTAACAGTGGACCTTTCGTCGACGGCGTTTCTTGTGAGCGCAACTATTCTGTCCAGAAATAGGGACCAACGATTTTGAGAAATTTAGGCACCTAATCTTCATAGACTCCGTCCTTAATCTCTAACAAGTGGTATCAGAGCTGATTAAGGACCTTGTGGGGAGTCTACTGAAGTGTGAAGACCCTCCTAGACCCACCATGGCCTGTGGGCGTGCCTAAGTGGAGTTCTGGAGGTTGGATGTGACTTCTGCTAAGGGGAAACTCTGCCGAAATTTCGTTGGCGCTGACACTTGTGAAGATTGTGTGGATCTACATTGTGACCAGCAAAAGGGGGAGCTGAAACCTCTGATTGGGAGCAGAGGAGATGAATCAAGGGAGTGGAGATGCAGCTGAGAAGAGGAGTGAGCCGCCACCATCCAAGATTGAAGCTTTGGATGGCTCCAACTATGAGGAATGGAGCGGGCGGATGCGGAGCGCCTTCAAGCGCTACAAGCTGCTGAAAATTGCAATGGGAGAGGAGAAGATGCCGGGGGAAGGAGATGCCCGCGATCGGTGGATTGAGAAGAGCGCGGTGCTGTACGACCTCATCCTCCAATCGGTCAACAACGACATGTTCCAGCACATCAAGGATTTGGTGGAGTTGGATGATTCCGGACCGAAGGCATGGAAGCTGCTACGCGACGTGATTCAGCCCAACACGCTGCCGATGGTGATTGTGTTGGAGAAGGAGTTGGCTGCCCTCTCCATGAAACCGGGAGATGATGTGAAACCGGTCCTTGACAAGATCAAGGACACCTATGCGAGGATGGCAGCGGCGGGCAGCGAAGTGTCGCAGATGCAACAGTGCACCAAGATCATCTCGGTGCTCGACAACTCGTGGGACAACCTCATCCCCACCCTCAACGTTCAGCAGGACAAATGGACGCCTGAGTGGCTACGGCAGCAGATTCTGCAGGAGGACTTCCGCAGACGCCACACGGGAGGTGGTGCTGCCAACAAAACTGCTGAGGGGTATGGAGCTGCAGGAGGCAGCAGAGGAAGAGGGGGAGGGAGAGGCCGAGGCCGTGGGAGAGGCTTTGGCAGAGGGAGAGGCCGAGGTGACTACAATGAGGGGCATGGGAGCTCTGGTGGCAGGGGGAGCACCCGAATGGAGGGTGCGTGCTGGTACTGCAAGAAGGCTGGACACCCGTGGTTCAAGTGTTTCAGCCGGCCTGAGGGATGGGCCCCTCCAGGCATGAAGCCGCCAAGTGGTGAACGTGCACGCGGTGGCGCTGTGCAAGGATCAGGTGCACAAGGTGATGGTGCACAAGGTAAAGCCGACCCTGGGATGTTCCTCATGGTTGAGGATGTACAAGGGAGTGGGGGTGATATGGGTTCAGTTGGGAAGGTTGTGATGCACCCCCTCACTCACTGGGTGATCGATTCAGGTTGCACGAGTCATATGACCCCACGGGCAGATTTGCTTGATGAGGTAAAACCTCCTGGGAAGATCAAGTTTGTGGCTGCCGCTTCAGGTGCTTTGCTCCCTGTGATTGGTGTTGGGAATGCCAAGGTGATGGGAGCCAATGGAGAGCTTGTGGGGCTTGGGAATGTGCTGTTGGTTGAAGGTTTGTCCGCTAACCTTCTTTCTGTGCGCCGGCTGCAGAAGAGCAAGGCTGAAGTTACCTTCGGCCCAACCAGCTGCCGTGCAAAGCTTGGGAAGTTGCTGCTGTGGAACTTGGAGGAGAAGAGCAGCTGCATCAAGGACTTGTGGCAGCTGCCCATCATCCCTTGGAAGGGGAAACCACCAGCAACGGCAAAGGCAGCGGCAGCGGCTAAAGCAACTGCGGGAGGAGAGGAGACTGCACCAACTGCTGGGGCCCTGGATGCAGTCAAGAAGGTGCAGCAGCCACAACAGCCACATGGTGAGGTGCTTGCTGGTGTGGATGCGACAGCTGCATGGGCAAAGGCTTCATCTGGGAGTGGTGAGGCTGATTGGGAGACGTGGCATGAGAGGCTGTGCCATGTGAACATTCCTATGCTGCAGAAGTTGGTAAAGGATGGGTGCTTGAAGGGGCTGGAGGTGAAGGGGGGAGCAAAGGAGATTGGGAGCTGCCCTACCTGCCTTGAGACCAAATTCACAAAGTTTCCCTTCAGCAGCAGCACAGGACCAGCCAAGGCACCACTTGCACTAGTGCACATGGATGTGGTGGGCCCCACGAGGGCCCTTTCTCTCTCAGGCAGCCGCTACTTCTTGACGATTGTGGACGACCACACGCGTGCGGTGTGGGTGTACCCTCTCAAGACTAAGGGGGAGGTGGCAGCGGCTGTTCTTAAGGAGTGGATGCCGAGAGCACAAAGGGAAAGCGGACACAAGGTGAAGGTGATCCGCACTGACAACGGAGGAGAGTTCATCGGCGCTGATTTTGAGAAGGAGCTGAAGCGGAAGGGGATCCAGCATCAGCTCACAGTGCCTTACAACCCTCAGCAGAATGGCGTGGCTGAGCGGTTCAACCGGACCCTGCAGGAAGGTGCTCGCACTCTCCTTGGGCGTGCAGGGCTGCCGGATCCGTTTTGGGTGACAGCACTGCGGCAGGTCGTTGTTGTGAAGAACCGGGTGCTGGCGACTGTGGGGGACAAGCAGTGGGTCCCCTACACCAAGTGGTATAAGATTGCACCAGCTGTGAACATGCTGAGAGCCTTTGGGTGCATGGTGGTGTTTCATGTGCCTAAGGAGAAGAGGGGAAAGCTGGAAGCTTCTGGGAGATGGGGTGTGCACTTGGGGCTTGCTAAGGATCACAAGGGCTGGCTGATTTGGGACTTGACCAGCCAGCAGCTGACTGTGTCAAGGGATGTGAAGTTCCTTGAGTCCTTGTACTACAAGGAGTGGAAGCAGCAGCAGCAGCAGCAGAAGCTTCCAACGACACCGCTAATTGTCGAGGCCGATGAGGTGCAGCGGCCTTCAAGGCAAGTGGAGGTTTCTGTCTCTGAGAATGAGATCTCTGGGGTGACAGAGGATGGGGGAGAACCTGAGGTGGAGGAGCAGCAGCAGCAGCAACAGCAGCAGCAGCCGCAGCAGCAGGAGGAGCAAGGTGCTCCACAAGGTGCCGGACGTACGGCTGACCGTCCTAGGAGGGATGTGCGCCCTCCTAACAGGCTGACCTATGCAAGCCGTGGCAAGCCAAAGGTGGTAAGGGCTGGGAGTGTGGCTGAGCAGTGTGATGAGGATGAGATAGCACACTGCTACTGGGCAGCCGTCCCTGAGCCCAAGACGCTAGCTGAGGCATTGAGCGGGCCCGATGCTGAAAAGTGGAAGCAGAGTGTGAAGGAGGAGTATGATTCTCTGCTAGAGAATGAGACGTGGGAGCTGTGTGAGCTGCCACCTGGGAAGAAGGCCATTTCTTCCAAGCTGATTTTCAGGTACAAGTACGGACCTGATGGGGCGCTGACCCGCTACAAGTCAAGGCTTGTGGCTAAGGGGTTTCAGCAGACAAAGGGAAAGGACTTCAACGAGCTCTATGCTCCTGTGGGGAAAGGCACAACACTTCGGGTGTCATTGGCAATGGCAGCATACCGTGGATGGCGGGTGAAGCAGATGGACATCACCACCGCCTTCCTCAATGGGATCATTCTGGAGGAGCTGTACATGTTACAGCCTGAGGGTTTGGATGATGGGAGCGGCAGGGTGTGCAGGCTGAAGAAGGCCATCTATGGCCTGAAGCAGGCTCCTCGTGCATGGTACCACAAGTTAGAGGAGACTCTGCTGGCTGGGGGTTTCAAGAAGAGTGAGTGTGATCACAGCTTGTTCCTGCTGCAGGAGAAGGAGCAGTTTCTCATGCTCCTGGTGTATGTGGATGACATCCTGCTCTTCTCTGAGTCGTCTGCAATGATTGAGCATGTGGAGGAGATGCTGGAGATGCAGTTTAAGTGCTCCAAGATGGGAGATGTGAAGTACTATTTAGGGATGCATGTGGAGAGGGACCTTGACAAGGGAGTGTTGAGGTTGCACCAGAGAAAGTATTGTGAGGGGCTGGCTGAGAAGTATGGGCTGCAAGATGGAGGAAAGCCAGCCACCCCACTGCCTTCGGGGTTCACTGTGGAGCCCTGTGCTGAAGAGGAGGTGGTGGGTGAGAGTGACAGGAAGCTGTTTCATTCCATGGTGGGGGCACTCAATTATGCGGCTAACTACACGCGGCCTGACATTGCCTTTGCTACATCCAGGCTTGCAAGTGTGGTTTCACGCCCCAGTCATGAGCAGCTGGAAGCGGCCAAGAGGTTGGTCCGCTATGTGAGCGCTACGGCATTAGTGGGCTTGGAGTACAGTGCTGTGCGACAGAGGCTGCAGAGGGGTGCAGCTGATTTGGGCAAGGGGGAGATGCTCCTGACCTGCTACACCGACGCTAGCTTCAACTCTGTGAAGGCGGATGGCACCAGCATTGGAGGCTATGTGTGCCTGTTCGGAGGTGGTGCAGTGAGCTGGCGCAGTAAGAAGCAGAATGAGGTGGGGCAGTCCTCGTGTGAGACAGAGTACATGGCCCTGCATCATGGGGCAAAGGAGGTGGTGTGGCTGAGGCGTTTGTTGGAGGAGATTGGAGTTGGTCAGAGGGAGCCGACTGTGATTTTCTGTGATAATGAGTCGGCGGTGAAGCTAGCGAAGAATGCTTGTCTTCATGGGCTGACCAAACACATCAGGCCTAAGTGGCACTGGGTGAGAAGGCTCCTGGACAAGGAGGTGCGGCTGGAGATTGTGAAGACCCATCAGCAGGCGGCTGACATTCTCACCAAGCGCCTGGCTGAATCTGAGCATTGGAAGGGCATGAAGCTTGCTGGAATGAGTGTGCATTGAGGATGCATGCTTGAGCTATGGCATGTGGGATGATGGTTGGCAGCCAGAGGGGGAGTTTGTTGAGTGATGCTACCATTCGCATTCACGTCTGTCTGCCTCCCATCATATGTTCGTGCGTTGCATGCGTGTTGTGAGTGTGTGCAAGAATTTGTGTTTTGTGCGGTTTGGTTTTTCTGAGTGTGTGTGTGAATGTTATTTGGCTTGAGCAGATATCTGAAGTGACTCCTCTGCTCAAGAGCTTTCCGAGGAACCAAGTATCGCTTCAATCGGAGCACGAACAAGAAAGTTACGAACGTTGGAGTTCGTATGCTTTTGATATTTGGTTGTGGTGACTATGGGAAGTTGTGGGGTTGACTCAATATGGGGTACAGACTTTTGGGGGTTGGGAAATTCGTCTTTTCTACTGTAGTTGCTGCCAAATGGTTGGGAGAAACCAAACCAGGTTGGCAAGTGTGGCCAAGTTGGGTTGAGGTGGATTGTGGAGGTTGGGATAGTGACAAAGGTCAAAGTTGGGTTGCCTATGGGGAAGGGAATTGTGTGGCATGGAGTTTCCTTTGGTTGGGGACTCCTTGGGACGTTCCCTCTCGTCCTCCTCATCCCTTCCACCTGGTTTAGTGCTACTTTAACTTTCTTGTGTGAACTTGTGAGATCATTGTGATTGAGTTACGTTTTCTATGGCAGCATACCCCCTAGTGCGCCGAAGTTCATAACTCGAGTTATACTCCATATTCTGATACTATTCAAATTGGGAAAGATAGCCACGGTCAAGGGCTACAACATACTCGAGTTTGAAAGAATTCTAACAGTGGACCTTTCGTCGACGGCGTTTCTTGTGAGCGCAACTATTCTGTCCAGAAATAGGGACCAACGATTTTGAGAAATTTAGGCACCTAATCTTCATAGACTCCGTCCTTAATCTCTAACACCTAGTGCCAGAGTTACCCTGCTGAAATCAGGCTACGGAAAATTCTACCCTAGGGGTCTGTTCTAGGAGGGGCTGGTACCCTGATTTGTAAGAGTAGGCCTAAACCAATTTTGGGCCCTGATCAACACACGATTGCCTTGCTCTCTTGGGCGAGTTGCAGAACTGGAGGATATTGCTAGAAAAACAGCTGTGGTAGCAGTAATAGTGGATAAAATACATGAAAGTATGGTAAATTATAGGAGTCAGTTCTTTCAAAATTTCTGCAAGGAGGCTATCGAAGAGGTTTTAAAATTATATGATTTCGGCTGAGAAATATTAGAGTACAGTTCAATTTACTCCCTTATGTTAAGGGGGGATTTACTGTTCCTTTTGAACAGTACTTTCCCAACCCATCCAACTCATCCTCATCTTATCTTTCTAGATTTCCTAGTGCCACGTGGCACTCTACTTTCTTTGCCTCACATTTCCTAGTCCCACAGAGTACTTTCCGACATTCGATCTTGCATGCTATATCATCCTTGCTTGTATCCACCAATATCAACCAATTCTCATTCAACTCTTCTTCAATTACTCAGTAACTTCTTCGCCTATTTCGCTAATAGTTCTTTCGCCAAAGTCTTCCGCCGCGTTTCATCCTCGACTTAGTCGACCCCGCTAATTCTTTAGCGGACTTAGGCCGTCGGGCCTAACACTTGGTATCAGAGCCTTCGCGGGGAGCGACTTCCAACGAGCGACCGTCGACGACGAGACTACGACGTCATCGTCCCGCGGTGCCGACTTGCAGACTTGGAGTCGTCGAGCGAACATGGACGAAACCATGCACGCTCTCCCCCACGACATGGGCAACACGCTTGCTGAACTCATGCGCCAACTTCAAGAGTTGACGTTGGAAAATCGTCAGGTACGAGCTGAAATGCAACAGCTTCGTGAATTGGCTTCTAACCCCCATGGTCATGCCGCACCAACTCTTGCGCCCAACACGTCGACTGGCGTGGAAGCGCTGCCAGAACGTCGAAGCGTGCTCAAGCCGTAGAAACCCGAGTCGTTCGACCCAAGTCAACGCGACGCGAACGTGCGGACGTGGCTCTTCATGCTGAACAACTACTTCGCCGCGAGCGGGGTGCAAGAGGCGGACGCGCAGCAGCGGATCGAGCACGCTATTACGCTGCTGAGGGGCCCGGCCTTGGAGTGGTGGCGCCAACTTACGCAGACTGCTGTTAGAAGGGCTCAGACGGACGGGCATCAACAGGGCGTGGGGCATGCAGCTGCAACTTCGAGCTTAGGTAGTCTAGCTTTGGGTGTTACCACGGTTCCGACCACATGGGAAGGATTTGAAGCGGCGCTGAAAAGTAGGTTCGATTTGGTGAATGCCTCCGAAGCTGCTAGGAAGCGTGTGCGTCATTTCCGACAGATAGGCAACGTCCAAGAGTACACACGACGGTTCTTGAGCATCTGCAACGAAATAGACGACATCACGGAAGCAGAGATGCGCGATCGCTACCTCGAAGGGTTGAAGCCGGACATAGCGGAAGTTATAGCGATTCACGGGTTGTCCACCTTCGAGTCAGTTGTCGCAGCCGCAGAACGCGTCGACGCAGTACGAAGCCGACGGGGTCGTGACGATCGCGATAGGGGATACAACAGACCGATCAACGACGCTCGATCGAGGGACGGACCGTCGCCCATGGAGATTGGTGCAGTTAAAGCTCGCGGCCCAAATTGCGGGGCGCGCTGGCCAAGCTTACTAAGGTTGACGGGGGTGATGTTTTGAGTGCTGTTTGGGTTGCGAAGGGTGGTTACGAGAAGTGAGATGCAATCTGATTGGCCAGTTTTTTTTTGTCGAATGGGAGAGCAGGGAACAACAATATGTTGATTGCAATTTGGGACTCTCGAAGCAAACCCAGGTTGCTCCCAGGGGTTTGCCGTGTCAACGAAAACCCCAAGGGTCTAGCGCGAAACTGGGCGAAAGGAAACAGCCCAACTCCCAACAAGTCAACTTCTTCTCCCACCACCCAAAGGTCAACCTTACTAAGGTTGAACAATTTGGGCCGCGAGCTTTAACAGTGACGGCTCACAGAAAATGGGATTTAGGGGGAACTGTCACTACTGCAAAAAACCGGGACACATGAAGCGGGACTGCCCACAGCTTAAGGAGCGGCAGCAGGGAAACGGAAACCGCCAGTAGATAGCGGGTCGCTAGCTGGTGTGGAGGTTCCCGTACCCGCCACGTCTACCAACGTAGAGGAGACGGCTTTGCAGCAGTCATCTACGGAGAACGAGGTAGACACTGTTGACCGACCAGTCGTGCTTCTAGGGAAGCTTCGTGGAGTTCCTGTTAAGATTCTCGTAGATAGCGGAGCTAGCCACTCGTTCGTCTCTTTTTCATTAGTCAGTCGTCTCCGTGTTGAAGCAGATTCGGCAGTCAACTTCAAGGACGTGCGTATGGTAGATGGGACGCCACTTCACATAGGACCAGTCATCCGCAAGTTGCGCGTAGTCCTAGGACCGATCACAGTTAGGCGTGACTTCGACTTTGCGACGCTGGACGGTTACGACTTCATCTTCGGTAGGGATTGGCTACGAAGGGTTAGTACTCAATTCGATTGGGCTCAGGGAAGCTGCAGCGTCAAGGTAGACGGGGAGTTCCGGGAGCTGCCACAGTGGAGCGATGGGGCCACATCATCCACAGCTATCATTAATGCTGTTCGTGTGCGACAGTTAGTGAAGCGTGCGGCACGGATCTTTGCGGTTTTCCTTGAGGAGGTGGAAGCTGAGGAGGGGAAAGGAGGGAGTGCAGCAGTTGGGAAGAAGGCGACTCTTCCTGCTAAGGTGAGTGCACTGTTAGCAGAGTTCGCAGACGTCTTCCCCGACGAGTTGCCCCCAGGGTTACCTCCTAGCCGAGCAGTAGACCATCGAATAGAGTTGGAGCCGGGGAGCAGGCCCGTAGCGAAGCCGCAGTGGAGGTTGAGTCCAGCAGAGACAGAGGAGATGATGCAACAGGTTAGGCATTTCCTAGCGCAGGGGTTCATACAGCCATCTAGGTCGCCTTGGGCAGCACCAATCCTTTTCGCGCCTAAGAAAGACGGAGGGTTACGGATGTGCATAGGCTATCGCGCACTGAACGCCGCCACCGTCAAGAATAGATTCCCGGTGCCGAGGATAGAGGATCTTCTCGATGCAGTGCAGGGCGCTAGAATCTTCTCCAAGATCGATCTTCGCTCAGGGTATCATCAGATTCGAGTAGTTCCAGAGGACCAGCACAAGACGGCGTTTCGTACGAAGCAGGGGTTGTACGAGTTTAGAGTTCTACCATTCGGTTTGACCAACACCCCAGCGACGTTCCAGACGCTCATGAACACAGTCCTCTCCGAGTTCCTAGGGTCGTTCGTTGTAGTTTACCTAGACGGCATCCTGATCTTCTCCAAGTCGAAAGAGGAGCACGTGCAGCACTTGCAGAAGGTCTTCGAGGTCTTGCGGAGGGAACAGTTGTACGCGAAACAGTCGAAGTGCGAGTTCTTCCTTCCAGAGGTCGAGTTTCTAGGCCATGTTGTATCCGCTAGTGGCATTAGGACCGACCCGAAGAAGATCGCAGCAGTACAGGATTGGGTAGCACCGACCTCAGTCAAGGAGTTGCAGAGCTTCCTCGGTTTCGCGAACTACTACCGTCGTTTCGTTCAGTGTTACGCATCGATCGCTAGTCCACTCACCGACCTACTTCGGAAGGGCGTAGAGTACGTTTGGGGTCCAGCGCAGCAGCAGGCGTTCGAGCAGATGAAGCAGTCGCTCACGTCTTCACCGACACTGTCGTACCCTGATCCCACTCGCCCATACGTTGTAGTGACCGACGCTTCAAATCAAGCCATAGGAGCAGTGCTTCTTCAGGACCAGGGACGCGGGTTGCAGCCGATCGCGTACGAGTTGCGTAAGCTGAGGGGAGCAGAGTTGAATTATCCGATTCACGACAAGGAGGCGCTCGCGATCATCCATGCGTATAAGGTGTGGAGGTGCTACCTAGAGGGGGCAGATAGTGTGATACGCACGGACCATTGCTCGCTTCGCTTTCTCAAGTCACAACCGCAGTTGAGTCGTCGCCAGGCTAGATGGATGGAGTTCATGGAGGGGAGTTTCCATTACAGGATAGAGTACAAGCCAGGCGTTCGCAACCCAGCAGATCCGCTCACTCGCCCTAGTTGCCAGTTCGCCAGCCTCACGGTCACTGCCGGCCATCCACTTCTCACAGCACTCTTCGAGCACGGTTACACAGTAGATCCCGACTTCACACCGCAGCCGCCCGTAGGAGCAGAGGTGCAGGGTAGTGTCTACGTACGGAAGGGTACCACACGGATTTGGGTTCCAGCCTACCGCCCTCTTCGACAGCTCCTTCTCTCAGAGGCGCACGACGTAGTTAGTGCAGGGCACTTCGGAGCAGATAAGACGGCTAAGACGCTTAGTCGCAAGTACTACTGGCCAGGGCTTGCAGCAGACGTAGAGGATTACATTCGCTCGTGCGACACGTGTCAGCGTACGAAGTCCTCTCGCCAGCGCAAAGCAGGACTCTTGCAGCCGATTCCACCGCCCGACCACCCTTGGCAGGTAGTCACAATGGATTTCATCATGGCATTACTGCGCACAGTTAGGGGTCACGATGTGAGAAATGAGGAATGAAATGCACTAGGAAACAGGTGGGTACAAGTAGGAAAACCTAAAAGTGTCGTACCCCATATTGTCTACCCCACTACAGCCTACACAGACTATAGCATATGAGTTTGACACACCCCCATAGGCAAAGTGGGGGAGAACAAGAGGTCACAAGACCAGTCAAGCAAAGCAAAGCAAGCTCAGGGTGGATCACAACGTCACCACACATTCCGAGCACAAGTTCAAGGCCACAAGGCCAGTTCACATGCAAGATCATATATAAAGGTAAACAAGCAAGTGCAGGTATAGAAAGATCACAGTACAAGCAAGGTCAAGAAGTGAGCAAGTGAGGCCAAGTAGGCACAAGACCTAGCATCGTACAGAAGCGCTGATGATCACAAGGCGGAAGTGCCTTGGTAAAGATATCAGCAGTGTTGGCCTCAGAGGCCACGTAAGCAAGGCGCAGCTGACCACGCTGCTGCAGCTCACGAGCAAGGAAGTAGCGAAGAGCAATGTGCTTCGTTCTGTGCTCCAGTCTGTGCTCCCGACACAAGGCCAGCATGGCCTTGTTGTCTACGTACAGAACTGGAGGAGAACCAGGCGGCTCTTTTAGGTCAGTCAGCAGGTAGGTGAGCCAGCGTAGCTCCTGTGCAGCCATGGCCCCCGCGTAGATCTCAGCCTCACAGCTGGAGCCGAGAACAGAAGACGAGCGGGTAGACCGCCACGAAACAGAGCCAGAACCAAGGCTGAAGGTGTAACCCTGTGACGACCGCTGCGTAGCCTGGTCGTCAGCCCAAGAAGCGTCTGCGTGACCTGTGAGGACCACTGAATGTCGCCCTCCAAGCACTAGCCCCATGCCCGACGTACTGCACAAGTAGCGCAACACCCTCTTCGCTGCAGCCATGTGCTCTGGTCGGTGTCTCCCAGGAGCAACATAGCGTGCCAAGATGCTAAGAGGGTATGCAAGGTCAGGTCGTGTGCAGGTCATCAGGTACATGAGGCAGCCAACAAGCTCTGGGTACGGGCCACTCGGCTCTACGGACTCATCCGAAGGCAGAGCTGAGAGCGAGTGGCGAGTAGACAGAGGAGTGGCCTGAGGCGAGGAGTACGTGAAGTCGAAGCGCTGAAGGACCTGCTGCACCATGTGTGACTGAGTCAGGGTAATGGTGCGCTGTGCTCTGTCTCGGGTGATCTGCAAGCCAAGGTAGTTGCGCAGTTCACCCAGGTCTGTGCACGTGTGTCTCTTCTACAGCTCGGACTTCACGTGGGCGAGTCCAGCAGTGTCAGCAATGGCAAAGACCAAGTCGTCGACGTACACGAGGATGTAGAACGGCGGCAAAGAGGTGTCGGTGCGCAGAAACAGCGACGGGTCGGCAGTAGAAGGAGCAAACCCAAGAGCCGCAAGTGTAGTCCTCAGTGTGTCGTGCCACTCACGGGGTGCCTGGCGGAGACCGTAGACTGGCCGCCGGAGGCTCCACTGGGTACCAGGAGGAAACGACCCAGTGAAGCCAGGTGGGCGGCGCAGCCAGATCTCCTCGTGCAGGCTGCCCTGTAGGAAAGCTGTGCTGAAGTCAAGAGAGTGAAGCTCGTAGTCGCGCTGAGCGGCTATGTGCAGCAGCACCCGAAGAGTGGTCATCTTCGGGGTGGGAGAGAAGGTCTGAAAGTAGTCAACTCCCTGCCGCTGACTGAAGCCTCGAGCCACGTAACGCGCCTTGAAGACAGGCGGAGAACCCGGCGGCCGCTTCACCCTGAAAATCCACATGCCACTGACGATGTTCGCCCCAGGTGGGGGAACCTCGTCGACGTAGGTGCCTGTGGACTTCCAGGAAGCCATCTCTGCGTCCATGGCTGACTGCCACTGTGAGGAGTAGGGACCCTCGATCGCCTCAGCGTACGATCGAGGAGTCGGGATGTCTGGTGCATCCGGGTCTCCCTCAGGGGCAATCAGCGTGGACACGAGATGAGGCAAAGCAGCAGAAAAACACTGGAACTCCTCCTGCCTGTCCTCAAGGACGTCCGTGCTAAGAGCACACTCACCCCCGACGGACGGAGGACAGACAGACTCAGACTCAGCAACAAGACTAGCGGCGTAGTCTAGACGACAGCGAGCAGCAAAGTCGACAAGCTCAACAACCAAGGCAGACGCAGCAGTGGACTCAAAGGAAGGGTCAGTGACAACAGTAGCCAGGAGACGCGTGACAGTAGGACTGGCAGCACGAAGAGAGTCAGACTCCGGGTCAGCAAGAACAGGAAGAGAGGACTCTGGAGGAGACGGCAGCGGGACACGCAGAGGAGCAGTGGACGGACGCAGTGCCATCTGGTGTGTGCCTGGGACCGCAGGAGGACGCGGACGCGGAGCACGACTACTAGTGCGAGCAGCACGAACAGGCGACGCAGGACCAGACGCAGGCTCACGACGCTCAGCAAGACCTCCAGTAGGACCAGAGTAGGGAGAAGGAGCAGGCAGGGGGGAGGCGGGCTGTAACTGTGACCGCGACTGGACAGGCTGTGGACACTCTAAGGGAGGAGCAGGACCAGTAGAGGGCGGGAGACCAAGAACCTGCTCAAGGAGCGGAACGAAGTACGGCCGCGGCCGCGCAGCGCCGCCAGAACCAGCAGGGACAGCACTAGTACCCCCAGCGGCAGCACCAGCGCCAGCAGCACCTCCAGCTCGAACAGCGCCAACTCCAGCACCCTCAGAAGCACCAGCGCCAGCAGCACCTCCAGCGCCAACACCCCCAGCAGCTCCAGCTCCAGCAGCTCCAGCAGCTCCAGCTCCAGCAGCTCCAGTAGCACCAACTCCAGCAGGACCGCCAGTCCCAGTACCGCCAGCAGCTCTGGCAGTACCTCCAGCAGGACCAACTCCAGCAGCCCCAGCAGCACCCCCAGTCCCAGCAGCTCCAGTACCGCCAGTACGAGCACCTCCAGGACCAGCAGAAACAGTAGCACCTCCAGCTCCAGCAGCACGGCTCCAGCGCCGGGCAAACCACTCGCGCAGCTCCTGCGGAGAGGGTAGCTCCCGCCTCGACGAAGCACCCGAAGGGCCCCCAAACCCAGCACCGCCAGAGGTCACACGAGCAGACCCAGCACCCCCAGGCTCCGCACCCCTAGGCTCAGCACCCCAAGGCTCCGTACCCCCAGGCTCAGCACCCCCAGGCTCAGCACCCCCAGGCTCCGCACCCCCAGGCTCCGCACCCCCAGACTCAGCACCCCTAGCAGCACCAGAGTCAACAGCTACCTCGACAGGCTCGACTGCGTCTACCTGAGACACACCTGACGGGGCAGGACCCTGAGGGGGGAGAGGGTCTACCGGGGGAGGACCTGGCGCAAGGAAGAGCGGCGGCGGGGGGAGGGGCGCAGTGCGGTAGGGGAAGAGACGGTAGTAAGGAACCGACTCGTCAAACGTGACGTCCTGGGAGGACAGAACACGGCGCGAGGTGGGGTGGTAAAACTGCCAACCAGGCGCGTCAGGGGGGAAGCCAAGGAAGACGCAGGGAACCGCACGGGGGGACAGCTTGTCCGCAGACAAGTCGCGGACAAACGCCCGAGATCCCCAGACACGAAACGCAGACGCATCGCCAACCTTCCCCGTCCACCGCAAGGTGGGGGAGGTCTCTGGCAAGGAGACCCGGGGCTGAAGGTTGAGCTGATGCGCTGCGTACTGAACCGCAAACGGCCACAGAAAATGGGGAGCAGCCGCATGGATCATGGACGTACGAGCGACGTCCATGACCATGCCAATGCGGCGCTCAGCAATCCCATTTTGCTGTGGAGAGGCCGGAAGCGTGAAGGTCTGGCGGATGCCCTGTGCACGGCAGAAGGCTCCCAGACGGGCAGAGGAAAACTCCCCGCCTCTGTCAGAGTGCAGACGCAGAACAGGAAAGTCCGAGCCGAAACTCTCTCTGAGCTGGAGACGAGCCGCGCGGATCCAGTCGATCAACACCTCAGTGATGTCACCCTTGCTGCGCAAGGGGAACACCGTGGTGTAACGCGAGTAGTCGTCAACCACCAACAGGAAGTAACGCTCGTGACCCTGGCCACGGACGCGGGCGGGGCCCCACACGTCCATGTGAAGAGTCTGCAGGGGAGCCTCTGTCGGAGGAAACTCGGAGGAGTGAGGGGCGGCGCGCTGCCGCTTCTCGACGCAGGGAACGCAGGTAGGGGCAGGCCCCGGAGGGAGGGGAGGGAGGGACCGGGGGAGACCAGAGACAAGGACACGGGAGGCCATGCCTCGGAGACGAGGCAGGGAGGGGTGACCAAGGCGGTGGTGCCAAAGGAGAGTCTGGTGGGACAGGAGACGACACGAGCAGGGAGCAGACTCAGGACCAGACCTGGACGCTGCAACAAACACCTGACTCTACGCAGCCACCTGACCAGACTCAGTAACCGGAGGAGACTCAGTAGTCAGTGTGTACAGGGTCGACCCCGGCCGACGGGTAAACGTGGCCAAGTGTCGGCTCGTCCGAGCACACGTACAGTGGGTCACCCGCTGACTCGTAGGAGTGAATTGGTCAACCCACCCATCCTGTAGATCAGTACCACTCACCAAGTTCGTAGAGAACGAGGGGAGGTAGAGACCTGACAGGGTGCCAGAGGGGGCCGCCGGAAACGGAAAGACAATGGAGAAGCGAGCAAGGACAGGACCCCCAGAGGGGTCCGCCAGGGAGACCGCAACCGGCCGACTAAGCGGCGTAAGCGTGGTGCGGTCTCGAAAGAAGGAGCGGGAAGCACCCGAGTCAAGGGTGAAGGTGTGTAAGGCCTGAGCTGACGTGGTACCTGAGAGAGCAGACTCACCAGCACCTGGGGCAGCAGACGCACTAGCACCTAGAGCAGCAGCCTCACCAGCACCTAGAGCAGCAGCCTCAATGCCCGGGTCAGGCGGAACACACAGGTAACAGTCACCCTCATCACTAGTAGACACAGCATACATGGCAGCAAGAATAGCATCATAGTCAAGATCAAAGATAGCAGCCCCCGCCCTAGACAGCTCTCCCCAGCGAGGGATCTCAGTGGCGTCAGGGAACTGGTGACGCCAAGCGTCCGACAGGCGGCCGAAGCAGCGCTGGGTGGAGTGCGAGCCCCCGCACTGCTCACCAGCGCGGTCGCCGGTACGGAGGACGTAGGTACAGGGACCAGTACCCCCACCTCGCTGACGCCCAGCGTACCACTCACGAAGCTGCTGGGGGGACGGGGTCTCACGAGTGCGCTGCTGCTGCTGGCGCTGACCACCACCTAAGCCGCCCCGCTGCGCAGAGCCACCCCGACTAGCTCCACCTCCTCCGCCGCCACCTCCGCCACCGCCGCCACCGCCTCCTCCTCCGCTCCCACCGCCACCGCCGCCGCCGCCTCCGCCGCCACCGCCGCCACCGAAGCCCCCACCCCCGCCACCACTCCCACCACCACCCCCACTCCCTCCGCCTCCTCCACCTCCACCTCCACCGCCCCCGCCAGCCCCTCCAGCGCCCTTGCCCCCCTTGCCCTTGCCGGTGCGGCGTCGCCCGCTAGGGGCAGACGCAACGCCGACCGACTCGGTGCCAACGAAGTCGACGGCAGCAGCAGAGGCAACAGAGGGCAAAAGGGGGGAGGGGGAGCACCCCTCAAAGACAGGGGCACGCGGGTCACCTCGAGAGGCTCCTACAGCGACGATACTCTTCTCAGCTGCCAGGAGGCGCTCCTCGAGGAGGTCAACGGTGAGTGTGGTGGGGCAAACAGAGAGGAAGTGGTCCCTGACCGAGCGAAGGGAGTCAGGGAGCCGGGTGACTATGTAGTAGAGGGTGATGTACATGGGGGGGGGGTTCTTGGCGCAGAACTCAGCAGGAAGCGCAGCGCGGTAGCGGGTGTCACTGGTGCGAAGGTGCGTAACGAGGTCAGCGACAGTGGGAAAGGCGGCGAGGTCAGGAAACAGGTACGGCAGCATGAGGCGGCTAAGGGCAGCAGTGGCAGGGGAAGAGTAGCGCGCAACTACAGCATCGTACAAGGTCTTAGCACTCTTGTACTGACTAAAGTGCGCACGCTCAGCGGTCGGTAAGTGGCGACGCACAGCAAGACGGGCAGCAGCATAGCGTGTGGCCCACTGTGAGCGAACAGTGCTGTCAGCATCAGTAGGCGGGGCAGGAGAGGCACCAGAGGTGAGATCGAACAGGGAGAGTCCGTCTGCCCTATCGCACTGTAGGAAGAGCTGTAGGTCATCGACCCAGACCTCGAAGTCAACAGCACGACCCTCAGCATCAAAGGTAAGGACACTGGGGGTAGCCATGACAGCAGTGGTCTAGCAGGGAGTGCTCTCACCAGTCCGGGTGGGTAGGGCCGGGGCGCGCCGGTAGGAACAGGGCTGCAACCGCGGTGGCAGCGGCTCGGCAGTGGCTCGGTAGTGGCGGCTCGACGGCGGCCTCAGCGGCTCGGCGGCTCGGCTGCAGGCGGCTCGGCGGCTCGGCGGTTCAGCGGCTCGGCGGCTCGGCGGTTCGGCGGCTCGACGGCTCGGCGGTTCGGCTGCTTGGCGGCTCAGCGGCTCGGCGGTGAAGGGGCCGGGGAGGGGCCGAAAGGGGCGGCTACGGGGCCGCACTAGGGCGGTGACGGGGCCGCGAGAGGGCGGCGACGAGGCCGCAAGAGGGCGGCACTGGGGCCGCGAGAGGGCGGCGATGCGACCGCGAGAGGGCGGCACTGGGGCCGCGAGAGGGCGGCGACGAGGCCGCGAGGAGCGGCTGCAGGGCCGCGACGGGCGGCGACGCGGCCGCTAAGGGCGGCGGCGGGGCCGCGAACGGCGGCGACGGGGCCGCGAGAGGGCGGCGACGGGGCCGTGGAGGTGGGGCCGCAAGGGGCCGCTGAGGGCGGCGCGACGGGCCGCTCAGGGCGGTGCGACGGGCCGCTAGGGGGCGGCGACGGGGCCGCGAGGGGCCGTGAGAGGGGGGGCCGCTAAGGGCGGCGCGACGGGTCGCTAAGGGGAGGGCGGCACACAGGGCGCGCCTCGGTCAGGGGCGACTCGATCTCAGGGCAGGAAAAAAAAAATCGATTTTCAGTGGTGGGCCCTAGGAAAAGTTCCCACTAGGGAACCTGCTCTATACCATGTCAGAATCCCAACCACTAGACCATTGGGATAAAAGGGCTTGTTTGTGTAGCGGGTAAGTGCGCCCATAACCCCCCAGGCCAACGTGCCTGTAACCCTTCCCTAGGATCAATCGGGGATCACCAGTGGACCTCTGACACCCCCCCGCACTAGGATGCCCGAGGTGCACACACCGGGATTCGAACCCGAGACCTTCGCTCTGATACCATGTGAGAAATGAGGAATGAAATGCACTAGGAAACAGGTGGGTACAAGTAGGAAAACCTAAAAGTGTCGTACCCCATATTGTCTACCCCACTACAGCCTACACAGACTATAGCATATGAGTTTGACACACGACGCCATATTCGTAGTAGTGGATAAGTTTTCTCGAGCATCGCACTTCATCCCCACGCACGGCAAGGTCATAACAGAGGAAGCCACGACGCTGTTCGTAGATAACGTAGTCCGACTGCACGGGGTTCCAGATTCCATCATCTCAGACCGCGACCCTCGTTTCACTTCGAAGTTCTGGAAGCAGCTTTTCGCACTGTTCGGGACTCGCTTAGCCATGTCGTCTGCGTACCATCCAGAGACGGACGGACAGACCGAGCGTGTGAACCAGACCTTGGAGCAGATTCTTCGCAGCATCACGATGCACGACGCAGCCGCATGGGACAAGAAGCTGAGCATGGCCGAGTTCGCCTACAACAACACGCACCACTCGTCCACAGGCATGTCACTGTTTTTCGCACTGTAGGGTCAGCACCCCAACGTCCCCATTCGTGTCGATCTCACACCCACAGTCCCTCGTGCGGACAACTTCCACCAGCATCGCACATTCATCCATGATCATGTGAGGAAGCACCTTGAGCTCGCAAATGCACGCATGGCACGCACCACCAACCGCAGTCGTCGTGAGGTGTCGTTCGCAGTCGGCGACCGTGTTCTCTTGGATAGCCGCAACCTCCGACTGCCACAGGACAGCAAGCTTCGTCCACGTTTCATTGGTCCATTTGTCATTGAGCGCGCACTTGGTCCAGTCGCATACCGCCTTCGCCTTCCCACTCATTTCCGCATGCACCCGTCATTCCACGTGTCGCTTCTTCGTCCTTACACCGATCCCAATGCCACCTTCTCGGGCCGTGACCGCACTCCACTGCCGGTAGCTGTTGACACCGACGAGCCCGACTACCAGATCCAGCGCATCCTCAGGCACCGTCGCCGTCTCCAGGGGGGTGTCCCTTTCATCGACTTCTTGGTTCGTTGGCGTGGTTACGACGCAGCAGACGACAGCTGGGTTCCTTCGTCCTCGCTGTCTCCCGACAACGCTTGCCTCCAAGCGTACCTTCAGTCTGCAGGCGCCGCGGACGTCGCCTCCTTGGGAGGGGGGTAGTGTTAAGGGGGGATTTACTGTTCCTTTTGAACAGTATTTTCCCAACCTATCCAACTCATCCTCATCTTATCTTTCTAGATTTCCTAGTGCCACGTGGCACTCTACTTTCTTTGCCTCACATTTCCTAGTCCCACAGAGTACTTTCCGACATTCGATCTTGCATGCTATATCGTCCTTGCTTGTATCCACCAATATCAACCAATTCTCATTCAACTCTTCTTCAATTACTCAGTAACTTCTTCGCCTATTTCGCTAATAGTTCTTTCGCCAAAGTCTTCCGCCGCGTTTCATCCTCGACTTAGTCGACCCCGCTAATTCTTTAGCGGACTTAGGCCGTCGGGCCTAACACTTACATCTAGCTTTTTCTTTCGTCCCCAATTCTTGCGCGAGATTTTTCTGGATGACATTCTCGTAGTCGCTATAAGTAGGGCTCGTTCTCTCGTAGGACCACAGATACTTCACTTGATCTTAGGGGGACGTCGCTTGGCGGTGCGCCTGCTGGTGGGGGGCATGGACATCGCGACCGGAACGGAGCAGTCGTCGGACGGACGGGAGGTGTCCGAGCGGCGTGCGCGGCGAGTGCACAAGAGCGCGTCGGAGGCCAACATCAGGGGAGCCGGGTTGCGGGGCGGGTGCGCGTTGGCGGGGTCCATGGGGATGTTGACGGGCGCGGGCAGCGGCAAGTGGGTGAACGGCGGGTCCATGGGGGCGATGGAGGCGCAGCTGCGCGCCGAGCAGGAGGAGCTGGCGTACCTGCGCATGGAGGTGGAGCGCATCGAGCGCAGCGGCGTCATCGACATCGTCAACGATGACGGCGTCGGCGGCGGCGGCGGCGGAGGCGGCGGCGGCTTCCCGAAACACCTGAGCTGGAACTACCGCGGGCTCGACATCACCCCCAAGGGCAGCAGTCGCGCGCAGGCCGGCGCAGATAGGGATGGGGGGGTAGGGGCGGAGTCGGTGCTGGCGTCGTGGGCGCGGGAGCGGCGTGAGTTGGAGGGGCAGGTGGGCGCAGTGAAGGCGGAGCTGAAGCGCAAGGAGAGAGCGCTCAAGGCGGCGGGCAAGGGCAAGGCGGCGGCGGGCAGGGAGGTTGACGCGGTGTGGGCGCAGGTGAGCGCGGTGGAGGCGCAGCTGCACGACGTGCAGGGCGACAAGTGCGCGCTCGAGAAGGAGATCCAGGGGCTGCGCGCGCTGCTGCACGTGTCGAGTGCGCGCGACTCAGGGGAGTCAGCGGGCGCGCGGGGCGCGGACACGGAGATGGCGGGCATGCTGAAGATGGTGGGCGACTTCTCCCGGCGACTCGCCCTCGCTGACGACGCCGTGCGACGCGCCGAGGCCAAAAACGACCAACTGTCGGGTATGCCATGCCATGTGCGGGTTAGATGGGATGGAAGTGAAGCGGGGAAGTGGAGCGTGAAGAGGGTGAGGGTGTTCCCCGCCTTGACTTGCTGCAGCCCATCCCCGCCTTGACTTGCTGCAGCCCATCCCCGCCTTGACTTGCTGCAGCCCATCCCCGCCTTGACTTGCTGCAGCCCATCCCCGCCTTGACTTGCTGCAGCCCATCCCCGCCTTGACTTGCTGCAGCCCATCCCCGCCTTGACTTGCTGCAGCCCATCCCCGCCTTGACTTGCTGCAGCCCATCCCCGCCTTGACTTGCTGCAGCCCATCCCCGCCTTGACTTGCTGCAGCCCATCCCCGCCTTGACTTGCTGCAGCCCATCCCCGCCTTGACTTGCTGCAGCCCATCCCCGCCTTGACTTGCTGCAGCCCATCCCCGCCTTGACTTGC
The DNA here is from genome assembly GCA_947471745.1 of Closterium sp. Naga37s-1. Classification (NCBI taxonomy): domain Eukaryota; kingdom Viridiplantae; phylum Streptophyta; class Zygnematophyceae; order Desmidiales; family Closteriaceae; genus Closterium; species Closterium sp. Naga37s-1. The sequence goes on along the minus strand of CANJKZ010000321.1, from coordinate 330,356 downwards.
TGCAGCCCATCCATCCCCGCCTTGACTTGCTGCAGCCCATCCCCGCCTTGACTTGCTGCAGCCCATCCATCCCCGCCTTGACTTGCTGCAGCCCATCCATCCCCGCCTTGACTTGCTGCAGCCCATCCATCCCCGCCTTGACTTGCTGCAGCCCATCCATCCCCGCCTTGACTTGCTGCAGCCCATCCATCCCCGCCTTGACTTGCTGCAGCCCATCCCCGCCTTGACTTGCTGCAGCCCATCCCCGCCTTGACTTGCTGCAGCCCATCCCCGCCTTGACTTGCTGCAGCCCATCCCCGCCTTGACTTGCTGCAGCCCATCCCCGCCTTGACTTGCTGCAGCCCATCCCCGCCTTGACTTGCTGCAGCCCATCCCCGCCTTGACTTGCTGCAGCCCATCCCCGCCTTGACTTGCTGCAGCCCATCCCCGCCTTGACTTGCTGCAGCCCATCCCCGCCTTGACTTGCTGCAGCCCATCCCCGCCTTGACTTGCTGCAGCCCCCCCCTCCTGTGACAAACAGACTTCTGAGACGTCTCAAAAGACTCCAGTGACAGGCAGCATCACAACACTGGTCTATCTTGTGCTGGTGGATGGTGTATCAACTGTTGCTCCGCCCAATGAGTGCTCCGCCGAATGCGCACAGTACTGGTCGCTGCACCGGGCCGCCATCCAACCTTTCCACAGCCTTGGATTGGATGTACATAATGTCACATGGTTCTTCTAGACGCAAAAGAACAATCTGGTGTATGCACAGGCGCCTTTTGTATGAGCGACGCCTGGCGCGCAGAGTTTGGCGACGCGGCTGAGCTCCCGCACTGGCTAGAGCTGGTTAGGCAGGGTGTGGAAATCTTTGCTCTAGACTATGTCGCTATCCTCACTGCCATGTAAGCTTTGACTATTGGTACTGAGGGTGATTGTTACATGTGTGTGCCGCTCGACCCTGCTATATAGGCTGCTGCTCAAGGTGCTGGTGAGTCTGCTCTCTCTGGTACTGCGCCTACTGAGGCCTTGCACACCTTCACGCTTGACTCAGGTGCTTCCCGTTGCTTCTTTCGCGACAGCACCACAGTCACACCACTCGCAGCACCACTTGCAGTCTCTCTGGCTGACCCCTTTGGGGGACCGGTTCTTGCATGTTCTTCCATTGTTCTCCTGTGTCCGGCGGTTCCGTCTGGCTCACTGTCAGATCTTCACCTCCCCTCGTTCTCTACGAACTTGGTGAGTAATGCCGTCCTTCAAGATGCTTGGGTTGATACCTTTACCCTTGGAAGACAGCGTGTGGTGATCTGCACGTGTGCACGGACGGGCCATCACATGGCCACGTTCATCCGTCGACCTGGGTCGAGCCTGTACACACTGACTACTTAGCCTCCTCAGGTAGCTACGTCTGCGTCCGCGTCAGGTCAGCTGGCAGCCCCCTGTTCGTGTCACCTCTTGTCACACTGGACTCTCCTTTGGTACCACCACCTAGGTCACCCCTCCCTATCACGCCTCCATTGCATGCACTCCCACCTCCTTGTCTCTGGTCTTCCCAGGTCTCTGCCTCCCCTCCCACCCTCGCCTGCCCCTCCCTGCCTTCCCTGTGTCGAGGGGCGGCAGCGCGCCGCTCCTCACTCCTCCTCGTTTCCCCCGACGACTGCTCCCCTGCAGACTCTCCATATTGACGTGTGGGGCCCAACCCGCGTCCAGGGACAGGGTCGCGAGCGATACTTTCTGCTGGTTGTTGACGACTACTCGCGTTATACCACGGTCTTCCCCTTGCGCAGCAAGGGGGAGGTCCCTCATGTTTTGATCCCTTAGATCCGCGCTGTCCGTCTCCAGCTCCGCGAGCGGTTCGACACAGACCTTCCTGTCCTGCATCTACACTCTGACCGAGGTGGTGAGTTCTCCTCTGACCTCTTACGGTCGTGGAAGGGCATCCTCCAGTCGTTCATGCTTCCGGCCTCTCCGCAGCAGAATGGGGTTGCTGAGCACCGCATTGGCTTAGTCATGGAGGTCTAGGGCTGTCGTGCCTTTTCCCGCGATACCTCCGCGGACAAGCTCTCCTCCCGCGCCATTCCCTGTGTCTTCCTTGGCTTTCCCCCTAATGCGCCTGGCTGGCAGTTTTACCACCCCACCTCGCGACGTGTCCTGCCCTCTAAGGACGTCACGTTTGACGAGTCGGTTCCCTTTTACCGTCTCTTCCCCTACCGCACTGCCCCTCTCCCCCCCCCCGCCCACTCTTCCTCACTCCAGGTCCCCCTCCAATAGACCCCCTCCCCCCTCAGGGTCCTGCTCCTTCAGGTGAGTCTCAGGTAGACCCACTCCACTTGGTTGAGCCTGTCAAGGTCACTGGTGACTCTGGTGCTGCTCGGGGTGCTGCGTCTGGGGGTGCTGAGCCTGCGGTTGCGGAGCCTGAGCGTGCGGACCCTGGAGGTGCTGAGACTGCGAGTGCGGAGCCCGGGGGTGCTGAGCCTGAGCGTGCGGAGCCTGGGGGTGCTGAGACTGCGGGTTTGGAGCCTGGGGGTGCTGTGTCTGAGCGTGCGGAGCCTGGGGGGCTGAGCCTGAGCGTGCGGAGCCTAGGGGTGCTGAGTCTAGGGGTGTTGAGCCTAGGGGTACTGCGTCTACACTACGTGAGCCTCTCTCATCACATCAGCTGCGCGAGTGGTACACTCGGCGCACACACCTTCGGAGTGGCGCTGCAGGAGCTGGAGGGCCTGGAGCTGCTAGTCCTGGAGGTACTGCTAGTACTGGAGGTACTAGGGGTGCTGGAGCTACTAGTCCTGGAGGTCCCACTGGTACCTCGCCCCAGCGGTCTAGCCGACGGGAGCCTCTCTCACCACAGCAGCTGCGCGAGTGGTACGCTTGGCGCACCCGCCTTCGGAGTTATGCTGCTGGAGCTGAAGGCCCTGCCGTTAGAGGCGCTACCGCTGGAGGCATTGGTGTTGGAGGTGCTGGTGGTGCTGGTACTGCTGGTCCTGGGGGTGCTCGTGCTGGAAGCGCTGGAGCTACCGGAGCTGGAGGAGCTGCTGCTGCTCGAGGTGGTGGAGCTGCTGATCCCGGAGGTGCTCGTACTAGATGTACTGGAGCTGCTGGAGCTGGTGGTTTTGCTGCTGCTGGAGGTGCTGGAGCTGCTAGTCCTGGAGGTGCTCGTAATGGAGGTACTGGAACTGCCGGAGCTGGTGGTGCTGCTGCAACTGGAGGTGCTGGAGCTGCTGGTCCTGGAGGTGCTCGTGCTGGAGGTATTGGAGCTGCTGGGGCTGGTGGTGTTGCTGCTGCTGGAGGTACTGGAGGTGCTGGAGGTGCTGGAGCTGCTGGAGCCGGTGGTGCTGCAGGTGCTGGAGCTAGAGACCCTGGCGCTGGGGGTGCTGGAGCTGGAGACCCTGGAGCTGGAGGTGCTGGCGCTGGGGGTTCTGGAGCTGTCGGTACTGGCGCTGGAGGCGCTGTGCGGCCGCGACCGTACTTCGTTCCACTGCTTTGCCAGATTCTTGGTCTTCTATCTTCTACTAACCTTACTCCGCCTCTACTGTGTCTACCACCAGACCAGTCGCAGCCACAGTTACAACCAGCCTCCCCACTACCTGCTCCTTCTTCTTACACTGAGCCGACAGACACTCTTACAGAGCGTCGTGAGCCTGCGTTTCGCCCTGCCTCGCCTATTCGCGCTGGTCGCACTGGTCGTCGTGCTCTGCGTCCGCGTCCTCCTCCTATCTCTGGCACTCACAGTATGACACTTCGTCCTTCCTTTCTTCCATTGCAAGTTCCCCTGCCGTCTCCTCCTGCGTCCTCTCTTCCTGATGGTTGAGACCTCGAGTCTGACTTAGTTCTTGATGGGAGAGCGGCCTAGTTCTCCTCCATTTCTGTACGTAAACAACAAGGCCATGATTGCCTTGTATTAGGAGCACAGATTGGTCTTGCGACTCCTTTTCCCCCACTTTGCCTATGGGGGTGTGTCAAACCGATATATTCTGTGTTGTGTAGGCTGTAGTGGGGTAGCCTATATGGGGTACAACCTAATTAGGGTTAGTACTTGTATCACATTCTTATTCAATACAATCATTCCTGCTCACTACCGTATTACCCCGGATATAGGCGCATATGCGCTCATTTTTTTTAGGGGGGGCGCTTGTAATTGAGTAACGACCATAAGCGCCGGCGCTTATATAATGACAAATACGAAATTATATATTTATAGCACCAAATTGTTTATTTTCTTCTTGCCATTTCAACCGAGACGAAATGTTTTAGCGTCACAAAGCAAAATCTCGCGCAAGCGATATTCTGGGTGCACACACAGGCAAAGACACGTCATGCTAGCACATCCTGACTGGACGCGCAGCCAGTCAGGTCTTCGCGAGTCAAACGAAGCGAAATTGAAATGTGACTCGCTGCAAAAATGAATCTCGTTACCGTTTTAAGCAAGAATTTAAATTAAAATTACACGCGCGCTTATAATTGTCAGATTTATATGACAGAGCTACTGTAGGCTATAGTGGGGTAGCACATATGGGGTACAGTTTTCTAGGGTTTGTATTTGTACCCAACTTTCCCTTAGTCATTTTCATTCCTCGTTTCTTCTCATGGTATCGAGCAGGTTCCCTAGTGGGAACGATTCCTAGGGCCCACCACCACGAAATTTTTTTTCCTGCCCGGAGCGCGCTTCGCTCAGGCCCGAGTCGCGCCCTGTGTGCTCTCCCTACCGTCGCGCCCTCGCTAGGCCCCTCACGGCCCCGTCGTGTCGCCCTTAGCGGCCCCCTCACGGCTCGTCGCGCCGCCCCCTACGGCCCTTCGCGCCGCCCTTACGGCCCTTCGTGCCGCCCTTACGGCCCGTCGCGCCCGTCGCGCCGCCCTTACGGCCCCTCGTGCCGCCCCTTACGGCCCCTCGCGCCGTCCCTTACGGCCCCTCGCGCGGCCCCTTACGCCCCTTACGGCCCCTCCCGCGGCCCCTCACGGCCCCCTACGGCTCGTCGCCGCCCTCCGCGGCCCCGCCACCTACCTGTGCGGCCCCGCCACCTACCTGTGCGGCCCCGCCACCTTCCTGTGGCCCCGCCACCTACTAGCGGCCCCCCCACCTACCTGCGGCCCCGCCACCTACCAGCGGCCCCGCCACCTACCCGCGGCCCCGCCACCTACCTGTGCTGGCCCCGCCACCTACCTGCGGCCCCGCCACCTACCAGCGGCCCCGCCACCTACCTGCGGCCCCGCCACCTACTAGCGGCCCCGCCACCTACCTGCGGCCCCGCCGCCTCCTCTCAGCGGCCTCGCCGCCTCCTCCCAGCGGCCCCGGACGCCGCCCTCTCAGCGGCCCCGCCGCGCCGCCAAGCAGCCGAGCCGCCCAGCCGCCGAGCCGCCCAGCAGCCGAGCCGCCCAGAAGCCGAGCCGCCGAGCCGCCCAGCAGCCGAGCCGCCGAGCCGCCCAGCAGCCGAGCCGCCGAGCCGCCCAGCAGCCGAGCCGCCGAGCCGCCCAGCAGCCGAGCCTCCGAGCCGCCCTGCAGCCGAGCCACCCGAGCCGCCCTGTCCGGTAAGAGCAGCGCCTCTTTCACAGCACTGCCCTCACCCTACTGTTTGCGCTGCTAGTCTACTACTGTCATGGCTACCCCTAGTGTCCTCGCTTTTGACGCTGAGGGTCGGGCCATTGACTTTGACGTCTGGATAGATGACCTGCAGCTTTTCTTACAGTGCGACAGAGCAGACGGCCTCTCCCTCTTTGACCTCACTTCTGGTGCCTCCCCTGCCCCCGCTGCTGATGCTGACGCCACTGTTCGCTCACAGTGGGCCACGCGCGATGCTGCTGCACGTCTTGCTGTGCGTCGCCACCTGCCTACCTCTGAGCGTGCGCACTTTAGCCAGTACAAGAGTGCTCACACCTTGTACGACGCTGTAGTTGCGCGCTACTCCTCCCCTGCCACTGCTGCACTGAGCCGCCTCATGCTACCGTACCTCTTCCCTGACCTTGCTGCCTTTCCCACAGTCGCTGACCTCATTACGCACCTCCGCACTAGTGACACTCGCTACCGCGCTGCGCTTCCTGCTGAGTTCTGCGCCAATAACCCCCCCCCCATGTACATCACCCTCTACTACATAGTCACCCAGCTCCCTGACTCCCTTCGCGTAGTCAGGGACCACTTCCTCTCAGTTTGCCCCACCACTCTCACCGTTGACCTCCTCGAGAAGTCCCTCCTAGCAGCAGAGAAGAGCATAGTCGCTGTAGGAGCCTCTCGTGGTGACCCTCGCACCCCCATCTTTGAGGGGTGTTCCCCCTCCCCCCTTTTGCCCTCTGTTGCCTCTGCTGCTGCGGCCGACCTCGTTGGGCTTGAGTCGGTCGGTGCGGCGTCTACCCCTAGCGGGAGACGTCGCCCTGGCAAGGGCAAGGGGGGCAGGGGCACTGGAGGAGCTAGCGGGGGCGGTGGAGGCAGAGGTGGAGGCGGTGGAGGGGGTGGGGGTGGCGGTGGGGGTGGTGGCGGGGGTGGAGGTGTCGGTGGCGGCAGTGGAGGTGGAGGCGGAGGCGGCGGTGGCGGTGGGAGCGGAGGTGGCGGCGGTGGAGGAGGAGGCGGCGGAGGAGGTGGAGCTGGTCGGGGTGGCGCTGCGCAGAGGGTCGGCTCCGGTGGTGGTCAGCGCCAGCAGCAGCAGCAGCAGCAGCAGCGCACTCGTGACATCCCCTCCCCTCAGCAGCTCCGTGAGTGGTACACTGCACGCCAGAGGGGTGGGGGTACTGGTCCGTGCACCTACGTCCTCCGCACCGGCGACCGCGCGGGTGACCAGTGCGGGGGTGCGCACTCCACCCAGCGCTGCTTTGGCCGCCTGACGGACGCTTGGCGTCACCAGTTCCCTGAGGCCACTGAGATCCCCCGCTGGGGTGAGCTGTCTAGGGCGGGTGTAGCTGTCTTTGACCTTGACTTTGATGCTATTCTTGCTGCCATGTATACTGTGACTATTAGTGATGAGGGTGACTGTTACCGGTGTTTTCCGCCTGACCCGGGCATTGAGACTGCTGCTCTAGGTACTGGTGAGGCTGCTGCTCTAGGTGCTAGCGAGGCTGCTGCTCTAGGTGCGTCTGCTCCCTCAGGTGCTGGTGAGTCTGCTCTCTCAGGTTCTGCGTCGGCTTCGGCCTCCCACACCTTCACCCTTGACTCGGGGGCTTCTCGCTCCTTCTTTCGAGACCGCACCACACTCACGCCGCCTGGCCGGCCAGTTGCAGTCTCTCTGGCAGACCCCTCTGGGGATCCTGTCCTTGCTCACTTCTCCACTGTCCTCCCGTGTCCGGCGGCCCCCTCTGGCACCCTGTCTGGTCTTTACCTCCCCTCGTTCTCTACGAACTTGGTGAGTGGTGCTGACCTACAGGATGCGGGGGTTCACCAGTTCACTCCTGCGAGTCAGCGGGTGACCCACTGCACGGACGCTCGGACAGGCCGACACCTGGCCACGTTTACACGTCGGCCGGGGTCGAGCCTGTACACACTGACCACTGCGTCTCCTCCGGTCACTGCGTCTGGTCAGGTAGCTGCGTCAGGTCAGGTGTTTGCTGCAGCGTCCAGGTCTGGTCCTGAGTCTGCCCCCTGTTCGTGTCGCCTCCTGTCTCACGAGACTCTCCTCTGGCACCACCGCCTTGGTCACCCCTCTCTGCTTCGTCTCCGAGGCATGGCCTCCCGTGTCCTTGTCTCTGGTCTTCCCCGGTCCCTCCCTCCCCTTCCTCCGGGGCCTGGCCCTACCTGCGTCCCCTGTGTCGAGGGGCGGCAGCGGGCTGCCCCTCACTCCTCTCAGTTTCCTCCGACAGAGGCCCCGCTGCAGACGTTTCACATGGACGTGTGGGGCCCGGCCCGCGTCCGTGGACAGGGTCACGAGCGCTACTTCCTGCTGGTGGTTGACGACTACTCGCGTTACACCTCAGTCTTCCCCTTGCGCAGCAAGGGTGATGTCACTGAGGTGTTGATCGACTGGATCCGCACAGCTCGTCTCCAGCTCAGGCAGAGCTTCGGCTCGGACTTTCCTGTTCTGCGTCTGCACTCTGACAGAGGTGGAGAGTTCTCCTCTGGCCTTCTGCGAGCCTACTGTCGTGCACGAGGCATCCGCCAGACCTTCACGCTTCCGGACTCTCCACAGCAAAATGGGATTGCTGAGCGCCGCATTGGCATGGTCATGGACGTCGCCCGTACGTCCATGATGCATGCGGCTGCCCCCCATTTTCTGTGGCCGTTTGCTGTTCGGTACGCGGCGCATCAGATCAACCTTCACCCCAGGGTCTCCATGCCGGAGACCTCCCCAGCCTTGCTGTGGACGGGGAAGGTTGGCGATGCGTCTGCGTTCCGTGTCTGGGGATCTCGGGCGTTTGTCCGCGACTTGTCTGCGGACAAGCTGTCCCCTCGTGCTGCTCCTTGCGTCTTCCTTGGCTTCCCCCCTGACGCGACAGGGTGGCAGTTCTACCACCCCACCTCTCGCCGTGTTCTGTCCTCCCAGGACGTTACGTTTGACGAGTCGGTCCCCTACTACCGCCTCTTCCCCTACCGCACTCCGTCCCTCCCCCCGCCACCGCTCTTCCTTGTGCCAGGTCCCCCCCCGGTAGACCCCCTCCCCCCTCAGGGTCCTGCCCCTTCAGGTGTGTCCCAGGTAGACGCAGTCGAGCCTGTCGAGGTTACTGGTGACTCTGGTGCTGCTGAGGGTGCTGAGCCTGGGGGTGCTGACTCTGGGGGTGCTGAGCGTGTGGGTGCTACGCCTGGGGGTGCTGAGCCTGAGGGTGCTACTACTGGGGGTCCTGAGCCTGGGGGTGCTGAGCCTGGGGGTGCTACGCCTGGAGGTGCTGAGCCTGGGGGTGCGGAGCTTGAGGGAGCTGGGCCTGCTCGTGTGGCGTCTGGAGGTGCTGAGCCTGGAGGTTCTCCGGGTGCTTCGTCTCGGCGGGAGCCACTCTCTCCACAGGAGCTGCGCGAGTGGTTTGCCCGGCGCTGGAGGCGTGCTGCTGGAGCTGGAGGTTCTTCGACTGCTGAGGGTGCTGGTGCCGCGGGTCCCGGAGGTGCTCGTACTGGGAGTACTGGAGCTGCTAGGTCTGCGGGTACGACTGGAGCTGGAGCTGCTGAGGGTGTTGGCGCTGAGGCTACTGCTGTCGGTCCTGGAGGCGGTCCTGCTGGGGGTGCTACTGGTGCTGCTGGAGGTACTGGAGCTGGAGGTGCTGCTGGCGCTGGTGCTGCCGCTGGGGGTACTGGTGCTGTCCCTGCTGTGTCTGGAGTCGCCGCGCGGCCTCGGCCGTACTTCGTTCCGCTCCTTCAGCAGGTTCTTGGTCTCCCGCCTTCTACTGGTCCTCCTCCTCCCTTCGAGTGTCCACAGCCTGTCCCGTCACAGTTACAGTTACAGCCGGCCTCCCCACTGCCTGCTCCTTCTCCCTACACTGGTCCTACTGGAGGTCTTGCTGAGCGTCGTGAGCCAACGTCTCGCCCTGCGTCGCCTGTCCGTGCTGCTCGCACTAGTGGTCGTGGTTCGCGTCAGCGTCCTCCTCCTGTCCCTGGCACGCACCGGATGTCTCTGCGTCCGTCCACTGCTCCTCTGCGTGCCCCTTTGCCTTCTCCTCCTGAGTCCTCTCTTCCTGCTCTTCCTGACCCGGAGTCGGACTCTCTTCGTGCTGCCAGTCCTACTGTCACGCGTCTCCTTGCTACTGTTGTCACTGACCCTTCCTTTGAGTCCACTGCTGCGTCTGCCCTAGTTACTGAGCTCGTCGACTTTGCTGCTCGCTGTCGTCTAGACTACGCTGCTAGTCTTGTTGCTGAGTCTGAGTCTGTTTGTCCTCCGTCCGTCGGGGGTGAGTGTGCCCTTGGCACGGACGTCCTTGAGGACAGGCAGGAGGAGTTCCAGTGTTTGGCTGCTGCTTCACCTCATCTCGTGTCCGTACTGCTTACCCCTGAGGGAGACCCGGATGCACTTGACATCCCGACTCCGCGCTCTTACGCGGAGGCGATCGAGGGTCCCTACTCCTCTCAGTGGCAGGCAGCTATGGACGCAGAGATGGCTTCCTGGAAGTCCACAGGCACCTACGTTGACGAGGTTCCCCCGCCTGGGGCGAACATCGTCAGTGGCATGTGGATTTTCAGGGTGAAGCGGCCGCCGGGTTCTCCGCCTGTCTTCAAGGCGCGTTACGTGGCTCGTGGCTTCAGTCAGCGGCAGGGAGTTGACTACTTTCAGACCTTCTCTCCCACCCCGAAGATGACCACTCTTCGGGTACTGCTGCACATAGCTGCTCACCGCGACTACGAGCTGCACTCTCTTGACTTCAGCACTGCTTTCTTGCAGGGCAGCCTGCACGAGGAGATCTGGCTGCGTCGCCCACCTGGCTTCACTGGGTCTTTTCCTCCTGGCACCCAGTGGAGCCTCCGGCGGCCAGTCTACGGTCTCCGCCAGGCACCGCGTGAGTGGCGCGACACACTGAGGACTACACTTGCGGCTCTTGGGTTTGCTCCCTCTACTGCCGACCCGTCGCTGTTTCTGCGCACCGACACTTCTTTGCCGCCGTTCTACATCCTCGTGTACGTCGACGACTTGGTATTCGCCACAGCTGACACTGCTGGACTCGCCCACGTGAAGTCCGAGCTGCAGAAGAGACACACGTGCACAGACTTGGGTGAACTGCGCAGCTACCTTGGCTTGCAGATCACCCGGGACAGAGCACGCCGCACCATTACCTTGACTCAGTCACACATGGTGCAGCAGGTCCTTCAGCGCTTCGGCTTCACGTACTCCTCGCCTCAGGCCACTCCTCTGCCTACTCGCCACTCGCTCTCAGCTCTGCCTTCGGATGAGTCCGTAGAGTCGAGTGGCCCGTACCCAGAGCTTGTTGGCTGCCTCATGTACCTGATGACCTGCACACGACCTGACCTTGCGTACCCTCTTAGCATTCTTGCACGCTATGTTGCTCCTGGGAGACACAGACCGGAGCACATGGCTGCAGCGAAGAGGGTGTTGCGCTACTTGTGCAGTACGTCGGGCATGGGGCTTGTGCTTGGAGGGCAGAGTCCAGTGGTCCTCACTGGGCACGCAGACGCTTCTTGGGCTGACGACCAGGCTACGCAGCGGTCGTCACAGGGTTACACCTTCAGCCTTGGTTCCGGCTCTGTTTCGTGGCGGGCTACTCGCTCGTCTTCTGTTCTCGGCTCCAGTTGTGAGGCTGAGATCTACGCCGGGGCCATGGCTGCACAGGAGCTTCGCTGGCTCACCTACCTGCTGACTGACCTCGGAGAGCCGCCTCGTTCTCCTCCAGTGCTGTACGTAGACAACAAGGCCATGCTGGCCTTGTGTCGAGAGCAGAGACTGGAGCACAGAACGAAGCACATTGCTCTCCGCTACTTCCTTGCTCGTGAGCTACAGCAGCGTGGTCAGCTGCGGCTTGCGTACGTGGCCTCTGAGGCCAACACTGCTGATATCTTCACCAAGGCACTTGCGCCTTGTGATCATCAGCGCTTCTGTACTCAGCTTGGTCTTGTGCCTACCTTGCCTCACTTGCTCACCCCTTGACCTTGTTTGTACTGTTGCATATATATATACACCTGCTCTTGCTTGTCTAGTCTTATATATATATATATGCAATCCTGCATGTGAACTGGCCTTGTGGCCTTGAACTTGTGCTCGGAATGTGTGGTGACTTTGTGATCCACCCTGAGCTTGTTTTGCTTTGCTTGACTGGTCTTGTGACCCCTTGTTCTCCCCCACTTTGCCTATGGGGGTGTGTCAGATTTATATGACATAGCTACTGTAGGCTATAGTGGGGTAGCACATATGGGGTACAGTTTTCTAGGGTTTGCTTTTTGTACCCCACTTTCACTTAGTCATTTCATTCCTGTTTTCTTAATTCACACCATCATGTTCTAAACCAGTTCCTCGACCCTTACACTTGCTAATTAGAGCTCGTTCACACGCAAAGTTTTTCAACCAAAGAAACCTAGCCTTGAAAAAACCGCGGGGCGACGACGAAAGGAGCCGATTCCGGTACGTAAAACCAGTTGTGCGTTGTTTTTTGTCCTCCTGAATCGGTTTAGGATTTCAGCAGGGCGACGACGAACGCGATGTCAGCAGGATGGAGGGACATGGCAACAATTTTGTTCAAGAAGTCGCAGCCCTTCGTGCCAAGCAGGACCAGACGCGAGCAGCACTCCAGCGAGTTGAGGCGATGCTTGCGAACCAGTCAGCAGGCGCCACAGGAGCAGCGAACGCAACAACGAATGCAGTAGCGACCGCAGTAGCAACAACACCGACATTTCACACTGCAGAAGCGACTCCCGCTACAGTGAATGTTAAAACTGCTCGTCCGAGGCTACCGGAGGCGTTCGATCCGAGCATGAAATGCACGGACGTCAGGAGATTCATCGCGACACTCGAAATTTACTTCGACGCCGTTGGATGCACGACCCTGACACACGACTCGATGCGAATTCTGCTCGCGGCAACACTGTTACGAGGCCCGACATTGGAGCGGATCTACAAAAGCAGCAAAATCCAAGGCGAAGGATCGTGGGCGATCAATTCTTCATACATGGCGCGGCAGCAGATTCACCGTCACGGACAATTCGGCAGTGTAGGATTTGTTCATCCACATCAATAACCTGACCGAAGGCGAAAAAATCGAGGCGTACACTGCAGTGCTTAAAAAAACAAAGTTCGCCGACAGGTAATCACGACATGGTCTACGCAGTAGAAAGGTTCGAGCGCTGACCAAGGGTCTGCGGAGATTCACTCTACAAGGTACTGAGCTAGACTACGGGGGGGAGGGGTTGGCACGAACTACTAGGAGTGATCGTAGCTTTGCTTAGTTCCTTAGCACTTGCACATTCACGGGAGAAATCAGCAAGAGCTTCATCAAGCAAAGATTCCATTCCAGAATGATTGAACAAGCAATGACAGAGAAAGACTACATCAGGCACCTAGCAACTCTGCAGCTAGCCTGTTGACCGCCAGCATAGCTTGGTCGACTGCCTGCCAGCGTTGCCTAGAGGAGCTGCGCCAGCACTGCAGAAAGGTAGCCTACCAACACTGCAGGTCGACGGCGTGCCAACGCTGTAGCAGAGCGGCTGTACAGCGTTGCCCAGTAGAAGACAGTAGTGCACACATACACAGGTGCGCGCAAACGATGTCAGAATACTATGCTTGTCTAGCCTGGAGTGGGGTACTCAATAGTGAGTACAACCCTTTAGGGTTTCCTATATGTACCAAACTGCCTGTTAGTCAAACCTTCTTTTGCCTATTCTCTCTTGCCTAGCTAGCTAAACCCTAGCTATGGCCCCCGCGTAGATCTCAGCCTCACAGCTGGAGCCGAGAACAGAAGACGAGCGGGTGGACCGCCACGAAACAGAGCCGGAACCAAGGCTGAAGATGTAACCCTGTAATGACCACTGCGTAGCCTGGTCGTCAGCCCAAGAAGCGTCTGCGTGACCGGTGAGGACCACTGAACGCCGCCCTCCAAGCACTAGCCCCATGCCTGACGTACTGCACAAGTAACGCAACACCCTCTTCGCTGCAGCCATGTGCTCTGGTCGGTGTCTCCCAGGAGCAACATAGCGTGCCAAGATGCTAAGAGGGTATGCAAGGTCAGGTCGAGTGCAGGTGATCAGGTACATGAGGCAGCCAACAAGCTCTGGGTACGGGCCACTCGGCTCTACGGACTCATCCGAAGGCAGAGCTGAGAGCGAGTGGCGAGTAGACAGAGGAGTGGCCTGAGGCGAGGAGTACGTGAAGTCGAAGCGCTGAAGGACCTGCTGCACCATGTGTGACTGAGTCAGGGTAATGGTGCGCTGTGCTCTGTCCCGGGTGATCTGCAAGCCAAGGTAGCTGCGCAGTTCACCCAGGTCTGTGCACGTGTGTCTCTTCTGCAGCTCGGACTTCACGTGGGCGAGTCCAGCAGTGTCAGCAGTGGCAAAGACCAAGTCGTCGACGTACACGAGGATGTAGAACGGCCGCAGAGAGGTGTCGGTGCGCAGAAACAGCGACGGGTCGGCGGTAGAAGGAGCAAACCCAAGAGCCGCAAGTGTAGTCCTCAGTGTGTCGTGCCACTCACGGGGCGCCTGGCGGAGACCGTAGACTGGCCGCCGGAGGCTCCACTGGGTACCAGGAGGAAACGACCCAGTGAAGCCAGGTGGGCGGAGCAGCCAGATCTCCTCGTGCAGGCTGCCCTGCAAGAAAGCTGTGCTGAAGTCAAGAGAGTGAAGCTCGTAGTCGCGCTGAGCGGCTATGTGCAGCAGCACCCGAAGAGTGGTCATCTTCGGGGTGGGAGAGAAGGTCTGAAAGCTGCTGGCTGAAGCCTCGAGCCACGTAACGCGCCTTGAAGACAGACGGAGAACCCGGCGGCCGCTTCACCCTGAAAATCCACATGCCACTGACGATGTTCGCCCCAGGTGGGGGAACCTCGTCGACGTAGGTGCCTGTGGACTTCCAGGAAGCCATCTCTGCGTCCATGGCTGACTGCCACTGTGAGGAGTAGGGACCCTCGATCGCCTCAGCGTACGATCGAGGAGTCGGGATGTCTAGTGCATCCGGGTCTCCCTCAGGGGCAATCAGCATGGACACGAGATGAGGCAAAGCAGCAGCAAAACACTGGAACTCCTCCTGCCTGTCCTCAAGGACGTCCGTGCTAAGAGCACACTCACCCCCGACGGACGGAGGACAGACAGACTCAGACTCAGCAACGAGACTAGCGGCGTAGTCTAGACGACAGAGAGCAGCAAAGTCGACAAGCTCAGCAACTAAGGCAGACGCAACAGTGGACTCAAAGGAAGGGTCAGTGACAACAGTAGCCAGGAGACGCGTGACAGTAGGACTGGCAGCACGAAGAGAGTCAGACTCCGGGTCAGCAAGAGCAGGAAGAGAGGACTCTGGAGGAGACGGCAACAGGACACGCAGAGGAGCAGTGGAAGGACGCAGTGCCATCTGGTGTGTGCTTGGGACCGCAGGAGGACGCGGACGCGGAACACGACCACTAGTGCGAGCAGCACGAACAGGCGACGCAGGACGAGACGCAGGCTCACGACGCTCAGTAAGACCTCCAGTAGGACCAGTGTAGGGAGAAGGAGCAGGCAGGTGGGAGGCGGGCTGTAACTGTGACTGCGACTGGACAGGCTGTGGACACTCTAAGGGAGGAGCAGGACCAGTAGAGGGCGAGAGACCAAGAACCTGCTCAAGGAGCGGAACGAAGTACGGCCGCGGCCGCTCAGCGCCTCCTGAAACAGCAGGGACAGCACCAGTACCCCCAGTGGCAGCACCAGCGCCAGCAGCACCTCCAGCTCCAGCAGCGCCAACTCCAGCACCCTCAGAAGCACCAGCGCCAGCAGCACCTCCAGCGCCAACACCCCCAGCATCTCCAGTACCCCCAGCAGCACCAGCAGCTCTAGTACCTCCAGCACCACCAGGAGCACCTCCAGCAGGACCAACTCCAGCAGCCCCAGCAGCACCCCCAGTCCCAGCAGCTCCAGTACCGCCAGTACGAGCACCTCTAGGACCAGTGGCTCCAGCACCTCCAGCGCCGACCCCAGGGTCAGCAGCAACAGCAGCACCTCCAGCTCCAGCAGCACAGCTCCAGCGCCTGGCAAACCACTCGCGCAGCTCCTGTGGAGAGGGTAGCTCCCGCCGAGACGAAGCACCCGAAGGACCCCCAGACCCAGCACCGCCAGAGGCCACACGAGCAGACCCAGCACCCCCAGGCTCCGCACCCCCAGGCTCAGCACCCCCAGGCTCAGCACCCCTAGGCTCCGCACCCCAAGGCTCCGCACCCCAAGACTCAGCACCCCCAGACTCAGCACCCCCAGGCTCAGCACCCCCAGACCCCGCACCCGCAGGCTCAGCACCCCTAGCAGCACCAGAGTCAACAGCTACCTCGACAGGCTCGACTGCGTCTACCTGGGACACACCTGACGGGGGAGGACCCTGAGGGGGTAGAGGGTCTACCGGGGGGGGACCTGGCGCGAGGAAGAGCGGCGGCGGGGGGAGGGACGCAGTGCGGTAGGGGAAGAGACGGTAGTAAGGAACCGACTCGTCAAAGGTGACGTCCTGGGAGGACAGAACACGGCGCGAGGTGGGGTGGTAAAACTGCCAACCAGGCGCGTCAGGGGGGAAGCCAAGGAAGACGCAGGGAACAGCACGGGGGGACAGCTTGTCCGCAGACAAGTCGCGGACAAACGCCCGAGATCCCCAGACACGAAACGCAGACGCATCGCCAACCTTCCCCGTCCACCGCAGGGTGGGGGAGGTCTCCGGCAAGGAGACCCGGGGCTGAAGGTTGATCTGATGCGCCGCGTACTGAACCGCGAACGACCACAGAAAATGGGGAGCAGCCGCATGGATCATGGACGTACGAGCGACGTCCATGACCATGCCAATGCGGCGCTCAGCAATCCCATTTTGCTGTGGAGAGGCCGGAAGCGTGAACGTCTGGCGGATGCCCTGTGCATGACAGAAGGCTCGCAGAAGGTCAGAGGAAAACTCTCCGCCCCTGTCAGAGTGCAGACGCAGAACAGGAAAGTCCGAGCCGAAACTCTCTCTGAGCCGGAGACGAGCTGCGCGGATCCAGTCGATCAACACCTCAGTGACGTCACCCTTGCTGCGCAAGGGGAAGACCGTGGTGTAACGCGAGTAGTCGTCAACCACCAACAGGAAGTAACGCTCGTGACCCTGTCCACGGACGCGGGCGGGGCCCCACACGTCCAGGTGAAGTGTCTGTAGCGGAGCCTCTGTCGGAGGAAACTCGGAGGAGTGGGGAGCAGCGCGCTGCCGCCCCTCGACACAGGGAACACAGGTAGGGGCAGGCCCCAGAGGAAGGGGAGGGAGGGACCGGGGGAGACCAGAGACAAGGTAACGGGAGGCCATGCCTCGGAGACGAGGCAGGGAGGGGTGACCAAGGCGGTGGTGCCAGAGGAGGGTCTGGTGGGACAGGAGGCGACACGAGCAGGGGGCAGACTCAGGACCAGACCTGGACGCTGCAGCAAACACCTGACCCGACGCAGCTACCTGACCAGACGAAGGAACCGGAGGAGACTCAGTAGTCAGTGTGTACAGGCTCGACCCCGGCTGACGGGTAAACGTGGCCAAGTGTCGGCCCGTCCGAGCACACGTGCAGTGGGTCACTCGCTGACTCGCAGGAGTGAACTGGTCAACCCCCCCATCCTGTAGATCAGCACCACTCACCAAGTTCGTAGAGAACGAGGGGAGGTAAAGACCTGACAGGGTGCCAGAAGGGGCTGTCGGACATGGTAAGACAGTGGAGAAGTGAGCAAGGACAGGACCCCTAGAGGGGTCTGCCAGGGAGACTGCAACCGGCCGACGAAGCGGCGTGAGTGTGGTGCGGTCTTGAAAGAAGGAGCGGGAAGCACCCGAGTCAAGGGTGAAGGTGTGCAAGACCGCAGCAGGCGCAGCACCAGAGAGAGCAGACTCACCAGCACCTGGAGCAGTAGACCCACGAGCACCTAGAGCAGCAGCCTCACCAGCACCTGGAGCAGGAGTCGTACCAGCACCTAGAGCAGCAGCCTCACCAGTACCGAGAGCAGCAGACTGGAGACCGGGGTCAGGCGACACACACAGGTAACAGGCACCCTCAGCACTAGTAGGCAATGCATACATGGCAGTGAGGATAGCATCATAGTCAAGAGCATAGACATCTACCCTCTGCCTAAGCAGCTCCACCCAGTCGGGGAGCTCAGCCGCGTCGCCAAACTCTGTACGCCAGGCGTCGCTCAGACGGGCGAAGCAGCGGGACTCTGTGTGACCAAACGTCCCGCAAGGCTGGCCAGTCCTAGCACCAGTGCGAATGACGTACGGGCAGCGAGCAGAACCTTGTGACCCTCCACGCTGAGCGTACCACTCACAAAGCTGCGGGGGCGAAGGGACCGCGTGCACACGACGCTGCAGCTGCACCTGGCCACTACAAGAAGCTCCGGAACTACTCACTCCTGGACTGCTCCCACTACGGCCACCCCGACAACCCCAACGAGCGTACCACTCATGAAGCTGTTGGGGCGTGAGGGACTCACGCGGACAGCGCTGGAGCTGCATCTGGCCACGCCAGGAGCAGCAGTAGCAGTAGAAAGCGCAGTAGCAGTAGGAGCAGCACGAGCAGCAGTCGCAGTAGAAAGAGCAGTAGCAGCAAGAGCAGCAGTAACAGCAGTACGGGCAGGGAAGTGCTCACCAGTGGCGAGAAGGGCAGGCGTAAGACGGGGGAAGGGCGAGGGCTCCGCGGCAGCCGCAGGGGCGGCTGCTTCAGGGGCGGCTGCTGCAGGGGCGGCTGCTCCAGGGGCGCCTGCTGCAGTGGCGGCTGCTCTAGTGGCGGCTGTTGCAGTGGCGGCTGCTCCCGGGGCGGCTGCTGTAGGGGCGGCTGCCCCAGGGGCGGCTGCTGCAGAGGCGGCTGCTCCAGAGGCGGCTGCTGCAGTGGCGGCTGCTCCAGGGGCGGCTGCTGCAGGGGCGGCTGCTCCAGGGGCGGCTGCTGCAGTGGCGGCTGCTCCAGGGGCGGCTGCTGCAGGGGCGGCTGCTGCAGGGGCGGCTGCTCCAGGGGCGGCTGCTGCAGGGGCGGCTGCTCCAGGGGCGGCTGCTGCAGGGGCGGCTGCTCCAGGGGCGGCTGCTGCAGGGGCGGCTGCTCAAGGGGCGGCTGCTGCAGGGGCGGCTGCTCCAGGGGCGGCTGCTGCAGTGGCGGCTGCTCCAGGGGCG
The DNA here is from genome assembly GCA_947471745.1 of Closterium sp. Naga37s-1. NCBI lineage: Eukaryota > Viridiplantae > Streptophyta > Zygnematophyceae > Desmidiales > Closteriaceae > Closterium > Closterium sp. Naga37s-1. Next base: position 311,724 of record CANJKZ010000321.1, on the reverse strand, counting down.
GCTGCTGCAGGGGCGGCTGCTTCAGGGGCGGCTGCTGCAGTGGCGGCTGCTCCAGTGGCGGCTGCTGCAGGGGCGGCTGCTCCAGGGGCGGCCGCTGCAGGGGCGGCTGCTCCAGGGGCGGCTGCAGCAGTGGCGGCTGCTCCAGGGGCGGCTGCTGCAGGGGCGGCTGCTCCAGGGGCGGCTGCTGCAGGGGCGGCTGCTCCAGGGGCGGCTGTTGCAGTGGCGGCTGCTCCAGGGCGCGGGTTAGGGCAGGGCGCCGCGGCGGGCAGGGGCGACGCCACGAGGCGGGGGCGACGCGCGGGTCCCGCTGAGGCGTCGCGACGAGGCAGGGGCGACGGGGCGGGGCCGCGACTGGCGACGGGGCGGCGCCGCGACTGGCGACGGGGCGGGGCCGCGACTGGCGACGGGGCGGGGCCGCGACTGGTGACGGGGCGGGGCCGCAAAGGGGCCGCGAAGGGGCCGCGAAGGGGCCGCGAAGGGGCCGTTAAGGGGGCCGCGAAGTGGCGACGGGGCGGGGCCGCGAAGGGGCCGCTAAGGGGCCGCGAAGGGGCCGTGAATGGGCCGCGAAGGGGCCGCTAAGGGGCCGCGACGGGGCCGCTAAGGGGCAGCAAAGGGGCCGCTAAGGGGCCGCGAAGGGGGCCACTAAGGGGGGCCGCAAAGGGGCCACTAAGGGGGGCCGTGAAATTTTCGGGCAGGGCGCAAAGCGCGTTTAGGGCAGGCTAAAAAAAAAACTTTCGAAGGTGGGCTCTTGGAAGAAACGGTCCCACTAGGGAACCCGCTCTATACCATGTGAAAGAACGAGGGATGAATGCATTAGGAAACAGGTGGGTACAAGTAGGAAAACCTAGAAGTGTTGTACCCCATATTGTCTACCCCACTACAGCCTACACAGACTATAGCATATAAGTTTGACATCCTGTACTGTAACTAGCATCCTAACATGCTATCAGAGCGGTTACGCTCCTGGCCTGTGGGCCCATCGTTAGCTTCCGCTGCTGTCCTGTCTGTCGCGCTCCCCGTGGCGCGCGACGTTTTTTCTTCCTGCCACGCGCTCGGGGCGCGCGCGCGGCGGTTTCCTGCCCCGTTGACCAGCGCGTCGCCCCCCGTCGTCCGTCGAGGCGCCCCCAGGGACCCGCGCGCCGCCCCACCCCCCCCCTCCCGTCGCCTCGTCGCGGCGCCCTGGGGGCCCGCGCATCGCTCCCTACCGTCGCCTTGTCCCGGCGCCCTGGGGGCCCGCGCGCCGTCCCCTCCCGTCACCTCGTCGCGGCACCTTGGGGGCCCGCACGCCGCCCCCCTCCCGTCGCCTCGTCGCGGCGCCTTGGGGGCCCGCGCGTCGCCCCCTCCCGTCGCCTCGTCGCGGCGCCTTGGGGGCCCGCGCGTCGCCCCCTCCCGTCCGCGCGTCGCCCCCTCCCGTCACCCGCCGTGGCGCCCTCGGGGGTCCCGCGCGCTGCCCCCCTTGCAGCTCGCGAGCCGCCCCTACAGCCCGCGAGCCGCCCCATAAGCACGCGAGCCGCCCATGCAGCCCGCGCGTGCTGCCCTGTGGAGCCGCGCGCCACTCTCTGCCCTGTGGAGCCGCGCGCCACTCTCTGCCCTTGTGCAACTGCGCGGTGCCGATTCTGGGGGTGGCGGGTGTGTGAGCCGTTCCCTGATCCTCCTCCTACTCCGTCTCCCACTGCTGCAGCTGCCGCTGAGGGGGGTGGGTGTGTGGGAGCCGAGGGAGTGGCGCTAGGGGGGTGTCGTGGGAGTGGATCTAGGGGTGCAGCAAGGGGGGAGGTTGAAGGGGGGGTGGCCGTTGTAAAGCCAGCAGCTCCAGTCGCCCGTGAGACCGTTGCACCAGTTTCCCGTGAGCCCGTCGCTCCAGTTGCCCGTGAGCCCGTTGCTCCAGTCGCCCGTGGGTCAGTTGCTCCTGCCGCTCGTCTAGCCGTGGAGCCAGTTACTGCAGTTGCCCGTGTGCCAGTTGTTCCAGTTGCCAGTGTGCCAGTTGCTCCAGTTGCCCGTGTGCCAGTTGCTCCAATTGCGCCGTGTGCCAGCAACTTCAGCTGCCGCCCACCACCTTCTCTCCTCTCATAGTCACTCCTCCTCACTTGCCCTCTGTGAATGCCTCTAGCTTTGCTTGTATTTGTGAACCTGCTCTATGACTGTTTGCTGTGCTGATTATACCCCACTTTGACTATGGGGGTGTGTCAGAATATTATTCTTGTTTAGCCTGCAGTGGAATGCTCAATAGTGAGTACAGCCGTTTAGGGTTTCCTATATGTACCAAACTGCTTGTTAGTCAAACCCTTCTTTTGCCTATTCTCTCTTGCCTAGCTAGCTATGGCTCCTGCACTGTGATAGTATTCTAACAAACGATTGGCCCGACTTGCATCGTTGTGCATCCGTTGGCTGTTGTTTGCACCTGACGAGCCACATCGGCTTCGGAATACCAGTCCGAAGTCGCCTTTGTCACTACGACTTCGACGACGTTCACGTGCCTCCGCAAAACTCGGTGAGCAGGTTACCTGGTTGACCTGGACACCACCAGGTGCTCTCGTCGACCACCAAGTGCCTCTGGTCTTTCAAAACTATGCTTTAGGCTGTAGTGGGGCACTTGTTATGGGGTACAGCCCAATTAGGTTATGACATACAAACTCTGTACTGCTCTCTTCCTAGTCATTCTTCATTCCTGATCTCGACATGGTTTCAGAGCAGGTTCCCTAGTGGGAACGTTTTTTTTTTAGGGCCCACCACGATAAACTATTTTTTTTTTCCTACCCTGCCCGAAGCGCGCCTCGCGCCTGCCTCACCAGCACCGTCGCGCACCCTCCCCTAATGTCGCCCGTAGCGGCCCTGCCCTAACGACCCGTCGCGGCCCTGCCCTTTCGCGGCCCGTTGCGGCCCTGACCTAGCCGCCCGTTGCAGCCCTGCTCTATCGCCGCCCTTTGCGGCCTGCCCTAGCCGCCCGTCGCGGCCTGACCTAGCCGCCCGTCGCGGCCCTGCCCTGCCGCTCCCCGGTGCGGCCCTGACCTCGCCGCCAGTCGCGGCCCTGCCCTGCCGCCACCTGTCGCGGCCCTGCCCTGCTGCCGCCCCGTCGTGGCCCTGCCCTGCCGCCGCCTCGTCGCGGCCCTGCCCTACAGCCGCCCCGTTGTGGCCCTGACCTAACCGCCCGTCGCGTCCCTGCCCTGCACCCGCCCCTGGTAAGCGCCCGCCCTGCTAAGCACACCGTCGCGCCCGCTGCCTGCCGCCGCCGCGCCCACTGCTTGCCGCGCTGCCCCGCGCACGCCCTGCCCTGCCCCACGTTGCGCTGCATCGCGCACGCCCTGCCCTACCCTGCCTTCGCGCCACCGCGCCTACCCGTTCGGCCCGTCACGGGCCTGTCCGCTACGCCCGCCGCGGGCCCGCCCCTTGCGCCCGCCGTGCCTGCGTTTTGCGCCCGCCGCGAGCCTGCACTCGCGCCAGTGCCATGCCCTGCCAACGCGCCAGCACCCTGCCCTGCGCGCACTGGCGCATCGCCTTGCCCTGCCCAAGCCACCTCTGCAGTGCCCTGTGCGCCCTGCTAAACCCCAAAATAAAATAAATAAATATAAAAAACAAAAAAAACTATTGGTGCTTCTGCCCTAGGAGCTACTGCCTGCTACTAGCCGCGTGCTGCCCTTCCCTGACCGTGCACCGCCCCGACCTACCCTAGTGCCTCCTCGCCGCCCTTTCTTCCCTACCTACTGCCCTGCTGGTTGCATGACTTCTCTTCACGGCAGCGGTGGGAGTGGTGGCGACGGTGGCGGCAGCAGTGGGAGTGGTGGCGGCCGTCGTAGCAGTCGCTGTGGAGCTGTTCGGTGGGGAGTTTCTGGCGGTGGCCAGATGCAGCTGCATCGGCGTCCGCGTGAGAACCTTACACCCCAGCAGCTTCGTGAGTGGTTTGCTCAGCGTTGGGCGTCTCAGCGTAGTGGCCGTAGTGGCAGTCATGGTGCAGCTATTCAGTTGGGAGGTTCTGGCGGTGGCCAGATGCAGCTGCAGCGGCGTCCGCGTGAGACCCTTACACCCCAGCAGCTTCGTGAGTGGTTTGCTCAGCGTTGGGCGTCTCAGCGTAGTGGCCGTAGTGGCAGTCGCGGTGCAGCTACTCAGTTGGGAGTTTCTGGAGGTGGCCCGGTGCAGCTGCAGCGGCGTCCACGTGAGACCCTTACGCCCCAGCAGCTTCGTGAATGGTTTGCTTAGCGTTGGGCGTCTCAGAGACGTGCTGAGGGTGAGTGTTACCTGTGTGTGCCGCCCGACCCAGGTAAGGACAGGCACGAGGACAGGCAGGCAGGAGGACAGGCAGGAGGACAGGCAGGAGGACTTTGAGTGCTTTGCAGCTGCTGTACCTCATCTCGTGTCCATGCTGATTGCACCGGAGGGAGACCCGGATGCACCAGACATCCCGACCCCGCACTCTTATGCAGAGGCGATAGAGGGTCCCTACTCCTCTCAGTGGCAGTCACCCATGGACGCAGAGATGGCATCCTGGAAGTCCACAGGCACTTACGTTGACGAGGTTCCCCCTCCTGGGGCGAACATCATCAGTGGCATGTGGATTTTCAGGGTGAAGCGGCCGCCGGGTTCTCCGCCTGTCTTCAAGGCGCGTTACGTTGCACGAGGCTTCAGTTAGCGATAGGGAGTTGACTTCTTCCAGACCTTCTCCCCTACCCCGAAGATGACCACTCTTCGGGTACTGCTGAACGTCGCCGCTCAGCGTGACTACGAGCTTCACTCTCTTGATTTCAGCGCTGCTTTCCTACAGGGCAGCTTGCACGAGGAGATCTGGCTGCGCCGCCCTCCTGGCTTTACTGGGTCGTTTCCTGCAGGTACCCAGTGGAGCCTCCGGCGGCCAGTCTACGGTCTCCGCCAGGCACCTCGCGAGTGGCACAACACACTGAGGAAGACTCTTGCGGCTCTTGGGTTTGCTCCTTCTACTGCTGACCCGTCGCTGTTTCTACGCACCGACACTTCGCTGCCGCCGTTCTACATCCTCGTGTACGTCGACGACTTGGTCTTTGATACTGCTGACACTGCTGGACTGGCCCACGTGAAGTCGGAGCTGTAGAAGAGACACACGTGCACAGATCTGGGTGAGCTGCGCAGCTATCTTGGCTTGCAGATCACCCGGGATAGAGCACGGCGCACCATTACCTTGACTCAGTCACACATGGTGCAGCAGATCCTTCAGCGCTTCGACTTCCAGTACTCCTCGCCACAGTCCACTCCTCTGCCTACCGGTCACTCGCTCTCAGCTCTGCCTTCGGATGAGTCCGTAGAGCCGAGTGGCCCGTATCCAGAGCTTGTGGGCTGCCTCATGTACCTGATGACCTGCACTCGACCTGACCTCGCTTACCCTCTTAGCATCCTGGCACGCTACGTTGCGCCCGGGAGACACTGACCAGAGCAGTGGAAGGGCGCTAAGAGGGTGATGCGCTACTTGTGCAGTACGTCGGGCATGGGACTCGTGCTTGGAGGACAGGCTCGAGTTGTCCTCATTGGTCACGCAGACGCTTCTTGGGTTGACGACTTGGCTACGCAGTGGTCGTTACAGGGTTACACTTTCAGCCTTGGCTCCGGTTCTGCTTCTTGGCGGCCTACGCGCTCGTCTTCTATTCTCAGTTCTAGTTGTGAGGCTGAGATCTACGCAGGGGCCATGGCTGCACAAGACTTACGCTGGCTCACCTACCTGCTGACCGACTTGGGAGAGCCGCCTCGTTCTCCTCCAGTTCTGTACGTCAACAACAAGGCCGTGATTGCCTTGTGTCAGGAGCACAGACTGGAGCACAGAACGAAGCACATCGCTCTGCGCTACTTCCTTGCTCGAGAGTTGCAGCAGCATGGTCAGCTGCGTCTTGCTTACGTGGCCTCTCGGGCCAACACTGCTGATATCTTTACCAAGGCACTTCAGCCTTGTGACCATCAGCGCTTCTGTACTGTTCTAGGCCTTGTGCTTGCTTTGCCTCACTTGCTCACCTCTTGACTTTGTTTGTACTGTGATCCATATACTTATATCTGCATGCTTACACTTGCTAGGTTGTGATCAGTGTACTGGTTGTGTTCCTCTACATTATATAACTCTGCATGTAAACTGGCCTTGTAGCCATTTGCTTGTGCTCAGATTGTGTGGTGACGTTGTGATCCACCCTGAGCTTAACCTTGTTTCGTTCTCTTGCTTGTCCCCCACTTTGCTTATGGGGGTGTGTCAGAACTATGCTCTAGGCTGTAGTGGGGCACTCCTTATGGGGTACAACCCAATTTGGTTATGACATACAAACTCTGTACTGCTCTCTTCCTAGTCATTCTTCATTCCTGATTCTGACATGGTCGACGACCAAGTACCTCTGGTCGACGACCAAGTGCCTTTGGTCAACGACAGCTTCCGTTGAGCAACACCTTGGTCGACGTATCCCTCCGTCGACCAGCACTGTCGGCTGCTGTTGCCGAGCTCCCCTCGTCGATTGCCGTTCACATTTTAGGTCAACGGACTCCTCCGTCGGCCTCCTGGTCGAACTGCTCCTCCTGGTCAAAAGCCCATCGTCAACCAGCCTAGTCAGCTGCAGCTGTCCAGCTCCCTGTTCGACGGCTCCATTCCCGTGACACACTTGTGCAGATCGACGACCACTTCGTCGTCTAGCCCCGCTGAAGAAGGCCGTCGAGCTCCCTGGTCGACGGCAACACTACAGGGATCCCCTGCAGCTCAGCAACGCCCGTTGAGCAGCTTCTTTGCTAAGAATGGACGGCTGCTTCTCCCGTGCACCCGACCAGGACGTCGGCGTCGCCCAAGCGAGGGCGGGACCAATAGTCCATTCTCGTTAACAGTTCCCTACCGCGCTCACACTTGGGCCACCAGCCCACACTGCATTACTCCACTGAGAAAACTCGTTCTTGGCGTGCACCCCACACACAGCACGCCGTCCCCGCACCAGCCGTGTAGAAGGGCTCGGCACATACTGCTGCACCTCGTCGTCCCCGTCGCCGACGTTGGCCAGGCGCACTTGGCCGTTTGCAACGGAGCACCTGTTGAAGGCCGGAAAATACAGTGCCTTCATCAGGAAGTCGGGAAGTCTTCCGAAGGCTGCTCGATGGTCCAATTGCACCTGCTGCTACGGGCGGGACTCCTGCTCGACCCTCTCCTGGTGCGACTGCAACTCCACCTGCCGCTGCACTTGTGACTCCTCCTCGACCCTCTCCTACTGCGGCTGCAACTGCACCTGCTGATGCAGTCGTGACCCCTCCTCTACTCTCTCCTGACGCTCCGACTGAGACTACTGCTGCTGCTGGTGCTGGTGCTGCCGTGACTCCTCCTCTACTCTCTCCTGACGCTCCGACTGAGACTGCTGCTGCTGCTGCTGCTGCTGCTGCCGTGACTCTTCCTCTACTCTCTCCTGATGCTTCGACTGAGACTTCTACTGGTGCTGCTGCCGTGCCCTCTCAAACCGCTCCCGCTCCTCCCTCTCCAACCTGTCTAAACGCTGCACTGAGGCCAAGAAACGTATAGTGCGCGGTGTAGGCGTCGCAGTGCTCGTGTCTCCGGCTCCAGCACACCCAGAACTAGAACCTCCTCCGACAACACCCCCATGGACTCCAGTGCCTCCTATAGGAACACCCCCAGGCTCCGCAGTGACCGGCCGCAGAGGCAAACAAGGAGGGAACCGCGGAACAGACGGAAAGCCAGGGGGTGAGGCGGGGCGAGGCCGCTGAGTCAAGACAGCCGTGTCCTCCTTAGGAGTGGTCTCCACTCTCACACCCCCTGCTCCCCCAGAGCTGGCACGACGGGCTCCAGCAGCCCCAGTACCCTCACCCTCTGCAACTGCACGTCCAGCACCCCCAGATACGACAAGGACTAGACACTGCGGGGGGGAAGACTGCGGAGTGACGTGCGACACACCTAACGGGGCAGGACGCGAAGGGGGTGGGGCTACCGGGGCGACTGGGGGGGGCTCAAGGGTGAGGAACAACGGGGGGAAAAAAGCCTCAGAACCTTGGTGAGGGTGACTCCTGTAGTAACTGACTGACTCGTCGAAAGTGACGTCCTGAGAGGCAAAGAACTGGTGGGTGAGTGGGTCGTAGAACACCCAGCCTGAGGCATCGAGTGGGAAACCAAGAAAGACGCAAGCACGGGTGCGCGCAGACAACTTGTTCGCGCCAGGGGCGCGAACGTGGGCCAGACAACCCGAGACGCGGTAGTCAACTGCTACACCTGGAAAACCTGGCCAAAGGAAGATCGGCATCACCCGTGGCCGTGCGTCACTAGGCCACAGGTTCGGCTGGTGCGCGGCGTAGTGGACTGCTTGAGGCCACAAGATCTGGGGGCCACCAGCATGGCACATGGAGGTCCGGGCAACCTCCGTGACCAGACCGACACATTGCTCGGCTACCCCATTCTGCTGCGGCGAGTCTGGTAGCGTGTAAGACTGGATGATCCCCCGACCCTAACAAAACGTCTCCACGCGAGTGGAAGAAAACTCACCACCACGGTCCGAGTGTAGGCGGAGCCCACACAGGCCCTGGACGCCACCCCTCGCTAGTAGCCACGGCTCAAGGACGGTAGGCACGTCGGCCTTACGTCGCAAGGAGAAAACTGTGGTGTAGCGGGAGTAGTCGTCCACCACAATCAGGAAGTAGCGCTCCTGACGTGGGCCAAGGACCGGGGAGGGGCCCCAGACGTCCAAGTGCAGGGTCTGTAAGGGAGCCGTGGTGTGGGGGAACGAGGAGGAGTGAGGGGCAGCGCGCTGCCGACCCTCAACGCAGGGTGTGCACGGCGGCGCAGGTGAGCGAGGAAGCGGGGCAAGCGACTCTAGGAGACCTGAGACCAGACGGTGACGTACCATCCTACTGAGACGTGGGAATGACGGGTGACCAAGACGGTGGTGCCAGAGGACCGACGAGTGGGTGAGTGACCGACAGTCGCACGACACAGCAGCTACCTGACCAGACGTGACCTGACCTGACCCAGTGTGTAGTGAGTACAGACCAGAGCCCGGCTCCCTGTGGAAAAAGGCTAGAGGCGCCCCAGTGGCACCGACTGTGCAGGAGGCAACTGGCTCGTGCAGTGGGAAAGTAGTGACAACTCGGAGGTCGTGGAGGTGACTAACACCCACCAGGTTCCTAGCGAATGAGGGGGTGCAGTAATTTGTCAGAAACCCAGAGGGAGCCGCTGGACACGGGAGAGTGGTGGTGCTCTTGGCAACTACAGATCCTACGGAGGGGTAATCCAAGGCAACAGTGACTGGAGTGTGCAGTGGCGTGAGGTCGGTGTAGTCGCAAAAGAAACAGCTGGACGCTCCAGAGTCTAGGGTGAAGGAAAGCCGTGCAGTCGGTGAGGTCGCACGCGAGCCAGCGACAAAGGCTGGTACTAGTCTAGTGGTGGCTGCAGCTCCCACACTAAGAATATCTGAGGCGTCTGGACCGGAAACTACACACGCACCAAGACTGAAAACACAAGGCTCAAGAGTAGTTGCAGCACCCACATACCGGTGTGTGTACTGCCCGGGTCCGTCAGGGCCCCGCTGTGGATGTTGCTGCAGGCGCTGCAGCTGAACCCGCCAGTGCTGTAGCTGCGGCCACCTATGCTGCTGCCGCTGCCACTACTGGTGCTGAGACCACTGCTGTTGCTGCGGCTGTCGCCACAACGATATGGCAAGCTAGTACTGGGAGGGTACGCTGGCAGTAGCCTAAGTTGCTGCTGGTGCTACTGGTGGCAGCCTAAGCTGCTGATGGTGCAACTGATGGCAGTCTAGTGCAGTGGTGAACGGTTGGGTGGGGTTGAGAGCGGTTGGGAACGGTGTTGGACGGTCAGGTGGGGCTAGGAGTGGCCTGGTGCGGTGGAATGCGGCTGAGTGCGGTTCTGGTGCTTGTGGGAGGGGTTTCAGTACGGTCCGATGCGGTTGGGAGCGATGGAGGGCAGTTCAGTGCGGTTGGGAGTGGTGAAGAACGGTCTAGGGCGGTGGAGTGCAGGTCTGTGCGATTCCAGGGGGGGTTAGCACGGGTGGAATGCGGTTCTGTGCAGTTCCAGGGGAGCTAGCACGGTTGGAGTGCGATTCTGTGCGGTTCTGTGCGGTTCTGTGCGGTTCAGCGGGTACGGGTGGTAGACTATGGTTTCCATTGTGGCTAGTTGGTAGGGCTGAGGCTAACTGGTGGGGCGGCGGGTGAGGCAGCTCGTAGGGCAGCGGGTGTCAGGTGGGGCGGCGGGTTTCAACTCGTGGAGGGGGGGCGGGTGACAGGTGGGGCGGCGGCTAAGAGATGGGGCGGTGGGTAAGGCAGCGGTGGCGCCACGTGCGCGCGGCTGCTGCTGTGCGTGCGTGTGATTGACGACGGGACCACGGGGCCCGCTATTGAAAGGGCCGCGGGGCCCGCTATCGTAAGGGCCGAGGGGCTCGCTAGCGAAAAAGGGGCCGCGGGGCCTGTTCCTACCGTCGATGGGAGACGGGCGACGGGGGACGGGAGGGGAAAATATCGACGGGCGATGGGAGGGGAAAAATCGACAATCGACGGGCGTTGGGAGGGGAAAATCGACGGGCGACGGAAAAGCGACGGGCAACGAGAGAGCTGCGGACGACGAGCGCGCTACGGGCGACGAGCGACGAGCTAAGGGGCGCGCGTTAGGACGGGGCGCGCTCTAGTAGCGATTTAGGTGTGCCCAACTACCGAGACTTAAAACGATAGGGGAAACCCTAGCTAAGGTAAACCTAGCTCTATACCATGTGGAGAAATAAGAATGACTAGAAGTGGAAAGTAAAACAAGGAGATAGGAGACCTAACCCTAACCCCAACAAGTAGAAAGTACACCTAGACTAACAATAAAAGCTATAACAAATAGAGCTTGACATGAGGACCCTAAACTTTTGTAGAGAGATGGTTCCGTGACCCTCGACAGGCTGCAGCGCCCCGTTGAATCCACGCACGTGCTTCACACCGTCGCTCGGCACCATGTCGACGAAGACCGCCTTCGTCCCCATCAGGTGCCGTCAAGGAGCACTGCCAACGGCCTCCCTTGCCGTCGTTGGCGACGGCTGGTCTACCGTACGCGGCCTCCCTTGATGTCGTCCTCATCGCTGCCCTCGCGTTCGGGGCATTCGTAGGAGAGATGGCCGGGGTCGTGGCAGATCCAGCACTTCCGTCGTCAACCACCACCTCCTCGGCCCTTGTCCCGCATCGATCTCTTCTCGTCGACGTCCTTCGTCGACCGCCCACCTCCGCTACCACCTCCGCCCCGCTACCCGCGCTGCTCCTGCAGAAAATTCTGCTTCGTTGGTGCAGCGTAACTTACCTGCAAAAGGAGCTCCGTGGGCTGCTTTGCCTCCTGCAGAGCCTTGTCTTGGAGGACGTAACTAGTGAGGGAGTCCTTGTCGAGAAACTCATGTGTGCCGGACACCATCATCATCCTCTTCATGAGGTTGTAGCCGTGCGGCAGGCCCTTGACGACGTGGGTGATGTAGGACGCCTTCGAGAATTCGACGCCCGCCATCCGCATCTCAGCCAGGATCCGTCGAGCACAGTTGCAGTAGTCCGTCGCCGACTCCTGCTCGCCCATCCGAAGGTGTGTCATGTGCTCCTCCAGCTGTCAGATGTACAGGTCGTCCCTCGCCTGGTACATCGAAAGGATGAAGTGCCATGCTTGGTGACCAGCATACAGTCGCTCTCGACAGGACCTGAGCGCTAGTTGCACCACCGGCGAGAAGCACCTCGAGATGACCATGAAGGTGAGCAAGTGAGCAGCACGAAACTCTCCGCGCAGCTCGACATCATCCTCAGGCAGAATTGGCACGGTGCCGTCCGCAAAGCCCTTCAGCTCGGCGACCTCCACCTGAGGTCCTATCGACTCCTTCCAGATGATGAGGTCCTGTCGACCTTGCAGAGGTAGGACCGTGATCCGGTCTGGCAAAAACTTGAAGTAGCCATACGCCGGTACGTCAACGTTACCTTCGTTTCGCACCGGTCGAGGAGAAGCAAGACGGGAAGGGTGCTCTGTCGCCCACTGTGCTCGGATGCCCACCTCGACGTTCGCCAAGGTGAACGTCCCGTACTCGCCATCTTTATGGCGTTTCCTTGCATCAGCCAAACGTGCCTCTAAGGTGTCCGCTACACCCGCTTCTACAACGGAGTCGACCATGGCGACTAACGCGGCTGCCGGCCTACGAACGACTTAGTAGCTGCAAATGCGGGGCCGTCCACGCTCACCGCACCGTGAGGAGAATCACTCTATAACGTAGTGAGCTAAACTACGGGGGGGGGGGGGGGGGTTTGGCACGAACTACTGAGAGTGATCGGAACAGTACCAGCACCTACAGGACCAGCAGCTCCTATAAACCTCACATGTGTCTCTTCTACAGCTCCGACTTCACGTGGGCCAGTCCAGCAGTGTCAGCAGTAGCAAAGACCAAGTCGTCAACGTACACGAGGATGTAGAACGCCGGCAGCGAAGTGACAGTGCTAGAAACAGCGACGGGTCAGCAGTAGAAGGAGCAAACCCAAGAGCCGCAAGAGTCGTCCTCAGTGTGTCATGCCACTTGCGAGGAGCCTGGCGGGGACCGTAGACTGGCCGCCGGAGGCTCCACTGGGTACCTGCAGGAAACGACCCAGTGAAGCCAGGTGGGCGGCGTAGCCAGATCTCCTCGAGCAGGCTGCCCTGTAGGAAAGCAGCGCTGAAGTCAAGAGAGTGAAGCTCGTAGTCACGCTGAGCGGCTACGTGCAGCAGAACCCAAAGAGTGGTCATCTTTGGGGTAGGGGAGAAGGTCTGGAAGAAGTCAACTTCCTGTCGCTGACTAAAGCCTCGTGCAACGTAACGCGCCTTGAAGACAGGCGGAGAACCCGGCGGCCGCTTCACCCTGAAAATCCACATGCCACTGACGATGTTCGCCCTGAACCTCGTCGACGTTAGTGCCTGTGGACTTCAAGGATGCCATCTCTGCGTCCATGGGTGGCTGCCACTGAGAGGAGTAGGGACCCTCTATCGCCTCTGCGTAAGAGCGCGGGGTCGGGATGTCTGGTGCATCCGGGTCTCCCTCAGGTGCAATCAGCATGGACACGAGATGAGGTACAGCAGCTGCAAAGCACTCAAAGTTCTCTTGCCTGTCCTCCTGCGTGTCCTCCTGCACTCGAAGTCCTCATGCAAAGCAGTTGCATCAGCAAGGACGTCCGTGCCAAGAGCACACTCACCCCCGACGGACGGAGGACAGACAGACTCAGACTCAGCAACAAGACTAGCGTCGTAGTCTAGACGACAGCGAGCAGCAAAGTCAACAAGCTCAGCAACTAAGGCAGACGCAGCAGTGGACTCAAACGAAGGGTCAGTGACAACAGTGGCCAGGAGACGCGTGACAGTAGGACTAGCAGCACGAAGGGAGTGAGACTCCGGGTCCAGACCGTCAGCAAGGGAGGACGCAGGAGGAGACGGTAGAGGGACATGCAGTGGAACAGAGGAAGGACGGAGTGCCATGTGGTGTGTGCCGGGGACAGGAGGAGGACGCGGACGCGTAACACGACGACCAGTGCAAGCAGCGTGAACATGCGACGAAGGACGAGACTCAGGCTCACGACGCTCAGCAAGACCTCCGGTCGGTCCACTGCAAGGAGAAGGACCAGGCAGTGGGGAGGCTGGCTGTAACTGCGACTGTGACTAGATAGGCGGTGGACACTCTAAGGGAAGAGTAGGACCAGTAGAAGGTGGGATACCAAGAACCTGCTAAAGGAGTGGAATGAAGTACGGCCTCGGCCGTGCAGCACCACCAGAACCAGTAGAGACAGCTCCAGTACCCCCAGCGCCAGGATCTCCAGCTCCAACTCCTACAGCACCACTAGCTCTAGCACCAGCAGCACCGCCCGCAGGAACAGCTCCAGCGCCTCCAGCTCCAACTCCTTCAGCACCACTAGCTCCAGCACCAGTAGCACCACCAGCAGGATCAGCTCCACCGCCTCCAGCTCCAACTCCTGCAGCACCACCAGACCCTGCACCTCCTGTACCTCTAGTACGAGCACCTCCGAGACTAGCGGCTCCAGTACCTCCAGCAGCTCCAGAAGTAGCAGGACCTCCAGCTCCAGTAGCACGGCTCCAGCGCTGAGCAAACCACTCGCGCAACTGCGGTGGAGAGAGTGGCTCCCGCCGGGACAAGACGCCCGTAGGACCTCCAGAGGTCAAGGTACCTCCAGGCTCAGCACGCTCAGGCTCAGCACCCCCAGGCTCCACACTCTCAGGCTCAGCACCCCCAGGCTCCGCACCCTCAGACTCAGCAACCCCAGGCTCAGCACCCCCAGGCTCCGCACGCTCAAGCTCAGCACCCCCAGGCCCCGCACCCGCAGGCTCAGCACCCCTAGCAACACCAGACTCGACAGCTACCTCGACAGGCTCGAGAGGGTCTACCTGGGACACACCTGAGGGGGCAGGACCCTGAGGGGGGAGGGGGTCTACCGGAGGAGGACCTGGTGCGAGGAAGAGCAGCGGGGGTGGGAGAGGGGCAGTGTGGTAGGGGAAGAGATGGTAAAAGGGAACCGACTCGTCAAACGTGACGTCCTGAGAGGACAGAACACGGCGCAAGGTGGGGTGGTAAAACTGCCAGCCAGACGCGTCAGGGGGGAAGCCAAGGAAGACACAGGGAACAGCACGGGAGGACAGCTTGTCCGCGGAAGAGCCACGGACAAAATCTCGAGATCCCCAGACACGGAACACAGACACATCGCCAACAGCATAGAGGCACTTTTTCTTATACTCTACCATATTTGGGGAGGAATAAAGGTATAGAGCTAGAGCTGAGCCTCGCAACCAAGCTGCTGTCAGAAATTCCCTTACCCTCTCTGGCTCCTGCCCTTCTCCTCTCCGCACTCTGTCGTTGGTCGGTCCTCCTACTCCCCGCGTCCTTCCTTGCAGCTCTGTAGCCTCTCTCTCTCCTTCCCCGGCACATTCCTCGGTACCACACTCATGCTGTTCCTCTCCCTGCTCTCTACCTCTTGGCACTGACGACTCCTTCTCTCTCCTCTCAGCTTTCCCCTTAATGTTCCTGCTGACGAGTCTCTCCTTGCCCCCTCCCGTGACCATTACACGCCCTCGCCCTGGTCACGGGACCTGATTGCCCCTTGATCCGCCCTCCTCTTGGTCGCCTGTTGACCGTAAGTCTGTCCCTCCTCGCTTCATAGCTCTCCTCTCGACCTCCGCAACCCTCGCCTAACTCTTCCACCACCTTCCTCCGGTGCTGCAGGTTCTGCTTAGCCTCCGCCGTGGCCGCGTGCCGCCCGCGCTCGAGTCACTGGACCGCGGTAGTCCTGCGCAGCCCTCCTTGCTCGCGCAACGTTGGTGATATGGTCCTGTACTCTCACCCCCGTCTCACTCTCCAGCACCAGGACGCCCGATTCCCTCACCTCCTGCACCCTCCAGCGCTGCTGCGACAGTCCCACGTCCAGTCCATCCCGCCTTGGCCGACGCACGTACACCTCCTGCCCTTGTGTCAGGGCCTGCGGTGCCCCTCGGGCCCTCTGCTCCTGCCGCTGCCGGTACCGATGAATATCCCGTAGCTGTGCCACTCGGAGGTTCTCCAGAGCTGCTGGTAACAACTGTCGCAGGTAATTTCCCCTCGCCACCGCCAGTGCGGCCCACTTCTCCGGTGTTCCGGCGGTCACCACGTCTGTGAGCACCCTTGGCGCTCCCACTGGCGCTGGAGGTGCTGCTGGAGCTGGTGCTTCTGGGGGTGCTGGAGTTGGCGCTGCTGGAGCTACTGGGGGTGCTGCTGGAGCTGGTGGTGCTGCTGGCGTTGGTGCTGACGCTGGGGGTGCTGGTGCTGTCCCTGGTGGTTCTGGAGGCGCTGCGCGGCCGCGGCCGTACTTCGTTCCGCTCCTTGAGCAGGTTCTTGGTCTCCCGCCTTCTACTGGTCCTACTCCTTCCTTAGAGTGTCCACCGCCTATTCAGTCTGAGTCACAGTTACAGCTCGCCTCCCCACTGCCTGCTCCTCCTCCCTACACTGGTCCTACTGGAGGTCTTGCTGAGCGTCGTGAGCCTGAGTCTCGTCCGGCGTCGCCATTTCGTGCTGCTAGCACTCGTCGTCGTGGTTCGCGTCAGCGTCCTCCTCCTGTCCTTGGCACGCACCAGATGGCCCTGCGTCCTTCCACTGCTCCACAGCGTGTCCCTCTGCCTTCTCCTCCTGCGTCCTCTCTTCCTGCCCTTGCTGACCCGGAGTCTGACTCTGCCAGTCCTACTGTCACGCGTCTCCTGGCTACTGTTGTCACTGACCCTTCCTTTGAGTCCACTGCTGCGTCTGCCTTAGTTGCTGAGCTGGTATACTTCGCTGCTCACTGTCGTCTAGACTACGCCGCGAGTCTTGTTGCTAAGTCTGAGTCTGTCTGTCCTCCGTCCGTCGGGGGTGAGTGTGCTCTTGGCACGGACGTCCTTGAGGACAGGCAGGAGGAGTTCCAGTGCTTTGCTGCAGCTTTACCTCATCTCGTGTCCATGCTGCTTGCCCCTGAGGGAGACCCGGATGCACCAGACATCCCGACTCCGCGCTCTTACGCAGAGGCGATAGAGGGTCCCTACTCCTCTCAGTGGCATACAGCCATGGACGCAGAGATGGCTTCCTGGAAGTCCACAGGCACCTACGTTGACGAGGTTCCCCCACCTGGGGCGAACATCGTCAGTGGCATGTGGATTTACAGGGTGAAGCGGCCGCCGGGTTCTCCGCCTGTCTTCAAGGCGCGTTACGTGGCTCGTGTCAAACATTATACTTGTTATATTTGTGTAGGCTATAGTGGGTTAGCCTATAGGGGGTTCACAACTCTATTTGTACTCTCACTTCTTTCTAGTCAAACACTTCTTCTTTCTAACATGGTATTAAGAGCGTAGGTTTAGACCTAGGATCGCTCCTTAGGGCCCACCGTTCAGTTTCTGTCTGCCTACTAGCGCCCTCGTGCGCCCTACTGTCGGAGCGCCCTCGAGCGCCTCCCCCCAGCGCCCTCGTGCGCCCCTCTTTAACGGCCCCTTAAGGCCCCGCGACCCGCGACCCGCCCCTTAGCGACCCGCGCGCCGCCCCTTAGAGGCCCCGTTGGCCCCGTCGACCCCGCGCGCGCCCCGCTTAGAGGCCCCGTCGGCCCGTCGACCCCGCGCACGCCCCACCTAGAGGCCCCGTCGGCCCCACCTAGAGGCCCCGTCGGCCCCACCTAGAGGCCCCGTCGGCCCCGTCGACCCCGCGCGCACCCCGCCTAGAGGCCCCGCTGGCCCCGTCGACCCCACGTGCGCCCCGCCTAGAGGCCCCGCTGGCCCCGTCGACCCCGCGCGCCGTCCCTTAGCGGCCCCGTCGGCCCCGTAGACCCCGCGCGCACCCACCCCTTAGCGGCCCCGTCGACCCCACGCGCCGCCCCTTAGCGCCCCGCACGCGACAGCCACGGCCCCGCCAGAACCAGGCCGCCCGAACCGAGCCGCCCGAACCGAGCCGCCCAGTCCGAGCCGAGCCGCGCCGCCCGAACCGAGCCGCGCCACCCTACCCGAGCCGCGCCGCCCTACCTGAACCGAGCCGCGCCGCCCGTACTGAGCAGCCTCTCTGGACCGAGCCGCCCTACCTGAGTCGCGCTGCCTACTGCTTTTAGGGTGCACCTACTGCTACTACTGCTACTACTCCGGCTACTATACTGCTGCTCCTACTTCTACTATGGCTAGCCCTCCTGTGCTAGCTTTCGATGCTGAGGGCCGCCCAGTGAAGTTTGACACCTGGCTAGATGACCTGCACCTCTTCCTACAGCTCACTGCCAAGGAGGACATCTCACTGTACGATCATGCCCTAGGCCATGCCACTGCCCCTGCTGCTACTGCTGATAGCACTGCCCGCTCACAGTGGCAGACTCGTGACGCCCACGCTCGCTTTGCTATTCGCAACTCCCTACCGATAGATGAGCGCGACCACTTTGGCCAGCACAAGACTGCACAGGCACTGTACACTGCTGTCGTTGCCCGGTACTCCTCACCTGCCTCTGCCGCGCTAGGCCGTCTCTCACTCCCCTACCTGTTCCCCGACCTGGCCTCTTTCCACACAGTCACTGACCTCATCACGCACCTCCGTACTAGTGAGGCCCGCTTCCGTGCCGCCATGCCCGATGTGTTTCTTGCCACGAACCCCCCCCCGCTCTGGCTCACTCTCTACCACCTAGTCACCCGCCTCCCTGACACTCTGCGTGCAGTCAGGGATCACTTCCTAGCTCGCTGCCCCACTGAGCTCACCATTGCCCTCCTCGAGAAGGAACTCCTTGCAGCTGAGGCTAGCATAGTCGCTGTAGGTGCCTCTCGTGGCGACCCCCGCACCCCTTTCTTTGAGGGGTGTTCCCCTTCCCCCCTTCTTCCCTCTGTCGCCTCTGCTTCTGCTGTCGACCTCCTTGGTGCTGAGAAGGTCGGGACTGCGTCTGCTTCGAGCTGGCGCCGCAGCGGCAAGGGCAAAGGGGGCAAGGGAGGCGGAGGTGACGGCGGGGGAGGCGGTGGTGGGGGCGGTGGCGGCGGTGGGGGTGGTGGTGGGGCTGGAGGGACTAGTGGCAGCGGTGGGGGTGGTGGCGGCAGCGGCGGGAGAGGTGGCAGGGGCGGGGGCGGTGGTGGGGGCGGCGGTGGACGCGGCGGCGGCAGGGGAGGGGGTGGTCGAGGAGGTGGCGGCGGCGGTGGTGGTCGTGGAGGCGCTGGCAGTGGCCAGAGCCAGCAGCACACTCCGTCGCCCCAGGAGCTCCGTGAGTGGTACTCTCAGCACGGGGGGGGGGGTGGCCTTAGCTGCACGTACGTCATCCGCACTGGTGACCGCACTGGTCAGACTTGTGGGAGGGCGCACACCACGCAGCGCTGCTTCTCTCGCCTCGACGACGCTTGGCGTACTCAGTTCCCTGATGCCACTGAGCTGCCCCACTGGGCTGATCTGATGAAGAAGAACATTGATATCTATGCTCTAGACTTTGATGCTATTCTCACTGCCATGTATGTGATGTCTACTAGTGGAGAGGGTGCTCAGTACCTGCGTGTTCCGCCCGACCCGGGCATTCAGACCAGTGAGGCTGCCGCTCTAGGTGCTTGTGAGGCTGCTACCCCAGGTACTGGTGAGGCTGCTGCTCTAGGTGCTAGTGAGTCTACGCCCCCTGGTACTGAGTCGACTGAGGCACTGCACACCTTCACACTGGACTCAGGTGCTTCTCGCTGTTTCTTTCGTGACCACACTGCCCTTGAGCCGCTTGCTCGGCCAGTTGCTGTCTCCCTCGCTGACCCCTCTGGGGGTCCGGTCATTGCGACCTCCTCCACTGTCCTTCCTTGTCCTGCGGTCCCGTCGGGCACACTGTCAGGTCTCCACCTCCCCTCGTTCTCTACGAACTTGGTGGCGGGTTGTGCGCTCCAGGACGGGGGTGTTCACCAGTTCACCCCTGCCTACGAGCGCGTGACACACTGCACGTGTGCTCGGACGGGCCGTCACCTGGCTACCTTCACTCGGCAGCCGGGGTCGGACCTGTACACACTGACCACTGAGTCCCCTCAGGTAGCTGTGTCTGCGTCTGCGTCAGGTCAGCTGTCAGCCCCCTGCTCGTGTCGCTCTCTGGCGCACGAGACCGTCCTCTGGCACCACCGACTTGGTCACCCGTCCGTGCAGCGCCTTCGTGCCATGCACAAACGGTACCTTGTCTCTGGTCTTCCCAGGGTTCTCCCTCCCCTCCCACCCTCGCCTGCTCCTCCCTGTCTTCCCTGTGTCGAGGGGCGGCAGCGCGCCGCTCCTCACTCCTCCTCGTTTCCCCCGACGACTGCTCCCTTGCAGACGCTCCACATGGACGTGTGGGGCCCAGCCCGCGTCCGTGGTCAGGGTCAGGAGAGGTACTTCCTGATAGTTGTTGACGACTACTCGCGCTACACCACGGTCTTCCCCTTGCGCACCAAGGGTGAGGTCCCTGATGTTTTGATCCCTTGGATCCGCGCTTCTCGTCTCCAGCTCAGCGAGCGTTTCCACTCGGACTTTCCTGTCCTGCGCTTGCACTCTGACAGAGGTGGTGAGTTCTCCTCCGACCTCTTGGCAGCCTACTGTGCGGAGCATGGCATTCGCCAGTCGTTCACGCTTCCGGCCTCTCCACAGCAGAATGGGGTTGCTGAGCGCTGCATTGGCTTGGTCATGGAGGTCGCTCGTACCTCCTTGATCCATGCGGCTGCCCCCCACTTTCTGTGGCCGTTTGCAGTCCGCTACGCTGCGCATCAGCTCAACCTCTGGCCCCGTGTCTCCTTGCCGGAGACTTCCCCGACACTGCGTTGGACGGGAGAGGTTGGCGATGCGTCGCGTTTTCGGGTCTGGGGATCTCGAGCTTTTGTTCGCGATACGTCCGCGGACAAGCTCTCCTCCCGCGCTGTTCCTTGTGTCTTCCTGGGCTTTGTCCCGGATGCGTCTGGCTGGCAGTTTTACCACGCCACCTCGCGCCGGGTCCTGCCCTCTCAGGACGTCACTTTTGACGAGTCCGTGCCCTACTACCGCCTCTTCCCCTACCGCACTGCCCCGCTCCCCCCCCCGCCTCTCTTCCTCGCGCCAGGTGCTGCTGTGGTAGACCCCCTCCCCCCTCAGGGTGCCGCTCCCTCAGGTGTGTCCCAGGTAGACCCGGTTGAGCCTGTCGAGGTAGCTGTCGACTCTCGTCCTGCTATAGGTAGGGGAAGAGACGGTAGTAAGGCACCGACTCGTCAAAGGTGACGTCCTGGGAGGACAGAACACGGCGCGAGGTGGGGTGGTAAAACTGCCAACCAGGCGCATCAGGGGGGAAGCCAAGGAAGACGCAGGGAACAGCACGGGGGGACAGCTTGCCCGCAGACAAGTCGCGGACAAACGCCCGAGATCCCCAGACACGAAACGCAGACGCATTGCCAACCTTCCCCGTCCACCGCAAGGTGGGGGAGGTCTCTGGCAAGGAGACCCGGGGCTGAAGGTTGATCTGATGCGCTGCGTACTGAACCGCAAACGGCCACAGAAAATGGGGAGCAGCCGCATGGATCATGGACGTACGAGCGACGTCCATGACCATGCCAATGCGGCGCTCAGCAATCCCATTTTGCTGTGGAGAGGCCGGAAGCGTGAAGAGTGCTGTCAGCATCGGCAGCAGGGGCAGCAGAGGCGCCAGACGTGAGATCGAACAGTGAGAGACCGTCCTTCCTATCGCACTGTAGGAAAAGCTGTAGATCATCGACCCAGACCTCAAAGTCAACAGCCCGACCCTCAGCATCAAAGACTAGAACGCTAGGGGTAGCCATGACAGCAGTGGCGGCAGGCTAGGGGCAGCAGTAGCAGGCGTGGCTCAGCATTGCTCTTACCAGGGCTGGTAGGTAGGGGCCGGCAAGCGGTGGGGCAGGGCCGAGGCGCGTCAGCAGGGACAGAGCCGCGACCGCGGCGGCAGCTCCCGCTGTCAGTGGCGGCGGCAGTCGCGGCTGTCGGCGGCGACGGCTGCTGCTGGTGGCGGCCACCGCTGTTGTCAGCGGCGTCTGCTGCAGTCGGCTGCTGCTGGCGGCGGCGGCGGCTGCTGCTGGCGGCTGCTGCTGCTGGTGGCGGAGGAGCCGAGAAGGGGCCGGGAAGGGTGGCGACGGGGCCACGAAGGGCGGCGACGGGGCCGAGAAGGGGCCGCAAGGGGCCTCGAAGGGCGGCGACGGGGCCGCTAGGGGCGGCGACGGGGCCGCGAAGGGGCCGCGAGGGGCCGAGAAGGGCGGCAACGGGGCCACTAGGGGCGGCGACGGGGCCGCTAGGGGCGGCGACGGGGCCGCGAGGAGCGGCGACGGAGCCGCTAGGGGCGGCGACGGGGCCGCGAAGGGCGGCGACGGGGCCGCGAAGGGCGGCGACAGGGCCGCGAAGGACGGCGACGGGGCCGCGAAGGGGCCGCGAGAGGCCGCGAAGGGCGGCGACGGGGCCGCAAGGGGCGGAAACGGGTCCGCGAGGGGCGGTGACGGGGCCGCCAGGGGCGGCGACGGGGCCGCGAAGGGTGGCGACGGGGCCGCTAGGGGTGGCGACGGGGCCGCGAGGGGCAGCGACGGGCCGCGAAGGGCGGCGACGGGCCGCGAAGGGTGGCGACGGGGCCGCTAGGGGTGGCGCGAGGGGCCGTGAGAGGGGCCTCTAGGAGGGCGCGACGGGCCGCTAAGGGCAGGGGACGCAACGAGAGGGCGGCCCACGGGGCGCGCCTCGGGCAGGGGCGACTCGCGCTCCGGGCAGAAAAAAAAAATCGATTTTCAGTGGTGGGCCCTAGGAAGCGTTCCCACTAGGGAACCTGCTCTATACCATGTGAAGAAATGAGGAATGGATTACTAGAGGAAAGGGTTGGGTACAAGTACAAACCCTAGAAATGTGTTGTACCCCATATGTGCTACCCCACTATAGCCTACATAGGCTAAGTCATGTAAGTCTGACAGGCAACACATGGCTAGGTCAACAACATTCATCGTTAATCAAAGGTGTCTAAACTATCCATGGGAAATAACTGTTGCAAAAAAGACAATGGGATCAAGGCTTACGAGATTGGGAAAAAAAATCTGCAGTCATGCAACACCAGCTTCACCATTTACACGGGCGATGTCTTGGTCTTCGACAACCTCCAGTTCAACCTCCTCTATGCAGCACAACTCATGAAATGCAGGGTTGAGATACTAGCAAATTGCGAAAAGATTAAGTTTGAATTATTCTACACATAGACCTACATTGGAAAGGCAATTGACAAAGATGGAGTGTTTGTCATCAACTTTGTCTCACAATCGAAAGACGACGACACTAACAGACTGTTTTCATTGAACCCACCACATCTTTGTGACCTTCGACATGGACCCATCCGAAAGAGACAAACCTCGAGCGTCCCGGACCAGAAGGCCTCTGCCTGTCCCAACTACTTAGACCTCCACTCTTGGTGACACCGGTCTTGCAATAATGGAGGAACTCGAAACAGATAATGGTGCGTTAGAAGAAGGCACAACTGCACCACAAATCGAAACTGGAGGATGGTAAACTCCCTAGGGTGATGAAAGAGTCACCTACAGCTCCGAATGGGGCACCAATGTTGTCGGAGGTGGATGGGGCACGGTGGCTTCACCCCTCGAAGCTTCAACAGCGATTGAATGCTGGGAAACATTGCCTCCCGAAGCCGTGGCAGAAGCCGACCCTTACTGGGCAATGCACAGTACCAGTTGGGGCGGATTACCTTTTCCTCAGGCTCCCTACGAACCAACACAAGAAGAAGAAGAGTCAGAATGCATGACATTTACTTTTGAGGAAATGGAAACTGCTGAGTTACCGCCACCTACAGAAGAACCTGTTGGTGCAACCCTAAGGTTTGCACTCGGCTTGTTATCCGTGTGCGTGCATGCGTGTGTGCATGGAATGCAATGAGTGCATGAAATAAATATATATTTCATGCTTATAATAGTGTGTGAATGATGGGTCATGATGTCGAGTGTGTGTGTCAAGTCAATAGCGAATTATCGCTAGTCGCGTGTAACGTGGTCATTTTGTGTGTCCCGCGCGGTTTCTAATTTGTCGTGCGCGGTTTGTTTTTGTCGCTTGTCGAACGTTCGGCGTGTCGCAGGTGTGTGCAGCAGACCCATCAAAAACTCAAGGATGAGTTTGTGATGAAGAACCCAAGCCCTGGTGTCAACATTCAAGTGATTGCGAAGCTCGCCAAAAGTGTACACCTCAAGAAATTGAAGATAGTTACATTCCTTTGTGTAGTGCAACATTTCACTTGGTATAGGCCCTAGTGAAGGGTAGTTTCGAGACCCTTCGTGGTTAGGGACAGTGTGGCACTGTTCCACATCACTGTACCTCGGCTCTTGGGGTTTGTAGGAGCTGGGAGTCATTCCCAACTCGTAAATCTTCCCATCTTGTGTTCTAAGACTGTAGCGGCTGTCATAGTGCCGTTCGTTCAAACCAACGCTGTGTCGTCAATACCTGATGAAATTGTGCGATCTAAATTGCCTATTGTAGGCGACATTAAGACGTTCCAGATCGAAGTTGAATCTGGTCATTTAAAGTTGTTGCCAGAACGCTATGAACGTTTAAAGCCGCTATGCAGAAATCCGACTGTGCACTCTATCTTTCGTTTTAGGCACATTGAAGCCTACTGTGACTATAACAAGTGGTATCAGAGCCCCTTGGAGCAGTTTCGACAATGGCTGGACCTGAGGAAATGGGTGGCAGAGGTGCTGGTGGCAGTGGAGAAGCCCAGGCTCAAGGCCAACCCCGTGACTCAGCCATGGCGCCCGTGCAACCAAGTGTTGGCCCATCTAGGGATGAGCCTAGAGTGTTTGGCCTTGACAAGTTCAATGGTGACAACTTTGCTGAGTGGTCCTTCAGAATTGAGAACGTATTTGACCACTATGACCTGCTGGAGGTGATGGAAGGAACGGAGAAGCGTCCCGAGAACGACCCGGAGAAGAGCCCGTGGGTGCGGAAGAGCGCACAAGGCTACCTCCTACTTGGGCAAGCGTTGGGGAGCAGCCAAATCCGTCACATCAAGACTTTCCAGCGTGAACCAAAGAAGGGACCAAATGCATGGGCTGCTCTCAAGGGTGTACACGTTCCGGCAACAGCGGCGGTAGCTGTGGTGTTCGAACGGCAAATGGCGACGCTACGAATTGAGGAAGATGAACCCGTGGAAGACGGGGTGCAGAAATTCTTCGACTTGTTAACGTGGCTTGAGGGAGCTGATTTGAACTACAGTGAGCTCCAGAAGAAGACCAAGTTGCTGGCCCTACTCCCTGAGTCGTGGTCCTTGCTCATCATCAATTTTAATCGCGACTTGCCCCGCCTCTCGCTTGAAGACGTGAAGCGAGCGATCCTACAAGAGGATTTCCGCCGCCGTGAGTTGGCGAGAGCGGATGGCGCTGGGGCAGCGAGCGTCGGCCGTGGATATGGCCGAGGAAGAGGCAGAGGATGAGGGGGAGGAAGGTTTGGAGGCAGCAACTTCGGTGGAGGCCGTGGAAGTGGCGGTTACGGCAGCGACGACAACAGCTACGGTCGCGGGTGATTTGACGGTGAATGTCATTATTGCCACAAGACCGGACACATGTGGCGCGATTGCTACAAGCTCCCAGATGGATGGACCCCTGCTCAAGGCCAAGAGGGTAGAGGAGCAGGAGGAGGGATAGGAAGAGGCCGTGGAGGCTGTGGCGGTCGCGGAGGTGGTGCTGCAAATGTGAAGAGCGAAGATAACGACAAGGACCCGAGTGGCGATCGGTACCCGGGCCTATTCTACTTCGTGTCGACGCAAGTACCGGCTGGTCCAGAGAAGGACGAAGGCTTTGAGGAGCCAGCAGCAGTAGGGAAGGTGACCCTACAGCCCCTGGACTATTGGGTGATCGACAGCGGCGCTACCTATAGCATGACACCTCGCCCGGACTTGCTCACCGAACTTGAACCGTCACCGGTGAAGCATGTCACATCGGCTTTGGGGCAGCGAGCAGAGGTGAAAGGCATGGGGAAGGCCATATTCAAGGGTGCTGATGGGAAGATGATGGGCCTCAAGAACGTGCTTTGGGTGCCCAGCCTTGCTGCGAACCTGATTTCCGTGCGGCGGTTGGCAAAGGCCGGCATGGATACGAACTCGAAGGGAGCCAAGACCTACACCGCAAGACTTTGTGATCGGATTCTTTGGGACCTTCATGAGGACAGGGATGTCTACAACGAGATGTGGCAGATTCCTGTGGTCCCTATTCCCAAGGAGAGGCAAGTGGCAGCAAACATCAGCGCCAAGGGTGACGCGGTTGGTAGTGGCGATGGCGCGAACGGCCGCGCTAAGGAGAATGAGTCCAAGAAGTGCAATCTTGGAGGGACCAGCAAGCTCGGTGAACCTAAGGAGAGTGGTGCAACAGCCAAGGAGCAGTACAAGGGTGAAGAGAACCCTGAGGTAGCAGCGGAGGAGGACTACAGAGAGAGGATGTGGGGCGCTATTGCGAGCGCGGCATTCTCCAATCCGACTTCGGCTACGGCGGAGTGTGATTGGCTCACTTTGCATCGGCGCATGGGGCATGTGGCCCTACCTATTTTGCACCAGCTAGCTAAAGGAGAGATGGTTGCTGGCATACGTGTAAAGGGGGAGCCCGATGAGGTGCTTGGCTGCCCGACGTGCATTCAAGCCAAGTTCACCCGTTTCCCGTTCTCTAGTTCGGAGGCGACGGCTAAGGCACCACTTGATGAGGTGGTGATGGACGTGGTGGGCCCCCTGAAGCTTGGAGCTGCTGGAGCAGAGTACTTCCTCACCATTGTCGATGTCTACACCCGCATGACTTGGGTGTACGTGCTGGCCAAGAAGTGCGATGTGGCTGAAACGTTGAAGACGGATTGGTTGCCGATGGTGGAGCGGCAACAAGACCGTCTAGTCAAGTCAATCCGCACCGATCGAGGGGGAGAGTTCCTGAGCAAGGAGTTTGGGTTGTGGCTGAAGAAGAATGGTATTCGGCACTCCCTCACCATGCCATACTCCCCTGCAATGAACGGCATCGCCGAGCGAGCAAACCGCACAATCACGGAGGCGGCACGCGGGTTGCTCATAGAAGCCGGGCTACCCGACTATTTCTGGCCTGATGCGGTGCGGAGCGCGTGTGTGGCCAAGAACAGAGTTTTGACTCATGTGGGAGCAGACAAATGGGTGCCCTATGTGGAGTGGCTTGGAAGGAAGCCAAAGGTGGATATGCTTCAGGTGTTCGGGTGCATGTGCATGGCGCTCGTGCCTAAGCATCTTCGGCACAACAAGCTTGGTGCCAAGGCGGTGTGGGCCGTGCACTTGGGCATGGCTCAAAACAGCAAGGGGTGGCTTCTTTGGGACCCATTCACCAAGAAGTTCTTGGTGAGCAGGGACTGCAAGTTCATGGAGAACTTCATGTACAAGGATTGGAAGGCGGAGAATGAGGCGAAGATAGGCGTGCGGTTTGGAGAGGTGAAGAGGTCCGGTTTGGAGCATGTGGAGCTGCCTTTGGAGCTGAGCAGCGGCAGCACTACCACAAGGCAATCTTCCCTTGTGAATGGAGGAGAGGAGGCCAAGGATGCAGAGGAAGAAGAGGAGGAGGTGCAGCAAGTGAGCGAGCGTACACCGACACTTCCTTCCCGCACTACGAGCGCTCCACGGATCCGTGCTACACCGCAGCAACGCCAAGGCCTTCAAGTCCCTGCAGCCAAGGAGGAAGGAAGAAGGAAGAGGAGAGTTCAACCCCCTAACAGGCTGACCTATGATGCGCTGGGGAAGCCGGGCAAGACGGCCCTGGCCGGAGCGGCAATGATGGTCAGAGACGACGAGGAGAGTGACTACGAGGAGTGTGCCTTCGCCTTCTTCTCTCCGGTGGAGATGCCGGGAGAACCAGCAACTCTCAAGGAGGCTTTGGAGAGTAGTGATTCTGAGGAGTGGAAGAAAGCAATGGAGAGTGAGCTGAAGAGCATCGAGGAGAACGACACGTTTGAATTGGTGGAGCTACCGGAGGGACGTATGTCGATAACGTCCAAGTGGCTCTTCAAGATCAAGTCGGACGCCGACGGCAAGATCGAGCGCTACAAGTCTAGGCTTGTAGCCAAGGGGCACCAACAGAAGGAGAGGGTGGACTTCAAGGAGTTGTTTGCCCCTGCGGTGAAGCCGACGATGCTGCGAACCCTATTCGCGGGAGCCGCCATCAAAGGATGGGTGGTGAAGCAGATGGACATCGTAACGGCATTCCTTAATGGCATCCTTGAGGAGGAGATTTTTATGGCGCAGCCAGAGAGGTTTGATGATGGTAGTGGCAGAGTGTGGAAGCTGAAGAAGGCCCTCTATGGGCTGAAGCAGTCCCCTAGGCAATGGTACATGAAGCTGCGCGAAGTGTTGGAGGAGATCGGCTTCACTCCCTCAACGGCCGATCACTCCTTGTTCATGCTTGGCAAGGGGGAGCAGAGGAGCTTCATGGTGGTCTACGTGGATGACATCCTGATCTTCTCACCCTCCTCTGACCTTGTGAAGGAGGTGATGCTGAAGCTTCAAGACAAGTTCAAGTGCAAGTCCCTTGGGGACGTGAACTTTTACCTCGGGCTCCACATCGAGCGTGATGTGGAGAAGCGGTGCATGCGGGTGCAACAACGGAAGTACCTGGAGGCCTTGGCTGCCAACTTTGGGCAGAGTGAAGGCCATGTGGCTACTCCCTTTCCCTCTGGGTTCAAGTGTGTGAAGGGACCAGAGGAGGAGAGCGTTGGTGAAGAGGAGAGGCGCCGTTTTCACTCGTTGGTGGGCAGCCTCATGTATGCGGCGATAAACACTCGGCCAGACGTGGCCTTTGCTAGCGGGCAGCTGGCGAGGGTTGTGCAATGCCCTGATGGGGAGCAATTAGCAGCTGTAATGAGGGTGGCCAAGTACCTTGGCCAAACACCGACCGTTGGGCTGCAATACTCGGCGGCGGCGCAAAGGCGCCAAAAGGGCGCGGATGGTGTTGAACCCGGGCGTTTGTTCCTCACCGCCTACTCGGATGCTTCATATGCATCAGAACCAGAGGACATGACAAGTGTGGGAGGCTTCATTTGCTGTGTTGGTGGAGGCCCAACTGCTTGGGAGAGCAAGAAGTAGGTTGATCAAGCATTGAGCTCGGTGGATTCGAGTACATGGCACTCTTCCGTGCCGTACGGGAGATTGTGTGGCAGCGGCGTTTGTTGGCTGAATTGGGGGAGGAGCAGCAAGGACCTACCCCACTGTACTGTGACAGCCAGGGTGCCATTGCTCTTGCTAAGAACCATGTGTCGCACGGCCTCACCAAGCACATGAGGGTGAAGTGGCATTGGACGAGGAGCATGGTGGCCGCGGGTGAAGTTGAGTTGTGCTACGTGAAGACTACGGGGCAGCCGGCTGACATGATGACCAAGAGGCTGGTGCAGCAGCAGCATTGGAAGTGTTGCAAGCTGGCTGGAATGGCTCTGAACTGAGAGCAACAGATCCTAAGGCCAACAATCCGAGGGGGAGTTTGTTGGTGCAACCCTACGGTTTGCACTCGGCTTGTTGCCCGTGTGCGTGCATGCGTGTGTGCATGGTATGAGGGCATGGAATAATATATATTTCATGCTTATAATATTGTGTGAATGTTGAGTCATGATGTCGAGTGTGTGAGTCGACTCAATAGCGAGTTATCGCTAGTCGCGTGTCACGTGGTCGTTTGTGTCCTGTGCGCTATTTTGTTGTGTGTCTCGTGCACGGTTTCTATTTTGTCGTGTGTGTGGAACGTTCGGCGTGTCGCAGGTGTGTGCAGCAGACCCATCAAGAACTCAAGGATGAGTTTGTGATGAAGAACCCGAGCCTCGGTGTCAAGCCTCAAGTGATTTCGAAGCTTGCCAAAAGGGTACACTTCAAGATGTTGAAGATGGTTACATTACAATGTGTAGTGTAACATTTATGTTGGTGTAGACCCTTGTGGAGGGTAGTTTCGAGACCCTTCTTGGTTGGGGACAGTGTGGCACTGTTCCACATCACTGTACCTCGGCTCTTGGGGTTTGTAGGAGCTGGGAGTCATTCCCAACTCGTAACTCTTCCTATTGTGCGTTCTAAGACTATAGTGGCTGCCATAGTGCCGTTCGTTCAAACCGACGCTGTATCGTCAACACTGGGTAAAATCGTGCGATCTAAATTGCCAATTGTAGGCGACGTTAAGACGGTCCAGATCCAAGTTGAATCAGGTCATTTGAAGCTGTGACCAGAACGCTATGAATGTTTAAAGCCGCTGTGCAGAAATCCGACTGTGCACTCTATATTTCGTTTTAGGCACATTGGAGCCTACTGTGACTATAACACCAAGTGCACCCCATCTACCACCGTCCCTCTCCCCAGTACCTCCTGAATCTCCTTGAACGCCTCGTTCACTAGCTCCCTCCGATCGTCTCCCATGTCAACGTTTTCGAGGATGTATAGCAGCTCTCCTTACTTTGCTTGTATCGTCTGCAGTACCCTCTTTAGGTCCTGTAAGGTCGCCCCTCGGCTGTCCTGCATTCCTCTGCCTTCGCTGGCCCTGGAGTAACTTTGGCATTCCCTGCCGGCTACCACCAATTCTATCTTGCCCCATGCCTGCAGTTGTGCTTCAGTGATATTACGTACGTTGTCCACGATGGGGGTCTCTTCCTCCGGTATCGCCATGATCATCAGCTGCTGCGGGTAGTGTCTGAGCAGGTCCAGGGCATGCCCCCTGGCTACGTGTCTCATGAAAGGGTCCTTCTCTATGATCGTTAAGCCTCCTTATAGTGTCCACGTGCGGCTCACTCTCTCCTTCATTTCGGAGACTCCGTGCCCCCTTCTCTCCTCATCACTCGGCGATCGTATACCTCTGCGTATTGCTCCCAGGTCCAGTCATCCAGCTGCCTGGTGAGGTCAGCTTTCTCGGCTCGGTAGGCTTCCTTCGGTTCTTGCTTGACGAACCTCACCTGGAGCGTGCCCACCGGACTCTCTGGGTCACAATACTACACGCGGAATAGGACCTTCTCCTGCCACGTGCAGATGGTTGCCCCCACTTTGTAGAGCACGGTTTAGGGTAAGGAGTTGCGGCCGCAAGGAAGTCCAGCTCAACTGCTTGTCCTCTAGGGCGTCACTTCTACTCAAACTACCTATCCTCTAGAATGAGGGGTGTGCAGGCCTAGAGAACGAGGGGTGTGCAGCCACCAAGCTCCTGCTGCTACTGCAGGACCACGACACCGCCAGGGACAAAATTCGTCAAGCCGCACTACCAGACCCTGCACTGCTTCCAACGTCAGTACCTCCAGACGTCCCAGTACCTCCGCCACCTTTCCCACCTCCATTCACTTCCCCCATCTTACCACCCTTGCAACCCTTACCGAAGGCAATAACTACTGCAACCCAATAGAAGGGGCAGGCTCAGCAATGGGACGCCAAGGCTGTAGGGCTAGTGAGAAGGGACGGGGCACACCCATCAAAAAAAGGGGGGGGGGGGCAGTACAAGAGGAGGCAACGACGGCACAGAGAATGGACTCGATCTCTTCGAGAGGAGTCTCAAAGAGGTCAATAGTGAGGGTCCAAGAGTGCACAACAAGGAAGGCATCGCATGCAGTCACAAAGCGGTCAGGGAGGCAAGTTGTTAGGAGGAACAGCGTCATATACATGGGAGGTGGCCCTTCTGTGTTTTACTCAGTAATGCAAGCAATGCGAAAGGTGGTGTCTAGCGTGTGCAGATGCGTAATCAGGTCAGCAGCAATGCTGAACGAAGGGAGTTTAGGAATGAGTCGGCCACACGTAGAAATGGAAGGAATGGAATAGCGAGCAGCTCCTACGCCATCTTCACCTAAGTGAAGAACTCCCACTCAGTCTGCGGGAGGTGTCGAAGGATGGCAAGTTGTGCATCATCATCCCCATCCTGCCATTGCGAGTACCCAAGAAAGGCGAACCCGGAGTATTTGACTCGCACGCTCTTCTTCTACCCAACAAGGTCAACAGCGACTGCATGGTTCTTAGCAAACCTGGACATGACAAGAAAGGCTACACAATTACCTTCATCGACGCCAGCACTCGTTTCGTCTGGGCCGTCTACATCGATTTGTAACTCTGAATTATTGGGGCAGAACGCCAATCTTGCCTCCAGACCGACGGAGGAATGGGGTACTTCACCAAGGAGTCCAAAGATTCCTTCAGTACGAAAAGGGTGGAGCACCTGGCCTCCCTACCCTACGCACACGAACAAAAGGAGTAGCAGAAAAGGACAAACAAGAGCCGTGCGAGAAGGATGCGGAGTCTGGGATTCCAACAAGGTTCTGGCGCAATGAACCACACTGCGAGACTACACAACATACCTTCTGAACACCACCTCTCCGCACAAGGCTTGGATGGGTAGAACAAATGACACGCATCTGCTCCGCGTCTTCGGCTGCATGATAAATTACAGACCCCACACTCTATTGGGAAGAACATGAGCTAACATAAACCAACAGGGTAAAATGTATGCTATTGCGGCTGTAACAACCAAATGCGGATGCCTACGTACATTCTTGCCACGCCTCTACTAGTGGATGTGAATATATTCGAGTTTGTATGTGCTTCAATAAAGTTAGCCTTGTTGAAATTGCTGATGATTTGTGACATTTAAATTTAGTTTAGTGCTACTCGTACACCACATGGTTATTCAGCAGCATATAATCTCTATGCGCCTGACTTCCCCGCTAGCTCACATATCCTGGAACTTGATGTGCTTGTTGCGAGGTTTGTACACCTCAATACCATCAAGCGCATCTACACTTAACCACTTCCACTTGCTCTCGTCCTCCAGAAGCCCTATGCAGTAGTGAGTACAAGGTGGCTGGCTCTTCGCATCCACACCGTCACATCTGGGCGG
Source organism: Closterium sp. Naga37s-1 (assembly GCA_947471745.1). Taxonomy (NCBI): domain Eukaryota; kingdom Viridiplantae; phylum Streptophyta; class Zygnematophyceae; order Desmidiales; family Closteriaceae; genus Closterium; species Closterium sp. Naga37s-1. The sequence goes on along the minus strand of CANJKZ010000321.1, from coordinate 279,473 downwards.
CCATCTGGGGGGCGGCTTCCTCGTCTGGCTCTTTGGGCCATCCACATCTCCTTGGGTGGGCGGCGCAGTGCATGTGAACAGTGGTGGTTGCGTGATGTTGCGGTTGTCCTCTAGTGCAGATACGGAGTACTTGGCTAGAAGGATGGCCCAATAGAGTCGCCGGCCGTCAAATGTGCATACGTCACTGTATTGGGGGTTGGGAAATGGGGAGGGAGGGAAGTGAAAAATGAGATAGTTTGTAGGGAAGCACCAAGGATTTGTGTGTGTGTATGTGTTTGTGTGTGTGTGTGTGTGTGTGTGTGCGTGCGTGCATGCGTGCGTGTGTGTGTGTGTGCGTGCGTGTGTGTGTGTGTGATTGTACATGGGTGTTTGTGTGTGTGCTTGTGCAAGGGCATGGGAACGTGCATGTGTGAGTATGCTTGTGCTAGAGTGTGTACTGTGCATGTGAGTATGCTTGTACAGAGGCACGTGCTAGGGCAAATGAATGTGGATGTGAGAGTAGGCTTGTGCTAGGGCGTGTGAATGTGCACGTGAGTATGTTTGTGCTAGGGCGTGTGAATGTGCACGTGAGTAGGCTTGTGCTAGGGCATGTGAATGTGCACGTGAGTATGCTTGTGCTAGGGCATGTGAATGTGCACGTGAGTATGCTTGTGCTCGGGCATGTGAATGTGCACGTGAGTATGCTTGTGCTAGGGCATGTGAATGTGCACGTGAGTATGCTTGTGCTAGGGCATGTGAATGTGCACGTGAGTATGCTTGTGCTAGGGCATGCGAATGTGCACGTGAGTATGCTTGTGCTAGGGCATGCGAATGTGCACGTGAGTATGCTTGTGCTAGGGCATGTGAATGTGCACGTGAGTATGCTTGTGCTAGGGCATGTGAATGTGTATGTGTGACTATGCCTGTACACGGGCACGTGAATGAATGCGCATGTGCGAGTATGCTTGTGCTAGGGCATGTGAATGTGTATGTGTGACTATGCCTGTACACGGGCACGTGAATGAATGCGCATGTGCGAGTATGCTTGTGCTAGAGCATGTGAATGTGTATGTGTGCGTATGGTTGTGCAAGGGCATGTGAATGTGTATGCATGAGTGAGCTTGTGAAAGGGCATGTGAATGTGCATGTGTGAGTATGCTTGTGCAAGTGCATGTGCATGTGCATTCGTGCAAGACAGCAACACCCACCTTGCAAGCTCATTCGCTTGCCGAACAATCCTCCTCGCCTCGCCATCATTCTGCCTCGCCCACTCAATCTGCCCGAACAGGTCGGAGAAGAACCGGTGCGTGGGCAGGAAGTGCCGGTACGGGCACATGAGTGGGTCGAAGAACTGCGTGTACTCGCTCGCCTGCTTGATCAGCATCTGACTGCTCGACAGCACGCCGCACATGCGCCCGCTGCCTGTGCCACCGTCCACGTCCAGTTCATACTTGTAGCTCTGCAGGTCTGCTGGGCCCAGGCGTTTACCAAATGAAATGGAGTCTTGGCGGAGTCTGCAGGGAGGCAAGGGGTGAGGAGAGGGGAGGGAAAGCGAGAGGAAAGGGGCGAGAGAAGGATGGAGGGGTGGAATGGAATGAGGGTCGAATAACTGGGTGTGCTCGCTGGCCTGCTTGATCAGCATCTGACTGCTCGACAGCACGCCACACACACGCCTGCTGCCCGTCCCTCCGTCCACGTCCAGTTGATACTTGTAGCTCTGCAGTTCTGCTGGGCCCAGGCGCTTGCCGAATGCGATGGCATCTTGCCGGAGACTGCAGGGGGAAATGATGCTGGGGAGAAAGGAAGGAGGTGGGTGGAAAAGATTGGTGGGGGGAGGGGAAGAGGAGGTGATGGGTAGGAGAGAGGAGGACCACTGGTATCACCGCACATGCAGATGCTGCTGTCTGGTCAAGCTTGTACTTGTATTGTTGCAGGTTGGACGGTCCCAGCCGGAGGTGGGAAGAGAGTGGGGTGAAAAACAGCAAGGAGAGACAGTCGACGATGAGTTAGGACTGGGGGGCGGTGAGGGGAGGAGATGGGGAAGAGAGGGGAGGAGATGGGGAAGTGAGGGGAGGAGATGGGGAAGTGAGGGAAGGGATCCTGGAGAGGTGGATGATACTGCGGGAAACCTTGCATCAATGTTCTTGAATGTGTGCCAGCCTGCTAGACAGCAAGACGTGCCTGGCCAGCTGGCACACGCCCATGAGAAAAAACTGTGACTCATGGGGTATGGGGATGACATGGCATGTGCTACTATTGCATTTCAGTCTTACTTGTAGATTTTGAGTCGACTCAAAAGTTCTCTGATGGGAAGCAACTGTGACCCATTGGTGGCTACTTGTTTGAACTCAGTCCAAATTGTTTAGAGTTAGGATTATTGGAAGGTGAAACTAGAGGCAGTTACGCAGGAGTGGTAGGGTTTCATCACTCACCCTGCACGGTATTCAGGGTCCACTCCTCCCACTACCCTGGCATCCAGCAGGTCCGGCCGAACGTCCGACATCCTGGTATGGGGAGGAGCGAAAGGGAATCGCGAATGGTGGAACAGACAGGGGAGAGTGTAAAGTGGGGTTGAGAGTGAAGTGAGTGCAATCATGGTGAATGCAAAACACTGTGCCATGTGATGCAATGTGGTGTGGTGCCATGTGGTGCAATGTGGTGTGGTGCCATGAGGTGCATGTCATGTGATGTCATGTGATGCATGTGATGTTATGTGTGGAACCCACGCCACACAATGCAACCGTACCTGTGCACGCGGAATCGAGGGCTGCCACGCCAGTGCTTGGGGTAGATGACCTTGTAATTGGTCATGCCGCCTCGGAACACAGCTCGACTCTCCTTCTGCTCCCACGGGGTCTGCAAACGAGAATGCAGTGACACGAAATTCATTGCACAAGGTGTTTTAAGTACACCATGACATTGAACGATGATTAAGAGGAAAGGAGTGGAGGAGTGTGAAGGACAGCTGCAGAGGGATATGAGAGATGCACCAATAGGAACCAAATGAAATTACTGCCGTAGTTTCTTTGGGACGCCTGCCCTTTCTCCTGCCCTCCTACTTTTCCTGTCTCTTTTTTGAATGGCATGTGCCGTCACAAATCCGCCGGGGCCCACCTCATTTTCCGCTTCCCGGAAATAGTTGCTGCTGAGGTCGACTGGGTCAGGATAAAGAATGTCGATGCTGCCCGGCGCGCCATGCACGCTGAAAATGGGAAGCCCAGCTAGTGGCTTCGCAACACTGCTGGCTTTGCTAATGTACATGTCGCATGTATTAAGGAAGAATTCCGCGTTCAGGTTGTGTAGCTTGTACTCGCGTATCGCATCCTGCTTTGCATAACGGGAATGAGAAACGGGTTTCAGGGATTGAGTTTTGGGAGATCAGGAGATAGGTTTCGGTTGGCTGAATGGATATGAGGTGACGTGTCTAGGTTTGAATCCAGATAGTGTCTGCATAACAGCACTGTCTCCTTGGCATACTGAAATCTCCCCGCTATAGAATATACTGCATCTCGCTATTGTCAACCTGCTGACCTGGATTAGTTTCACGGAGAAGACGAATCGCCTGAGGCGGTACCAGTCGAACTCGAAGTTGCCGAATCTGAAGAATATCTTCCCGCGAACGATGCGCACGTGCCCCGCGCACGACAGCACCTGCACGCAGCCATTAGCACAACGGCGGAAAGTCGGGATGAACGGCGGGAAGGGGAACGTGATGATGCAGACACGAGGTGTAAAATTGGGAAGGTAGGGTAGGGGTGTGGGAAGGAGATGAAGGGGTGTAGTGGGGGGCAGCGGTGAAACCAGAGGCGGCAAGAGTGGAACCAGAGAGGAAAACGAATTACGTGGAGAGAAGGGGAATTCGGAAAAACCGTGAGGATGCCGTGGGGGTCAAAAAAGGGGGGAGGAGGGAAAGCGGGGAAAGGGGAAGGGGATGTGGGGATGTGTGGGACAGGAGCGGGGGAGAATCTGTGCGGGAGAGCGGGGGAAGGGGAGGAGCGCGGGGGGGACTGTGCGCGGGAGGGAATGTATGGGGGAACGGTATTCACGTTCGCCATCGTGCCCATTTGCTGCAGCATCGCGGGATTGATCATGCCCCGCGCGCCCATGCCCGCGGTGACGCCCGGAATGCCCATCCACGGGCGCAGGTAGTTGTGCGCCAGACACGCCAGCTTCCGCGCGCTGACGGAACCACTGCGCGCGCTCAGCGCGGGGAACTTCGCCAGGTCCGCCATGCACTCGTCCGCATCCGCGCGCGTGTCGGGGAAGCCGCACGAGCCCTGCCCCGCCTCGAACACTCTGCCAGCGCAAGCGGGGGAGCAGAGGGGAAACGGCGCGGGGAGGGGAGGGGGGCGGAACAGGGAGAGGAAACGACGCGCGCGACCGAAAAAACTCAGCATGAGCAGCGAGAGGCAGTGTGAAACGAGCTTCCGGAACGGACACGATTGGAAAGTCGGACGACGAGCCATAGCCTGGATGCTGGCGGAAAGAATGCGCTTGTGCTTGAGCTTGACTTGACTCAAGTCAAGATTGGTCATAGACACATTGTCTGTACCTTGTACAGAGCGCGTCCCAAGGGTCAGAGTCTACAGTATGCACACAGAATCTGAATACTCCCTTCGCGCGAAGACTAGGTGAGGTGTCCCAACATTGTCGCAACTTCGACCCCCAGGACGAAGTAACCCCAATGTTGTAAAATATGTTTGAACACACCCTTCGGATGTGAAGTGCGAGTGCGTATGTACAACCTGGGTTCAATGTTCAAAGTATGTTTATACGACCATGCATGTTTGGGATGGACGAGCGGGAACACGGTGAGAAGAAATAGGGTGGTCAGGGATTTCACTGTGCAAACGAAAGACCATGCGCGTTGGCGCACCTCTGCTCATGATGCTCTTCTCGCCGAATTTCGCGGCCTGTTTGTAACGAGGATGCCGACTGTAGCACGGCCGCCTCCTCCTGCTCGTACTGATGCCGCTCCAGCATGCGACCCGGACTCTCGTCCACCTGGTGCGGTTACACACGGAGAAGGGAGAGGGGGGGGAGGGAGGGCAGGGGAGCAAGTGCATTCCCCAGTTGCGAGTGTCTTTGACGTTAAAGATGACTTCTGAATCGACTCAGAAGCCGGACTCCGAGTCCACCTGGCACAGGGGAGCGGATGCATTCTGCTAGGTCGCGAGATATTTGTTACCGTGTGCAACGCTCGCAGTCTAAGAACAAAGAAGAAACGAGCGCGACGAGTGGACTGATTCAGCGCCAGTTGTATGGAGAGGGTTGCGGAAGATGGGGAAGATTACAGGCGGGTGGATTACAGGCGGGTGCGGGCAAACCCAGGCGGTAAAGCATCATACCAATCCACGGATTTGAAAAGCGCCGTTCTGCCCCCGAACAACGCGGGCCCGTTGCGCGCCTAGCAGCAGCAGAACGAGAACGAGCAGCGTCGGCATTGACGGGGACGCTCTCTCCTCGCGAGACATTGGCGTGAGTGGGATTAGCCCTGATTGGTATTACCGCTACTATGACCAACTTGAAAGTGATTGGCCCTGATTGGTATTACCGCAACTATGACCAACTTGAAAATGATTGGCCCTGATTGGTATTAGTAGCAGACTGCGGGATGGATGAACCGTTGGTACTAGGTGAGCATGAGTGCGTCGACTGCCTGACTCAGGCAGGGGCTGAGCTGGTTTGGGAGAGCTCGTCTGTTTTGGGAAGCCGTAGTACGAATGCAAGAGCTGGTTGTGGTGATGCAATAGTAATCTGATTCAGAAACAGTCTATACTTCTGGGGGCAATTGAGACTGCTTGCTGGTGATAGTCAACGATGAAAGGTGGTCAGTAAAACTCGAATCGCATAGCGAAGCTGGCTGCGATTGCGAAACCGAGCTTGCGAGAAGGGGATGACGAAACAACATGCAGAAATTAAATTACCACATGGACGATTCTCTTGAATCAAAGCGAATTCTCCTGTGAATCTTTAGGCGATTATGCGCGAAGAGTGCCACGCATAGTGCGAAAGTTTCAAACGTTACAGAGGACCAATTGTGGGTGGTGGTGGTGGTGCAATTCTCCTGGTGACTGGCTGGAAAGCTGGCGGGGGCAACACAAACCACACTTGCTCAGGTGCAAGCCCACCCACACTTGCACAGACACAGGGAGGTTCTTGACAAGACGCGATCCGCCTCACAGCGGCTTTCAAAACTGTCGTACACTTCGCACGTTTGGTTATGGGTAGCAGGGCTGTCGATTGGTTTGGAGCCAGAACTTGAGAGGCTGAGGTGCCCCAAAAGTTGCCCTGAAATTTACGGGCTGAGAGCAAACCTGGCACTTGAAATCAGGGCTACCAACTTTTTTGCACTTTCGCTAAGGAAAACCTTCATCTCTTCGGGTCCGTCCGTTATCCTAGGAAAACTACTAAGAGCCAGCTAGGCAATAGGCTGAGGTACGAAACATGTCGATGAATTTGACGGGGATGGGAAAAGGAAGAGGGGAGTGGCTGGGAGGAGGTGGGGGGACTGGTGAGGGAATGGGAGGGAGGGAGGTATTAGTATGGGACGATAAGGGCTAACCGCGGGATCTGCACTTGAAATCCGGGTTAGGCCCACAACCAGCACTTTGCGGGGACGGGCTGCCCTCAAAGCCAACCCTTAAAATTCGGAAGCTGGGCCGGACCCGGGCATTAAGGGCATTTGCCCTTGAATCGTCAGCCCTGATGGGTAGCTTTGGCAGGGGTACTACTAACGACCCTGCGCTTTGAAGGGGTCTGCATGCCCAGTAGCGGGCACTTTCTACCCCTCCGTACCTCAGACAGGGAAGTTACAGAAACAGGACAGTACTCTTCCCCACATTCACCCACGTGTCACCGATTTCCATGCCACTTACTATACTGGACATTTTGACCAACTATGCGCAACAAACTTTTGTCCCTTCTAGTAGTACCCCTGCCAAAGCTACTTACCCTTTGGTATCCTTCTCCACAAATTTGAAACACTAAATGCAATATGCCAAATACAGCTTCAATAAGGGTTGTGTTACTGTAGCACGTGAGAAGATACAATAAGACTCGATAAATGAAATCGGTTCTTTTTTAAATGGGGAAACCACATATACCAATCTGTTAAAATGACAAAAGATATGTGCATGAAGAAGATTAAACCTTGTGCTAGTGTACTTCGGTTAATCCGAAGGTACCTTTTGGGTTGCATAGCAACCCTGTATATTTGGTTTCACATTTTGGGGACATCATCTCAAATATGATGTCTTTTTTTCCACACTCTTTGAAGCACTCATTTGAACGTTTTGAGACTGTTCAAACCTGGGCCCACGATATCAAAGTAAAACGTCCTAATTACCCTGATTTCATGATGTTTTCATGCGTTTGCCTTGTAATTTCAGGATGATGTTGATTTTTACCCTATTACTTCAGGATAATGTCAAATGTTTTGCATGGAATTTCAGGATGGCCGGCAGGGCTCAGGTTATCAGTGTAATCTACCCTTCTATACTGAAACCCCCCCCCCCCCGCCCTCCCAACATTTGATAACCCCCTCCCCCCCCCCCAGCTTTTCCCCGAAATTTGTCAAATATTGATTTCCGTTCATCACGCAATTGCGGAGGATTCCTTCCGTGCAGTACGTGCGTTGGCCGCAGTCACGTGTCCGATTGGTCTGTTAGGAATGATTTCCTTGTCAGAAACTAACGAGCAGGAATGATTGCATTGACATCAAACTGAGTACAAGTACTAACCCTAATTGGGTTGCACCCCATATAGGCTACCCCACAACAGCCTACACAACATAAGCAACATTATAGTTTGACACACCCCCATAGGCAAAGTGGGGGACAACAAGGGGTCACAAGACCAGTCAAGAAAAGCAAAGCAAGCTCAGGGTGGATCACGAAATCACCACACACTCTGAGCACAAGCAAGTGGCCACAAGGCCAGTTCACATGCAGAGTTATAGATATGGGAACAAGCAGTACAGTGATCACAACCTAGCAGGTGTAAGCATGCAGATACAAGTATATAGATCACAATACAAGCAAAGCCACGAAGTAAACAAGTGAGGCAAAGTAGGCACAAGGCCTAAAACAGTACAGAAACGCTGATGACCACGAGGCAGAAGTGCCTTGGTGAATATATCAGCAGTGTTGGCCCGAGTGGCCACGTAAACAAGACGAAGCTGACCACGCTGCTGCAACTCTCGAGCAAGGAAGTAACGCAGAGCGATGTGCTTCGTCCTGCGCTCCAGTCTGTGCTCCTAACACAAGTCATGAAGCGCTGAAGGACCTGCTGCACCATGTGTGACTGAGTCAGAGTGATGGTGCGCCGTGCTCTGTCCCGGATGATCTGCAAGCCAAGATAGTTGCGCAGCTCACCCAGGTCTGTGCACATGTGTCTCTTGTGCAGCTCCAACTTCACAAGGGCCAGTCCCTCGGTGTCAGGAGTGGCAAAGACCAAGTTGTCGACGTACACGAGGATGTAGAACGACGGCAGCGAACTGTCGCTGCGCAGAAACAGCGACGGGTCTGCAGTCGAAGGAGCAAACCCAAGAGCCGCAAGTGTCATCCTCAATGTGTCGTGCCACTCACGAGGAGCCTGGCAGAGACCGTAGACTGGTCGCCGGAGGCTCCACTGGGTACCTACAGGAAACGACCCAGTGAAGCCAGGTGGGCGGCGCAGCCAGATCTCCTCGTGCAGGCTGCCCTATAAGAAAGCTGTGCTGAAGTCAAGAGAGTGAAGCTCGTAGCCACGCTGAGCGGCGACGTGCAGCAGCACCCAAAGAGTGGTCATCTTCGGGGTAGGGGAGAAGGTCTGGAAGAAGTCAACTCCTTCTCGCTGACTAAAGCCCCGTGCAACGTAAAGAGCCTTGAAGACAGGCGGAGAACTCGGCGGCCGCTTCATCCTGAAAATCCACATGCCATTGACTATGTTCGCCCCAGGAGGGGGAACTGCGTCGACGTAAGTGCCTGTGGACTTCCAGGATGCCATCTCTGCGTCCATGACTGTCTGTAACTGAGAAGAGTACGGACCTGTAATCGCCTCTGCGTAAGAGCGCGGGGTCAGGATGTCTATAGCATCCGGGTCTCCGTCAGATGCAAGCAGCATGGACACGAGATGAGGTACAGCAGCTGCAAGAAACTCAAAGTCCTCCTGCCTGTCCTCAAGGACGTCCGTGCCAAGAGCACACTCACCCCCGACGGACGGAGGACAGACAGACTCAGACTCAGCAACAAGACTAGCGGCGTAGTCGAGACGACACGTAGTAGCAAAGTCAACAAGCTCAACGACTAGGGCACACGCAGCAGTGGACTCAAACGAAGGGTCCGAGACGACAGTGGCCAGGAGAGGCGTGACAGTAGGACTGGCAGCACGAACTAAGTCAGACTCAGGGTCCGGACCGTGAGGAAGAGAGGACGCAGGAGGAGACGGCAGGGGAAGTCGCAGTGGAATAGAGGAAGGACGAAGTGTCATATAGTGAGTGGCGGGGACAGGAGGAGGACACGGACGCGGAGCATGACGGCCAGTGCGACCAGCGCGAACAGGCGAGGCAGGGCGAGACTCAGGCTCACGACGCTCTGTAGGAGAGTCTGTTTGCTCAGTGTAAGGAGAAGGAGCAGGCCGCGGGAAGTCTGGCTGTAACTGTGGCTGCGACTGGTCAGGCGGTGGACACATAAAGGGAGGAGTAAGGCCAGTAGAAGATGGGAGACTAAGAACCTGGTGAAGCACCGAGCCAGGTGGCGGCAGAGACGACGGCGACGGTGGAGCGAAAAATAGGCGCCGCGGCACAGTGCCTCCAGCACTAGTACGGCCAGCTCTAGCGCCCCCAACACCTCCAGCACCTCCAGCACCACCAGTACCAGCAGCACAACCAGCTCCAGCAGCTCCAGTACCTCCAGTACGAGCACCTTCGGGACCAGCAGCTCCAGCAGCTCGAGCACCTCCAGCACCAGCAGCACCACCAGCTCCAGCAGCTCTAGTACCTCCAGCACCAGCATTACCACCAGCTCCGGTAGCTCCAGTGTCTCCAGCACAACCACCTCCAGGACCAGCAGCTCCAGTACCTGTAGTACCTCCAGCATGAGCACCTCTGGAATCAGCAGCTCCAGCACCTCCAGTACCTCGAGTAGCAGCACCACCACCAGCCCCGGCCGCTCCAATGCCTCCAGTACGAGCACCTACGGGACCAGCAGCTCCAGCACCAGCAGCTCCAGCACCTCCAGTTCCTTCAGTAGCACTAGTACCACCAGCTTCGGCAGCTCCAGTGCCTCCAGTACGAGCACCTCCGGGACCAGTAGCCCAGCACCTCCAGCAGCAGCAGCACCACCACCAGCTCCAGCAGCTCCAGAAACTCCACTACCTCCAGCACTGGCAGCACCACCAGCTCCGGCAGCTCCAGCGCCACTAGCACGAGCACCCCCGGGACTAGCAGTACCAGCACCACCAGCACCTCCAGCACTAGCAGCTCCAGGGCCTCCAGTACCTCCAGAACCAGCAGTACCTCCAGCACCTCCAGGACTAGCAGCTCCAGGGCCTCCAGCTCCAGCAGCGCCAATGCGAAGGCTACAAAGCCGAGCGTACCACTCGCGCAACTGCTGTGGTGAGAGAGGCTCCCGTTGTGTAGACGCAGGACCCCTAGGCTCAGCACCCCTAGACTCAGCACCCCCAGGCTCCGCACGCTTAGGCTCAGCACCCCCAGGCTCCGCACGCTCAGATGCAGCACCCCCGGGCTCCGCACTTGCTGGCTCAGCACCTCCAGGCTCCGCACGCTTAGGCTCAGCACCCCCACGCTCCACACGCTCACGCTCAACACCTCCAGGCTCTGCACGCTCAGGCTCCGCAACCGCAGGCTCAGCACCCCCAGACACAGCACCCCGAGCAGCACCAGAGTCACTAGTGACCTCGACAGGCTCAACCAAGGGGAGTGGGTCTACCTGAGACACACCTGAAGGAGCAGGACCCTGAGGGGGGAGGGGGTCTACCGGAGGGGGACCTGGAGCGAGGAAGAGCGGCGGGGGGGGGAAAGAGGGGCTGTAAGGTAGGGGAAGAGATGGTAAAAGGGAACTGATTCGTCGAACGTGACGTCCTGAGAGGGTAGGACACGGCGCGAGGTGGGGTGGTAAAACTGCCAGCCAGGAGCGTCAGGGGGAAAGCCAAGGAAGACGCAAGGAACGGCGCGCGAGGAGAGCATGTCCGCGGAGGTATCACGGACAAAGGCACGACAGCCCCAGACCCGGAACACCGACGCATCGCCAACCTCTCTCGTCCAACGCAGTGTAGGCGAGGTCTCCGGCAAAGAGACACGGGGCCAGAGGTTGAGCTGATGCGCAGCGTACCGGACCGCAAACGGCCACAGAAAATGGGGAGCAGCCGCATGGATCATGGAGGTACGAGCGACCTCCATGACTAAGCCAATGCGGCGGTCGGCAACCCCATTCTGCTGTGGAGAGGCCGGAAGCGTGAACGACTGGAGGATGCCCTCCCCACGACAAAAGTCCCGCAAGAGGTCAGAGGGGAACTCACCACCTCTGTCAGAGTGCAGACGCAGGACAGGACGGTCCGTGTCGAACCGCTCGCGGAGCTGGAGAAGGATAGTGCGGATCCAAGGGATCAAAATATCAGGGACCTCCCCAAGCTGCGCAAGGGGAAGACCTTGGTGTAACGCGAGTAGTCGTCAACAACCAGCAGAAATTATCGCTCGCGACCCTGTCCCTGGACGCGGGCTGGGCCTCACACGTCCTTGTGGAGAGTCTGCAAGGGAGCAGTCTTCGGGGGAAACGAGGAGGAGTGAGGAGCGGCGCGCTGCTGCCCTTCGACACAGGGAAGGCAGGGAGGGGCAGGCGAGGGTGGGAGGGGAGGCAGAGACTTGGGAAGACCAGAGACAAGGAGGCGGGAGTGCATGCCACGGAGTCGTGGCAGGGAGGGGTTACCTAGGTGGTGGTGCGAAAGGAGAGTCTGGTGCGAAAGGAGTCAACACGAACAAGGGGCTGCAAGCTGACCTGACGCGGACGCAGACGCAGCTACCTGAGGAGGCTAAGTAGTTAGTGTGTACAGGCTCGACCCAGGCCGATGGGTGAATGTGGCCAGGTGACGGCCCGTCCGTGCACACGTGCAGATCGCCACACACTTTCCTCCTAAGGTAAAGGTATCAACCCAAGCATCGTGAAGGACGACGTTACTCACCAAGTTCGTAGAGAACGAGGGGAGGTGAAAACCTGACAATGAGCCAGATGGAACCACCGGACACGGGAGAAAGGTGGAGGAACGTGCACAAACCGGTCCCCCAGAGGGGTCAACCAGAGAGACTGCAACCGATGTTGTGAGTGGTGTGACTGTGGTGCTGTCGCGAAAGAAGCAGCAAGAAGCACCTGAGTCAAGCGTGAAGGTGTGCAAGGCCTCAGTAGGCGCAGTACCAGAGAGAGCAGACTCACCAACACCTAGAGCAGACTCACCAGCATGTAGAGCAGACTCACCAGCACCTAGAGCACACTCACCAGCACCTAAAGCAGTAGCCGCTATACCAGGGTCTGGCGGCACACACAGGTAACAGTCACTCTGTGTACTAATAGTCCAAGCATACATGGCAATGAGGATAGTGTCATAGTCTAGACCAAATATATCCACCTTGTTCCGAAGCAGCTCTAGCCAGCGGGGAAGCTCAGCCTCGTCGCCAAACACTGCACGCCAGGCGTCGCTCAGTCAGGCGAAGCAGCGAGCCTGTGTGTGACCAAGAGTCCTGCAAGTCTAACCAGCCCGATCACTTGTGCGAATGACGTACGGGCAGCGGACAACCCCCCACTCTGAGCGTACCACTCACGAGGCTGCTGGGGCGTAAGGGTCTCGCGCGGATGCTACTGCAGCTGCATCTGGCCACCGCCAGAAACTCCGCATTGAACAGCTCCACCGCATCTGCTACTACGGCCGCCGCCACCACACCTACTAGCGTACCACTCACGAAGCTGCTGGGGCGTAAGGGCCTCGCGCGGACATCGCTGCAACTGCATCTGGCCACCGCCAGAAACTCCCCACCGAACAGCTCCACAGGGACTGCTACTACAGCCGCCACCACTCCCACTTCTGCCACCACCGCCGTCACCACTCCCACCGCTACTACGAAGTGAAGTCATAGCGGGCAAGCAAGGAGGCGCGCGACCAGTAGGTCAGTACGTAGGGAAGGCACTAGCACGAGTAGCAGCAGCAGCGTAAGAGCAGCAGGGCGGCTCGGTGAGACTAGGCTGCAGCACCTCCAGCACTCCTAGCAGCACCTCCACCAGCAGCAGCAGTAGTACGAGCAGCAGGGCGGATCGGGTTGAGCAGGGCGGCTCGGGCTGGGCGGCGCGGCTCAGCCTGGGCATTGCGGGCAGCAGGGCGCGCGCTCTGCAGGGCAGCAGGGCGCGATGCGCGGGCTGCAGCACGGCGCGACGCGTGGGGCAGCAGGGCGCTACGTGCGGGCTGCACCAGGGCGCGACGCGCGTGGCAGCAGGGCGCAACGCGCGGGCTGCAGGAGAGCGCGACGTGCGGGGCAGCAGAGCGGGACGCGCGGGCTGCCGTAGGGCGTGACGCGCAGGGCAGCAGGGCGCGACGTGCGGGTTGCAGCAGAGCGCGACGCGCGGGGCAGCATAGCGCGACGCGCAGGGTGCCGTAGGGCGCGACACGCAGGGCAGCAGGGCGCGACGTGCGGGCAGCAGCAGAGTGCAACGGGGCAGCAGAGTGCGACGCGCGGGCTGCCGTAGGGCGCGTCACACAAGGCAGCAGGGCGCATGTGCGGGCTGCAGCAGGGCGCGACGCACGGGCTGCAGCAGGACGCGGGGCAGGGCGTGCGCGGGGCAGCACGACGCAGGGTAGGGCAGGGCGTGCACGGGGCAGCGCGACGCGAGGCAGGGCAGGGCATGCGTGGGGCAGCGCGACGCGGGGCAGGGCAGGGCGTGCACGGGGCAGTGCGACGCAGGGCAGGGCAGGGCGTGCGCGGAGCAGCGCGACGCAAGGCAGGGCAGGGCGTGCGCGGGGCGGCGCGACGCAAGGCAATGCAGGGCGTGCGTGAGGCAGCGTGATGCAAGACAGGGCAGGGCAGGGCGCGCGCTGACGGCGCAGCGCAGGGCAGGGCGTGGGGTAACGCGATAACCGCAGTCGGTCACTAGGTAATGGTGGGCCCGAAAAAAAAAAAAACGGTCCTACGGACCTACTGCTCTGCAACCATGTCAGAAACTAACGAGCACGAATGATTGCATTGAAGTCAAACAGAGTACAAGTACGAACCCTAATTGGGTTGTACCCCAAATAGGCTACCCCACTACAGCCTACACAGCATAAGCAGCATTATAGTTTGACATCCCTTGCCAGCATGCCACGAAACCGAATATTGGCAGCAACTATAGTATTGGTGGCTGCACTAGGTCTAACCACAAGACTTTGCGAACATTTGTCAGTGTTCGAAAAAAAACCACACTGATGATGCACGGTAAATTTTTTAAAACCTGATGTTACACTGCTCTATCAGTGTAACGGAAAAGTACACACTGCCCATAAGGGTTTTGAAAAAGCTACATTGCCAATCGTGAGTAGGCCAAATCCAAAACGAAGCCCTGATGGATGAAAGCAATGTACGCCCTTACACGAGTAAAGGAGGGGGGAGGGGGGGAGAAGGGATGGCATGTGTTCGTTTCCCCCCAGAATCTAGTCTTGCAATGGCACAAACGGTCCTTTGCCACTTTGCACAATCGTTTATCGCATGCACCCTGAGTCGCGATGTTCTCTCGTTGCTGTATTACTCATATCTTTTTGCCCTGAGACACCAGGTTAAGGCCTACAGATACCCTGAAACTTCAAGATGGCCAAATAGTTTTGCCATGAAATATCAGGGCACGTTTTTACCTTTTAAGAGTTGCCTTGAGGCCTCAGGATGCCCTAAACCCTAGCACAGACCCTGGTTCAAACAAACGCCTCAAGAAGTGAATAAGAATCAATATTGAATGCGATATTCCTGAATGTGAAGCCAAATACTTACGTACGTATCATGTTGAAACCATGAATTTGCTCGACCGTCCCAACATTGTCGATAAATACGGCGGATGGTACGGCGGAACATAAGATTCAGGTATCAACATGAACGAATCCAATTGTACAAGTGAATGACAAGGTATAAGTGTCAAAACATGTTTGTATGTTCTTAGTTCTTCTAGGCTACAGTGAGGTGCTCAGTATACGGTACAACCCCGGTTAGAGTTTCATACTTGTATCTCCCTATTGCTAGTCATTCATTATTCCTGTCTTCCTACTTTAACATAGTTTCATAGCATGATCGTTCCTAGGGCCCACCGATCGTTCCGCCCTGCCCTGCCCGTCAATATTTTTCTGCCCTGCCCTTAGGCACGCTGCGCTGCCTTACCCTTAGGCCCGCGCGCCGCCCTACCCTGCAGTCCGCGCTCGCCTCTGCAGCCCGCACTCTCCCCTGCAGCCGTGCTCGCCCCTGAAGCCCGCGCTCGACCCTGCTGCCCACGCTCGCCCCTGCAGCTGCGCTTGCCCCTATAGCCCGCGCTCGCCCCTGCAACCCGCGCTCACCCTTGCAGCCGCGCTCGCCCCTGGTGCCTGCGCTCGACCCTGTAGCCCGCGCTCGTCCCTGCAGCCTCGCTCGCCCTTGCAGCTCGCGCTTGCCCCTGCTGCCCGCGCTTGCCCCTGCAGCCGCGTGTCAAACTATATTTCTATAGCTTGTGTAGTTCTAGTCTAGGTGTTCTCCCTTGTGTTGTTTTTGTACTTGCACTAGGGTTAGGTTTTCATATATCTTGTTTGTACTTTCTGTTTTTTTAGTCAACTTTTACATTCTGACATGGTATAGAGCTAGGTTCACCCTAGCGAGATTTTCCCCTTAGGAAAAATCACTCGACTATCATGGGCCCACCTAGTCGCGCCCCGTCCTAGACTGCCCGTAGCGCGCTTACCTTAGGACCCGTCGCCCGTAGACCCCCCTCCCCCCGTCGCCATTCGCCCGTCGCCCGTTTCCCCCCGTCGATCGCGGCCGTTTTCCTTTTTTTTTTTTTTTTTTTTTTTTTTTTTTTTTTTTCCCCGTCGCCCGTCACCTGTCGCGGCTGTTCCTTAACGGGCCCCGCGGCCTTTCGTTAGCGGGCCCCGCGACCCTTCGTTAGCGGGCCCCGTGGCCCTTCGTTCGTGGGCCCAGAGACCCCTTCGCTAGCGTGCCCCGCGGCCCCGTCGTTAGTCGCACGCACGCACAGAAGCAACCGCGCGCACCAGTGATCCGCCCCCCCACCCGTTTCCCACCGTCGTAACCGCCGCCCCACCCATTAGATGCGGCCCCACCCGCTGCCTTACCCGCCGCCCACCCTGTTAGCCGTCGCCTCACCCGCGATCTACCACCCCACGAGCAGAAAACAGCCGCCACACCAGAAATCGGCCGCCCCAGGAACTGCAAACCGCTGTCCCAGACCTGAAACTGCCGCCCCACCTAGAAACATAGTGCCCCACCCGTTCCTGTCACCTCACCCGGAATCAGCCGCCCAGCCCAGTACTCTCCACTGCACTGAACCGCACAGAACCGTGCAGAACCACACAGAACCGCACAGAACCGTGCAGAATCGTGCAGAACCGCACAGAAGCGTACTGAACCGCACAGAACCGCCGCCTTACCTTCCCCACCCGTCGCCCGCTGCCTTACCAGCCGCCCCACCTGACACCCGCCTCCCCACGATCTACCACACCCGCCGCCAGTAGCACTAGCAGATTACACGGCCGCCAGTAGCACCAGCAGCCTAGTCTACCGCCAGGAGCACCACCAGCAGCAGCTTCCACTGCCGTCAGCGCACCAGCAGCAACTTGAACTACCCCCTAGCAAAACCAGCAACTTACACCGCCCCACCCGGTACTCCCCAACCGCGCAGAACCGCACTGAACTGCACAGAACCGCTCAGAACCGCACCCGCTGCCCCACCCGTTCCAGCCAGAGCTGCTGCCCCACCCGTTCTAGACACCTCACCCGGAATCAGCCGCCCCACCCGGTACTCTCCACCCCGCAGAACCGCACAGCACCGCACAGAACCGTGCAGAACCGCACTGAACTGCACAGAACCGCACAGAACCGCACCCGCTGCCCCACCCGTTCCAGCCAGAGCTGCTGCCCCACCCGTTCCAGACTCCTCACCCGGAATCAGCCGCCCCACCCGGTACTCTCCACCCCGCAGAACCGCACAGCACCGCACAGAACCGCGCAGAACCGCACTGAACTGCACAGAACCGCACAGAACCGCACCCGCTGCCTCACCTGTACCAGTCAGAGCTGCCCCCCCCCCCCCCCTCCCCACGACCTGAATCCTCCGCCTCAAGGGCTGAAACCCGCCACCAGCAGCACCAGTAGCAGCAGGTTAGGCTGCCCCAGTGCTCGAGCAGCAGCTTAGGCTACCGCTAGTGCACGAGCAGCAGCTTAGGCTGCCCCCAGCGGAACCAGCAGCAGGATAGCCTACAGCCAGCAGCAGTCTAGGCCCACCTGCCAGCACCACCCCCGTTTCTAGCTACTCACATGGCTTGTACTCGAGTTCTACAGCAGCAGGGCCAGCCGCAGCACTCCCGGCAGTGGGGACCTGCGGGTCCAAAGTGTGGAGCCCTCAGCAGTGGCTCAGCTAGCAGTGGGCGAGACGTCGGCCCCTGCGGGTACCGGGCCCTGACAGGCCCTGGTGCTAGCACTACCTGCTGGAGTCCTGATCACTCTGCGTCCAGCTGCTACTGTCGACTCGACGACCTCCACCGTGAGCGTTTTGGTCCTCACGCTATTACACCGCACTGGCCCTCGCGACTTCGCCAACGCACTGCTGCACTAGTTGACTCTCACCTACCTGGTCTAGGACCTTTCCCGGCTGCACGAGTAGAGACCTGTGTTTCCAGTCTTGGTGCGTGTGTTGTTTCCAGTCCAGGCGCCTCTGAGGGTCTTTGTGTAGGAGCTGCAGCTACCACTAGTCTAGCACTAGCCTTTGTAGCTGGTTCGGGTGCGACCCCACAGACTGCACAGCTTTCCTTCACCCTAGACTCTGGAGCGTCTAGCTGTTTCTTTCGCGACTGTATTGACCTCACGCCACTGCGCACTCCAGTCACTGTCGCCTTGGCTGACCCCTCTGTGGGACGTGTAGTTGCCCGCAGCACCACCACTCTTCCGTGTCCGGCGGCTCCCTCATGTTTTCTTACAGGTTACTACACCCCCTCGTTCTCTAGGAACCTGGTGGGTGTCAGTCACCTCCACGACCTAGGTGTAGTCACCACTTTCCCACTGGACGAGCCAGTTGCCTCCTGCACAGTCGGTACCACTGGGGCCTCTCTGGCCACTTTTCACAGAGAGCCGGGCTCTGGTCTGTACTCACTACACACTGGGTCCCACCGCACTGGGTCAGGCCAGGTCAGGTCAGGTCAGGTCAGGTAGCTGCTGTGTCGTGCGACTGTCGCTCCCTCACCCACCCGTCTGTCCTCTGGCATCACCGTCTAGGTCACCCGTCGTTCCCACGTCTCAGTAGGATGGCACGTTACCGTCTGTCTCAGGTCTCCCAGAGTCGCTTGCCCCGCTTCCTCGCTCGCCTGCGCCGCTGTGCACTCCTTGCGTCGAGGGTCGGCAGCGCGCTGCCCCTCACTCCTCCTCGTTCCCCCCCACCACGGCTCCCTTCCAGACCCTGCACTTGGACGTCTGGGGCCCCTCCCCGGTCCTTGGACCACGTCAGGAGCGCTACTTCCTGATTGTGGTGGACGACTACTCCCGCTACACCACGTTTTTCCCCTTGCGACGGAAGGCCAACGTGCCTACCGTCCTCGAGCCGTGGCTACTAGCGTGGGGTGGTGCCCAGGGTCTGTGTGGGCTTCGCCTACACTCGGATCGCGGTGGTGAGTTTTCTTCCACTCGTTTGGAGACGCTCTGTCAGGGTCGGGGAGTCATTCAGTTGTACACGCTACCAGCCTCGCTGCAGGAGAACGGGGTAGCCGAGCGTCGCATCGGCCTGGTCATGGAGGTTGCCCGGACCTCCATGTGCCATGCCGGTGCCCCTCAGTTCTTGTGGCCTCAGGCGGTCCGCTACGCCCAGTGACGCACGGCCACGGGTGACACCGGCCTCTCTCTGGTCAGGTTTACAGGGTGTAGCAGCTGACTTCCGCGTCTGGGGTTGTCTGGCTCACGTTCGCGCCCCTGGCGCGAACAAGTTGTCTCCGCGCACTCGTGCCTGCGTCTTTCTTGGCTTCCCTTTGGACGCCTTCGGCTGGGTGTTCTACGACCCGGTCACCTGCGGTTTCTTCGCTTCTCAGGACGTCACGTTCGACGAGTCTGTCTGTTACTACAGGAGTCGCCCCCACCGAGGTACTGAGGTCTTTTCCCCCCCGCTGTTCCTCACCCTTGAGCCTCCCCCAGTCGCCCCGGTAGCTCCACCCCCTTCGCGTCCTGCCCCGTCAGGTGTGTCGCACGTCACTCCGCAGTCGTACCCCCCGCAGCGTCCAGTCCCTGTCGTGTCTGGGGGTGCGGGAGGTGCAGTCGCGGAGGGTGAGGGTACTGGGGTTGCAGGAGCTGGTGGTGTCGGTTCTGGGGGTGCAGGGGTTGTGGGCATGGAGGTCACTCCTGTGGAGGACACGGCAGCCTCGAGTCGGCGGCCTCGCCCCGCCTCACCCCCTGGCTGCCGCCGGTTGCTGCGGAGCCTGGCGGTGTTCCTCGCAGTTTCCTCCTCGTCCTTCTCTGCCGCCGGTTGCTGCGGAGCCTGGGGGTGTTCCTGCGGGAGGTACTGGAGGTGTTGGAGGTGCTGGTTTTGGGGGTGCTGGAGCTGGAGGCACTGGCACTGTGGCACCTACACCGCGCACTGTACGTTTCCTGACCCGTGAGCAGCGTCTCCTTCGGTTGGAGAGGGAGGAGCGTGAGCGGTTTGAGAGGGCACAGCAGCAGCAGCAGCAGGAGAGAGTAGAGGGGGAGTCACAGTCGCAGCAGGAGAGTGTAGAGGAGGAGTCACGGCCGCACCAGGAGAGGGTAGAGCAGGAGTCCCGCCAGCAGCAGCAGGTGCAGTTTCAGACCCAGCAGGAGAGAGTACAGGAGCAGTCCCGGCCGCACCAGGAGAGGGTAGAGCAGGAGTCCCACCCGCAGCAACAGGTGCAGTTACAGACCCAGCAGGAGAGAGTAGAGGAGGATTCACGGCCGCAGCAGGAGAGGGTAGCGCAGGAGTCCCGGTCGCAGCAGCGGGTGTAGCTGCAGTCGCAGCAGGAGAGGGCAGAGGCGGAGCCACAGGAGCAGCAGCAGGGGCCGGTACCGTCGCAGCAGACGCCAGAGGAGGCGGAGCAGCAGCGACTGCGACTATGCGACCTCCCCGACCCAGCACCTGCACGCTTTATTCGTGGTTCCCTACCGTCCCCGCCTGTTCCCCCTGTTGAGTCCCTTTTCTCGTCCCAGTGGACTCGTCGTTCTCCCCTCAGTCGTGCTGTGTCCCCAGAGCGTCGTCGGTCCCGTTACCGTGCAGACGGTCCGTTCCACCTTGTTCTTCGCTCGCGCCTCCTCCTGTCCTTCCACAGCCCCCTGAGTCGTCCCTCACTGTGCTTCACGACCCGTTGTCCGACTACCTCCGTGCCTCCCGTCCTGTCGTCTCCCGTGTTTTGTCCGCGTTGGTCACTCACCCGACTGCACCTCTGTCGTCTGTCTCAGCTCTTGTTACCACTATCGCTGGCTTTGCCTCTTCCCACCGCCTTGACTACACCGCTCACGTGGTGAGTGGCCCTGCTCGTTCTCCGTTCTCTGGGGGTGCTCCTGTCTTTCCCCTGGAGGTCCTCGAGGACAGGCAGTTCGAGCTTGGTTTCCTTGCGGCCGCTGTTCCTCATCTCTGCGCCATGCTACTTGCCCCTGAGGGGGATCCAGACGCCCTTGACATCCCGATCCCTCGCACTCACGCCGAGGCGATCTCGGGACCCTGGGCTTCGTACTGGATAGCAGCTGAGGAGGCAGAGATGGCATCTTATAGGTCCACAGGCACTTACGTCGACGCAGTCCCACCACCTGGGACGAACGTCGTCAGTGGCCGATGGCTCTACAAGGTGAAGCGGCCGCCTGGATCACCACCTATGTTCAAGGCGCGCTATGTGGCGAGAGGCTTCAGTCAGCGAGAGGGGGTGGACTTCTTCCAGACCTTCGCTCCCACGCCGAAGATGAGTACCCTTCGGGTGTTGCTGCATATTGCAGCCCAATGCGACTACGAGTTGCACTCCTTGGACTTATCCACCGCGTTCCTTCAGGGGAGCCTGCACGAGCAGATCTGGCTGCGTCGCCCGCCTGGCTTCACTGGCTCTTTCCCACCTGGGACCCAGTGGCAGCTGCGTCGACCAGTCTACGGCCTGCGTCAGGCTCCACGTGAGTGGCACGACACACTTCGCTCGACCCTTGCAGCTCTTTACTTCTTTCCGTCGTCTGCTGACCCGTCACTGTTCGTTCGCCGTGGCTCGACCCCGTTCTTTGTCCTGGTCTACGTCGACGACCTGGTGTTCGCCACTCCCGACCGACGCGCGCTGGCCTCCGTGAAGGAGGAACTGCTGAGGAGACACACTTGCACTGACCTTGGTGAGCTGCAGCACTACCTTGGCCTGCAGATCACTAGGGACAGGGCAGCTCGCACCATTACGCTGACTCAGTCGCATATGGTCGAGCAGATCCTCAAGCGGTTTCGCTTCCCGTTCTCCAAGGTACAGCTCACCCCTCTTGGTGTGGATCATGGGCTCACGGCTCCACCTTCGGACGAGCCATTTGAGTCCAGCGGTCCATATCCTGAGCTGGTGGGTTGTCTCATGTACCTGATGACCTGCACTCGCCCAGACCTAGCTTACCCTCTTAGCGTCCTTGCGCGCTTTGTTGCGCCTGGGAGACACCGACCTTCCCACTGGTACGCGGCTAAGAGGGTGGCGAAGTATGTGGCGAGTACATCAGGCATGGGACTTGTCCTTGGAGGGAAGAAACCAGTTACACTTACAGGTTACTCGGACTCGTCGTGGGCCGACGACGCGGAGACGCGTCGGTCTACACAGGGGTACTCCTTTAGCCTCGGGGCAGGTGCTGTTTCGTGGCGGTCGACTCGGGCGTCGTCTGTCGCCGGTTCCAGCTGTGAGGCCGAGGTGTACGCCGCGGCCATGGCCGCTCAGGAGCTTTGCTGGCTGTCTTTCCTTCTCACCGACCTTGGTGAGCGGCCTCGCTCTCCAGTCTTGTTCGCCGACAACAGGTCTGCTGTCCTGTTGTGTGAGGAGCCCCGACTGGTTGGGAAGGCGAAACACATCCAGCTTCGTTACTTCCTTCTGCGTGAGTTGCAGCAGCGTGGCCAGGCCCGCGTGGTCCATGTGGTCTCTGAGGCCAACACTGCAGATATCTTCACCAAGGCGTTGCCGCCTTGTGACCACCAGCGTTTCTGCACCCAGCTTGGCCTTGTGCCTGCCCGTCCTCACTTGCTTACATAGAGATGCCTTGTCCTGCATGTCTTGTACTCTTGCATCTATATATATTTGCTATATACCTGCATGTGGACTGGCCTTGTGGCCCCTTGCTTGTTCTCGGAGTGTGTGGTGACTTTGAGCTCCACCCTGAGATTTGTCTTGTTCTTGTGGACTGGTCTTGTGACCGTTGCTTGCTCTTGTTGTTTCTACAGGACTATCATCACCTAGACTATGGGGATGTGTCAAACTATATTTCTATAGCTTGTGTAGTTCTAGTCTAGGTGTTCTCCCTTGTGTTATTTTTGTACTTGCACTAGGGTTAGGTTTTCATATATCTTGTTTGTACTTTCTGTTTTTTAGTTAACTTTTACATTGTGACACCGCGCTCGCCCCTGCAGCCCGCGCTCGCCCCAGCAGCCGCGCTCGCCTCTGCAGTCTGCGCTCGCCCCTACAGCCCGCCCCTTGCTGCCCGCGCTCGACTGTGCAGCCCGTGCTCTCCCCAGCAGCCGCGCTCGCCCCTGTAGCCTGCGCTCGCCCCTGCAGCCAGCGCTCGCCCCTGCAGCTAGCGCTCGCCCCTGCTGCTCATGCTCGACTCTGCAGCCCGCGCTCTCCCCTGCAGCCGCGCTCGCCCCTGCAGCCGCGCTCGCCCCTGCAGCCCCCGCTCGCCTCTGCAGCTACGCTCGCCCCTGCAGCCCGCGCTCGCCCCTGCAGCCCGCGCTCGCCCCTGCAGCCGCGCTCGCCCCTGCAGCCTGCGCTAGCCCCTGCAGCCCGCGCTCGCCCCTGCAGCCATGCTCGCCCCTACAGCCCGCGCTCGCCCCTGCAGCCACGCTCGCTCCTGTAGCCCGCGCTCGCCCCTGCAGCCCGCGCTCGCCCCTACAGCCCGCCCTGCCCTTAGGCCTGCGAGCTGCCCTGACCTGCAGCCCGCGAGCTCCGCTGCCCTGCCCTTAGGCCCGCGCGCCGCCCTGCCCTTAGGCCCGCACGCCGCCCTGCCCTTAGGCTCACTGCTGTGCAGCTGTTGCTGCTGCTGCGCTGGTGCTGCCACCTAAGATGCTGCTGCCGCCTGCGCCACTGCTGCCACTGCCTGTCATGGCCACTATCACGGTCATAGCAGCGTCTAGGGGTGGACAGCAGCAGCCACTGCCTCATCCGAACACTCTATCGCCACAGCAGCTTCGTGAGTGGGTTAATCAGTGAGGCCGCTTTGGTCCTGGAGCTTGGGATTACTTGCGTGCGGGCGGTACTGGACAGCAGCGACGCGTCTCTAGTAGTGTCGGTGCTGCTGCTCTAGGTGCTAGTGAGTCTGCTTCCGCTCTAGATGCTATTGCGTCTGCTGCCACAGGTGCTAGTGAGTCTGCTGCCTCAGCTGACGCCTTGCACACTTTCACACTTGACTCTGGCGCGTCTCGTTGCTTCTTTCGTGATTGCACCACAGACACACCACTTGCTGCACATGTCCCAATCTCACTGGCTGACCCCTCTGGGGGCCTCGTCGTTGCATGAGCCTCCACTGCCCTCCCGTGTCCGGCAGTCCCCTCCGGCTCTCTTTCAGGCCTCCACCTCCCCTCGTTTTCGACGAACTTGGTGAGCAACGCAGTCTTTCAGGATGTTTGGGTTGATGCCTTTATCCCTGGAGGGCAGCGTGTGGCGATCTGTACATGCTCTCGGACTGGACGTCACCTTGCTACGTTCACTCGGCAGCCTGGGTCCAGTCTGTACACCCTGACCACTGCGTCTGCACAGGTGGCTGCGTCATGTTAGGTGGCTGCGTCGAGTAAGGTGTCTGCGTCTGGTCAGTTCGCTACGCCGTGCTCGTGTCGGGTACACTCCCATCAGACTCTTCTCTGGCACCACCGACTCGATAACCCCTCTCTGCCGCGTCTCCACAGAATGCACTCCCGACTCCTTGTCTCTAGCCTTCCTAGGTGTGAGAGTACGACGGCTTATGCCAGCTATGCTTGCTTGCCTTTACTTTATCATGCTATTTCTAGCATGGGATAATTATATGCATGCATGAATTGCTTGATTTCCTAAGCTAGGTGCTTTCCTATATTTTATTATAGTTATAGCACCGAGCTAGGTTGCGTGCACCGAATTCTGGCTTTTCGGTTGCCACCGAATTGCCTTCTACCGAATTCGGGAAGGATCTGTTCGGGACGCTTCGCGACCCGCGGAACCTTCGCGTAACACCTGGTTACTGGGCCTTGTGTCGAGCCTATATATAGCCTCGTGTTGTACCCAGGTGATCATTCAATTCAATTCACATTCTCTTTTCTGAGCTCGATCCTAGATCCTCACACTTGGTAATCAGAGCCTGTGTAGACGCGAAGTTTTTCGACCACTAAAACTGAGCTTTTAAAACCGCGGGGGCGACGACGGAAAGCGCCGATTTCGGGTACGTAAACCAGTTCCGCGCTATTTTCTAACGTCCCCCTCGAACCGGTTTTCGAACACTCCTCAGGTCCAGTGGCGAAAAAGTTGGAATTTTGACCGTCGGATCTATTCGAATCTCAACGGCCCTGAGAATTTCGCCCAAAAAGGTTGGAATTTGGAGCGTCGGATCGAATTTCTTCTCAACGGCCGAGATCGGACGCGAATTTCAAGTAAGGGAGAATTACGCGACCTACAGAATCAGCGCTCGTCATTTCTACATTCGATTCGACTCACAGTAAGATGACCAGCGCCTAGAATTCATTTAGTTTCGTCGCAAATCTTCCTGTAAATCGCCAAATGGAGGAAAACGGTGATAATTCCGTACGAAAAATTGCGGAGTTACACACCAGCCTGGACCAGACGCGAGCGGCACTCCAGCGAATAGAGGAGCTTCTCGCGAACCAGTCGGCAGCTGCTACAGCAGCAGCGAACGCAGCAGCGAATGCAGCAGCGACGGCAGCAGTAGCAGCGGCGACACCGACACTTCACCCAGCAGCAGCGGCAGTGGCTACAGTAAATCTTGAGGCGGCACGTCCGAGGCAACCAGAGACGTTCAATCCGAATGCGAGAGACACCGACGTCCGTCGATTCATTGCGACCCTCGAAATTTACTTCGAGGCCGTTGGCTGTATGACCCCGACACACGATGCAATGCGGATTCGGCTCGCAGCGACACTGTTACGAGGCCCAGCGCTCGAGTGGATTTACAACAGCAATAAGATTCGAGGCGAGGGGTCATGGACGCAGTTTCGGGAAGCTTTAATTCAACGTTTCGAACCAATCAACTCTGGCTACATGGCGCGGCAGCAGATTCATCGGCATAAACAGTTCGGCAGTGTAACACAGTACAGACAGCAGATGGAGAGCCTCTTCAACCGAATTACCGACCTGACCGAAGGGGAAAAAATCCAAGCGTATACTGAGGGGCTAAAGATGGAAGTCCGCTAACAGGTGATTGCCGCGAACTACAACAACTACCGCGACATGGTGTGTGCAGCAGAGAGATTCGATGCGCTAATGCGATGTGAGCCCGAGACACGACGCCACGTGCCGAACAGATCATTCGACACGAAGCGATCGGCACCACCCACGACCGCCGACCCGATGGATATGGACAAGATCGACGCGAAGCAGCGGCCGACAAAATATGAGAAGTGCGAATTTTGCGGCGCAGCAGGACATCGACTCTTGGCGTGTTGGAAAATGAAGAAGGCACGACTGGAGCTGCAGGGCAACAACAGTGCGACATCCACGATGGCGAAAAAAGGAGGACACGATGGCGCGAATTTAAAACGTCACGACTGGCCGGCAACAGGGGAAATCGCCGAGACAAATGGAGGCTCCGCGAAACAAGACTCTGCACCGACCGGGAAACTCCAGCCGAACACCCCCGAGAGTAAGAATATTCCCTCTCGAGGTTTTCAAGACTTTAAAAAATTCAGGGGAGATTTCAAGGCCATGAAAAAGCCTAAAGACATTATTCAGGTACCTGAGAAGTTGGGCAAACCACTCCGGAGCGTTGAAAAGGGTCGTGCGTTCCAAGGAGTTCATATTCTCTCCCCGCAGCATAGTGTTAAGGCTCCCCATTGCCCACAGGAGAAGCCTACACAGCTGCAAAGGCTTAAGGGAAGGTTCCAGGCCAAGATGAAGCTGAATCGGCCTCGGATAAATCCTTCTAACCCTACTCAGTTGGAAACTGATATGGAGTCAGCAGCTTCGAGCGCAGGACCGAGGGATGATCTATTTGACATACCCTTTGACCCTATAAGCAAGACCATCTACGGTTACTCGGAGCAGCAACAACCACTACTACTCGAGGTGATCTGCAACGGGCGACGCCTCCAGGCACTGCTGGACAGCGGTGCGTCTCACTCGGTGTGCGACCGCGAGACGTTGGAGAAAATTGGGGAACCTTCCGAGGAGACCAAGTTCACGGCAACAATGGTGGACGGTACGAAACTTCCCATCCACGGCGAAGCATCACTGCAGCTGCACATAGGGGCGCTGAGGTGGAAGCCGACATTGCCGATCACGAACATCAAGGGTTTAGATTTCATCTTGGGGCGAGATTTCCTGAAGCGGTTCAACCCCGAGATCGACTGGGTCAACAGGAAGGCGCGCATCTACAACAACGGGAAACGAGTGGAGCTGCGAAGCTGGACGGATACAGGGAGCGTTCCTGAAATGACACTGGCACGGTTCGAACGGACGGTGAACGAGAGTAACAAGGGCTACCTAGCACTGGTTATGGCCACAGCAGAGGAGGAGAAGCCGAGTTCGGAGCTACCTGCAGCAGTGAAGGAGGTCTTGGAGCAGTACAAGGATATAATGCCCGACGACCTACCTGCAGGCGTACCTCCTGCACGCACCCACGAGCACGAGATCGTGGAGGAACCAGGTGCGAAACCCGTCTCACGCGCACCATACCGACTGAGTCCGACCGAGCTGATAGACATGAAGAAACAGATAGAGTATCTACTGGACAGACAACTGATCCGCCCATCCACCTCTCCCTACGGTGCACCAGTTCTCTTCACTCCAAAACCAGACGGCAGTTTACGGATGTGCATCGACTACCGCACACTGAACAAACAGACAGTAAAAAACAAATACCCCATACCGCGCATCGACGACCTTCTGGATCAACTGCGTGGCGCAACAGTCTTCTCGAAGCTGGACCTACGGTCGGGTTACTGGCAGATCAAGATGGCGGACAACTCGATCCACAAGACGGCGTTCCGTACAAGATACGGCTCCTACGAATACTTGGTGATGCCGTTCGGACTCTGCAACGCACCAGCGACATTTCAGGCGGAGATGAATCACATCCAACGGCCCCTGCTAGACGAGTGCGTGGTGGTGTACCTGGACGACATTCTCATCTACTCCAAGAACATGAAGGAGCACGTGGAGCATCTGCGGAAGGTGTTCGAGATCCTGCGGGAAAACAAGTTCAACGTGAAGCTATCGAAGAGCGACTTCGCCCTGAAGAAGGTGCAGTTTTTCGGGCACATGGTGAGTGTCGAGGGCGTACACGTGGACCCGCGGAAGATCGAAGCCGTCAAGAATTGGAAAGTACCGGAGAACGTGAAGGAGTTGCAGCAGTTCCTAGGCTTCGCCAACTACTACAACAGGTTTGTGCCGCAGTATGCTAAGATAGCAGCGCCACTGACCGACCTACTGAAAAAGGATACGCCCTATAAATTGGATACTCCTCATCAGCAAGCCATGGAGCAGCTACAGACAGCACTGACTACAGCGCCAGTACTCATCCTACCAAATCCAGACAAGGACAACGTGGTGGAAGCAAACGCTAGTGACCAAGCAGTCGGAGCAGTACTGATGCAGGATCACGGACGCGGTTTGCAGCCCATCGCCTACCTCAGTAAGAAGCTACACGGAGCAGAACTGAACTACCCCATCCATGACAAGGAAGCCTTAGCGATAGTCATAGCCTTCAAGGCGTGGAGGTGTTACCTAGAGGGAGCCAAGACTATAGTCTACACTGACCACTGCAGTCTCAAGTACTTGAAGTCGCAGCCTACGCTCTCACGACGACAGGTGCGGTGGGTGGACTTCTTGGAGACCCACTTCCACTACGACATCGTCTACAAGCCTGGGCTACACAACAAGGCAGACGCGTTGAGCCGCCCCGGACATGTAGCAGGCATCCAGCTCGACGGGATGAACCCCCTGCTCAAGGGTCTATTCCAACATGGGTACTCCGTGTACGCAGAGATCGCTACAGCACAGAACCAGAAGCTGTTACAGTGGGAGAATGACTTAGCTGTAAGAAAGGGATCGGGAAAGATTTGGGTACCGAACTATGCCCCGCTACGACAGATCTTATCGGAGGAGTTCCACGATGTGGCATACGCGGGACATTTCGGGAGCAACAAGACGTTAGCAGGGATAGCAAAGTATTACTACTAGCCCAGGATGGCAGCAGACGTGCAGCAGTTCGTCACCTCATGCGACACGTGCCAGCGGATGAAGAGTAGCAAGCAGAAAAAAGCAGGGTTACTTCAGCCTCTACCTGTACCGGAGCAGCCATGGCAGGTCGTTAGCCTCGACTTCATCACAGGACTTCCCTCGACCTCACGGGGACATGATTCCATCCTCGTAGTCATCGATAAGTTCTCCAAAATGGGTCACTTTATACCAACCAACGCCACAGCTACAGCTGAAGCAACTGCTCGCCTCTTCTTCGACCGCATCATCACCATCCACGGCATCCCCGCTACACTCATCTCAGACAGAGACCCCAAATTCACGAGTAAGTTCTGGAAGGAGCTCATGGGATTATTGGGGACTAAACTTGCGATGTCCTCAGCATACCACCCACAGACTGACGGACAGACCGAGCGACTCAATCAGGTGGTTGAACAGTTACTGCGCACAGCTTGCAAAGACGACATCAGCCACTGGGACACACAGTTACCGACCTTAGAGTTCGCTTATACCAACGCCTCACATGCGGCCACAGGGAAAACTCCTTTCTTCCTGTGTTACGGACGGGAACCACTTACACCACAGCAGCCAACCACACCGGCACACGTCCACGCCGCACATGACTTCGTCACCACCATGCAGCAGCTATGGGAGAAGACTCAGCGACGTCTCACCACGATGCAAAACTCCCAGAAGCAGTATGCCGATCGCCAGCGACGTGATCACTCAGTAGCAGTCGGAGATCAGGTGCTTCTTGACACGCGCAACTTGAACCTGTCTCACCTCCCATCCAAACTCCGGCCTCGCTTCTGTGGTCCTTTTCTCGTTGAGGCTCAGGTGACACCAGTAACATTCCGCTTGCGCTTACCAGATACATGGAAGCTTCACAACGCTTTCCATGTTCAGCTACTGAAGCCCTACAAGGACCCCAACCAACAGTTTCAGGGACGGCAACTACCGCCACCGCCACCTGTTCTCATACAGGATGAACCCGAGTACGAGATCGAGCGCGTTCTCACTCATCGGCGCCGCAGCAGCAAGGCCCTCGAGTTCCTGATACGCTGGAAGGGATACGACCCCACTGAGGACAGTTGGGTTGCAGAAGCTGATATGGGCAACGCACTCCGTATTCTCAAGGACTATCTTGTCAAGCAGGGTGTTTCTCACGCCACCCAGCTTTGAGGGGGGGACGTGTGAGAGTACGACGGCTTATGCCAGCTATGCTTGCTTGCCTTTACTTTATCATGCTATTTCTAGCATGGGATAATTATATGCATGCATGAATTGCTTGATTTCCTAGGCTAGGTGCTTTCCTATATTTTATTATAGTTATAGCACCAAGCTAGGTTGCGTGCACCGAATTCTGGCTATTCGGTTGCCACCGAATTGCCTTCTACCGAATTCGGGAAGGATCTGTTCGGGACGCTTCGCGACCCGCGGAACCTTCGCGTAACACCTGGTTACTGGGCCTTGTGTCGAGCCTATATATAGCCTTGTGTTGTACCCAGGTGATCATTCAATTCAATTCACATTCTCTTTTCTGAGCTCGATCCTAGATCCTCACACTAGGTCCCTGCCCCCCCTCCCACACTCGCCTGCCCCGCTGTGCCTTCCCTGCGTCGAGGGGCGGCAGCGCGCCGCTCCTCACTCCTCGTTTCCTCCGACCACTGCTCCTCTGCAAACTCTCCACATGGACGTGTGGGGCCCGGCCCTTGTCAGTGGGACGGACCAGGAGCGCTACTTCATGCTGGTCGTTGACAACTACACGCGCTACACCACCGCCTTCCCCTTCCACGTCAGCGGTGATTTCATCCCCTAGATCCGCGCTACTCGTCGCCAGCTGCGCGAGCGGTTCCGGCGGGACCTTCTAGTCCTGCGTCTGCACTCTGAGAGGGGCGGTGAGTTCTCTTCCGGCCTCCTTGCGGAGCTATGTCAAGACGAGGGCATCCGCTAGACGTTCACGCTTCCAGCCTCTCCGCAACAAAATGGGATTGCTGAGCATCGCATTGGCTTGCTCATGGAGGTTGCTTGTACCTCCATGATCCATGCGGCTGCTCCCCATTTTGTATGGCCGTTTGGGGTCCGATACGCCGCAGCTAAACCTTTGGCCCCATGTCTCGTTGCCCGAGACCTCGCCCACACTCCGTTGGACGGGAAAGGTTGGCGATGCG
The DNA here is from genome assembly GCA_947471745.1 of Closterium sp. Naga37s-1. Lineage (NCBI taxonomy): Eukaryota > Viridiplantae > Streptophyta > Zygnematophyceae > Desmidiales > Closteriaceae > Closterium > Closterium sp. Naga37s-1. Next base: position 248,526 of record CANJKZ010000321.1, on the reverse strand, counting down.
TCTGCGTTTCAGGTCTGGGGCGCGCACTCCCTTGTTCGCGATACCACCGCGAGCAAGCTCTCTCCTCGCACTCTACGTTGCGCCTTCCTGGGCGTCCCTACTGACGCTCCGCCATGGCAGTTTTACTACCCTCGCACGCTTCGAGTCCTGTCCTCCCAGGACGTCACTTGTGACGAGTCTGTAAGGAGGTGGTGGAGGTGCTAGTGGAGGTGCTGGAGGTGCTACTGGAGGTGCTGGAGCTAGAGGTACTAGAGGTACTGGAGTTGCTGGAGCTGCTTGTCCTAGAGGTGCTCATACTAGAGGTGCTAGAGCTGGTGGTGCTGCTGGTGCTGGAGGTGCTGGAGGTGCTGCTGGTGCTGGTAGCGCTAGATTTGTAGGTACTGGAGTTACTGGAGGTGCTGGAGCTGCTGGTCCTGGAGGTGCTCGTACTAGAGGTGCCAGAGGTGCCGGAGCTGGAGGTGCTGCTTATGCTAGAGGCGCTGGAGCTGGAGGTACTGGAGGTACTAGAGGTTCTGGAGCTGCCGGAGCTAGTGGTGCTGGAGGTGGTGGAGGTGCTACTGGAGGTGTTGGAGCTGGAGGTACTGGATGTGCTAGAGCTGCTGACGGTACGGGTACAGTGCCGCGCCCACCGTTTTTCTACCCGCAGCAGCAGTCGTCCCTGCCACCGCCTGAATCGGCCCTTCGCCAGGTTAGTTACAGTTGCCATCTGGCTCCCCACTGCCTGCTCCTTCTCCTTACACTAAGCTGCCAGACTCCCTGACTGAGCGTCGTGAGCCTGCGTCTTGTGCCTCCACACATGTTCGTGCTTGTCGGGTCGCCCGTCCTCGTCCTCCTGCTGTCCCAGGCACTCATGCTATGGCACTTCATCCTTCCTCTGATCCACAGTGTGTTGCCCTGCCGTCTCCTCCGGCGTCCTCTCTTCCTGACGTGCCTGACCCTGAGTACGACCTTGCTCGTGCTGCCAATCCTACTGTCACTCGTCTCCTCACTACTGTCGTAACTGTCCCTGACTTTGAGTCTACTGCTGCGTTTGCCCTCGTCACTGAGCTAGTAGACTTTGCTGCTAGGAGTCATCTTGACTATGTGTCGAGTCTTGTTACTGAATCTGAGCCTGTCTATCCTCCGCCCGTCGGGTGTGAGCCTGCCCTTGGCAGTGACGTCCTTGAGGACAGGCAAATTGAGCTTGAGTGTCTCGCGGCCGTTTTACCTCGTTTTGCATCCTTGCTGCTTTGACCTGAGAAAGACCCGGATGCACTTGACATCCCTACCTAGCGCTCTTACGCTGAGGCAATCTCGGGTGAGCACTCCTCTCAGTGGTGGACAGCCATGGACGCAGATATGGCTTCCTGGAAGTCCACAGGCACCTATGTCGACGAGGTTCCTCCTCCTTGGGCGAACATAGTCGATGGCATGTGGCTTTTCTGAGTGAAGCGGCCGCCGGGTTCTCCGCCTGCCTTTAAGGCGCGTTATGTTGCTTGAGGCTTCAGTCAGCGACAAGGGGTCGACTTCTTCCAGATCTTCTCTCCCACCCCGAAGATGACTACTATTCGGATGTTGCCACTCGTCAAAGCACAACGTGACTACGAGCTGCACTCCCTAGACTTCTCCACAGCTTTCTTGCAGGGCAGCCTTCACGAGGAGATCTGACTGCGCCGCCCACCTGGCTTCACTGGGTCATTTCCTGAGGTTACCCAGTGGAGCCTCCGGCGGCCAGTCTACGGTCTCCGCCAGGCGCCCCGCAAGTGGCACGACACAATAAGGCCGACACTTGCGGCTCTTGGGTTTGCTCCTTCCTCTGCTGACCCGTTGCTGCTTCTACGCATCGACACTTCTCTGCCGCCGTTCTACGTTCTCGTGTATGTCGACAACTTGGTTTTTGCTACTGATGACAGTGAGGCGCTGGCCCTAGTGAAATCGGAGCTGTAGAGAGACACACCTGCACTGGCCTGGGTGAGCTGCGGAGCTATCTTGGCTTGCAGACCACCCGAGACAGAGCACGGCGCACCATCACTCTGACTAAGTCACACATGGTGCACCAGGTCCTTCAGTGCTTCCGCTTCCAGTACTCCTCGCCACAGCCCACTGCTCTGCCTACTGGCCACTCGCTCTCAGCTCCACCTTCTGACGAGTCCGTAGAGCCGACTGGTCTATATCTAGAGCTTGTGGGTTGCCTCATGTACCTGATGACATGCACACGACCTGACCTCGCATACCCTCTCAGCCTTATGGCTCGCTACGTGGTTCCCGGTAGACACCGAAAGGTGCACTGGGATGCTGCTAAGGTACTTCGTTACTTGTGCAGTGCATCGAGCATGGGGCTCGTGCTTGGAGGACAGGGTTCATTGGTACTCACACAACACTCCGACGCTTCTTGGGCTGACGACCAGGTGACTCAGCGTTCGTCACAGGGTTACACCTTCAATATTGGCTCTGGTTCTGTCTCGTGGAGGTCCACTCCTTTCTCTGTGCTTGGTCCTATCTGTGAGGCCGATATCTATGCTGGGGCTATGGCTACATAGGAGCTATGCTGGCTGACCTACTTGCTGACTGGGAAAGCGGCCTCGTTCTCCTCCAGATCTGTACGTTGACATCAATGCCACGTTGGCCTTGTGTCACGAGCAGAGACTGGGAGCACATATTGAAGCACATTGCTCTTCCCTACTTTCTTGCTCGAGAGCTGCAGCAGCGTGGTTAGCTTCGCCTTTCCTACATGGCCTCTCGGCCAACACTGCTGATGTCTTCACGAAGGCCCTCGGGTCTGGTGATCATCAGTGTTTTTGCTCAGCTCTAGGGCTTCTGCCTGTTCTGTTAATGTTAGGTTTGCGGCAGCCATGGCTAGTGAGTGAAGTAACGAGGGAAAAAAAAGTTAAACTAGAGAAAGAGTCGAGAGACATTTGAAAGATAGGGTTGGGAAGCCCCAACTGAAACTAGGGCGTGTTCAATGCAGAGATAAACTGCAAAGTGAACCTGAGATGAACCAGAATTGAAACTAAGTCTAAAAGTGGCTGAAAAAATAATATAAGGCCAAAAAGAAATGCAGAGCGAACACTAGCCTACTCCAACACACCCCCAGGCTAGGTGAAGCTCTGGAACATAACACCTAGCGAACCGGAACACCCCCAGAAGTGGCGAGACGAGTGAGACCAAGCGCGCGGACGTAGAAACGGTGCGGCGCACGAAGGAGGGCCTTGGTGAAAATGTCGGCAAGGTTAGCGTCTGCGGCCACCTTGCGAAGGCAGAGGAAACCAGACTGCACCAGTTCGCGCACAAAGTAGTAGCGGACCTCTATGTGCTTGGTGCGGGTGTGATAGACAGGATTTTCAGTGAGATGAATCATGCTCGCACTGTCACAGGAAAGCGTCACAGACTGCTGAGAGTGACCAAGCTCAGCAAGGAGAAAGGAGAGCCAGCGAGCCTCTTGAGCTGCCAACGTGCCTGCGTACAACTTAGCCTCACAGGTGGAAAGACAGACAGAGGATGAGCGAGTAGAGCGCCAGCTGATGAGACCGCTGCCAAGATTAAAACCATAACCCTGGGAAGAGCCCCGATCAGGGCGAGAATCAGCGTAGGAGGAATCACTGTAACCGGAAAGAATGGGGGGAGAAGAGCCACCAAGAGTGAGTGAAAGATCAGAGGCAGCGCGAAGATAGCGGAGAACGCGCTTGGCAGCCGCCCAGTGCACGTCAGTGTGGCGACCAAGGCCAACAAAACGAGAGAGGACACTGAGGGGATAAGCAAGATCGGGGCGAGTGCACATCATAGCATACATGAGTGACCCAACGAGCTCTGGATAGGGTCGCAATTCTGAGGTGGGAGCAGGGACAGCAGGGGCAGTGAGCTGATGGTTAAACGGAAGAGGAGTGGAGACCGGTTTGGCCTGGGACATTTCCAACCGCTGAAGGATGGAGTGAATGTAGAACGACTGAGAAAGAGAGATGGTGCGGGCAGCACGATCGCGACGAATCTCCATGCCAAGATAGTGACGAAGCTCGCCGAGATCCTTGCACAGAAGACGCGCCTGCAGGGCCTTCTGGACAGCAGCCAAATCGGCAGAATCCTCAGCAAGCAGCACCAAGTCGTCCACATAGGCAAGAATGTGAAGCCTGTGAGGGGAAGTGCGAATGAAAAGACTGGGGTCGGAGGTAGAGGTGGAGAAACCAAGAGAGTGAAGAGTTGAGGCGAGCTTGGCATGCCACTCGCGGGGAGCCTGCTTGAGGCCATACACAGGGCGCTTCAGCTCCCAAACGGTGCCTGGAGGAAAGGGGCGAGGAAAGCCTGCGGGGCGCTCAAGGAAAATGCGCTCATGAAGCTCGCCCTGAAGGAAAGCATTGGAAACATCCATGGAATGGATCTCCCAATCCCAGCGAGCACCTAGGTCAAGAAGGAGGCGAAGGGTGGGGAGGCGAGCAGTGGGAGAGTAAGTGGCAAAGTAGTCAATGCCTTCACGCTGGGTGAAGCCTTTGGCGCAATAGCGGGCTTTGAAGAGAGGAAGTTCCCCAGGCAACTGTTTGACACGAAAGACCCATTTGCCCTTGACAATGGTGGCACCAGGGGGGGGACAGAGTCGACGTAGGAATTGGTACGAGTGAACGCCTCACACTCAGCAATGATGGCAGCCATCCACTCAGTGGTGTGAAAGCTAGAAACGGCCTCGGAAAAGGACTGAGGGATGGGAATGGCGGCAGTGCCGGCAGAGAGAAGAGTGGGTGAATTGCTGAAGTCGCCGATGGTGACACGGAGAAGAGGGGAGACAGGGTGAACAGAGAAGAGTTCCTCAAACCAATCTTCAAGAAGATTGGGGTCCTGAGAGGAAGATAGACGAGCGAAAAGAGCAGAGTGTTGAAAATTGGACATTACGCGGGTCATGGAGCGAGTGAGGCGCGGGGAGGGTGGGGGAATGGGAACAGAAGGAAGGGAAGCATCAGAAGGTGGTGATGGAGAGGGCGTGGGAGCTGAAGAGAAAGAGGCAGAAGGAGAGTTGCCTGAGGTGACGGCGGAAGGAGGGGCGGAGGGGGCATGCGGGAGAGGAGGAGCAGGGGCGGGGGGAAGGGGAGGTGGGGAGAGAGTAGCGGAGGGAGGAGGGGAGGGACGCGGATCAAAGTCAGACCAATGGAGAGAAGGAGCAGGAGGGGTGGGAGGGGGAAAGAGAAATGGAGAGCGAGTTTCGTCAAAGATGACATCCTGGCTGCGAATGAGCTGCTGAGAGGAGGGAGCATAGAAAAGGTAGCCAGGACAATCAGGGTTAATGCCAATGAATGCATAGAGCTGCGTCTTAGGAGCGAGTTTCCCACCCTGACGTGCCCGATCAGCCGGATTGACGAGGACATGAGCGACACAGCCCCACACCCGAAGAGGGTGAGCAGAGGGCTGGCGGCCCGTCCAGAGCTGAAAGGGGGTAATGGTGGGGCGAAGGGGATGAGGGCGAAGGTTGGAAAGAAGAGTTGCGTGAACAAGAGCATAGCTCCAAAGAGAGCGGGGAGCGGAAGCATGGGTGAGGAGACATCGAGTGATCTCCATGAGAGTGCGATTGCGATGCTCGGCAACGCCATTCTGTTTAGGAGAGTGCGGGAGGGTTGAGGTTTGGCGAATGCCATGAGAGGAGCAGTAAGAGGAGAGAGAATGATTAAAGAACTCGCCACCACCGTCGGAGTGGAAACGCGCGACAGGACGCCCGAACCGGAGGCGAGCCTGTTCAGCCCAACGAATGATGAGGGAAGGGGCGTCAGATTTGGCACGAAGTGGATAGACAGTGGCAAAGCGGGAATGGTCATCAATGAGAAGGAGGAAGTAACGGTGACCTTGTCGGGAGGCAATTGGGGAAGGACCCCAGAGGTCCATATGCACGAGATCAAGAGGCTGGGGGGAGGCAGAAGGGGAAGAGGGACGGGGAGACTGAGAGAGCTTGGCTTGAACACAAGGAGTGCATAGAGGGGCGGGAGAGGGAGGAAGGGGCAGGAGAGAGGAGGGAAGATCGTGAAGTAGCTTCGAATGGACCATGCTGCAAAGGAGAGGGAAGTGTGGGTGGCCGAGACGATGATGGAGAAGAAGGGTAGGTTGGGTGAGAGAGCGACAATCGCAAGAGGAAATGGGTGGAGCGGAAGCGGGGGAAGTGTGATGCGCAGACGAGGGGAGAGAAACACGGAGGGTATAGAGACGAGAGGTAGGGGAAAGGGTGAAACGAGCGAGATGGCGGTCTTGGTAATGAAGATCACAGTAAAGTTCACCTGCGGGAAAACTCGCTCGCACACCAAGGCATTGGAGGGCGGAGAGGGAGAGAAGGTTATGACGATAGGAGGGAACATAGAGGCCAGTGACTGCGCCAGAGGGGGAGGCAGGACAGGGAAGAGAGGGGTGCATGTCAGGGTCATGGTCTCCCCAGCTCCATGAATAAAGAGAGGGCGGGGAAAGGAACGAAGAACACCAGCATCACGAAAAACAGAGTCCGTAGCACCACTGTCGAGGACAAAGTCCAAGGTGCGAGGGAGAGAGAGAGCAGCAACCGTGGAGCAGGAATATGGAGAGACAACCCTAGGAGCAGAAGGAAGAAGAGGCATTGCAAAGCGAGGGTCCATGAGAGGAGAAGCACCAAGAATGCTAGCATGAGAAGGCATGGTCACATTGAGAGCAGAGGGAAAAGCGTCAGCACCAGGAGTCGCGACGGAAAGCGATGGCAGGGCAGGGGACTGGCGACGCTGGTGAGACTGTAGAAACGTGATAGGAGGAGAGGTCCAGCGGTAAAAGGGAGAGGCGGTCCAAGAGGGAGAGAGGGGAGCGGATGACGCGTAGGGTAGGGAAAGGAAAGGTAAGGGATGAGGGACAGCAGCAGGAGGGAGAGGGCAGTAGCGGCGAGAAAGAGAGTGAGTCGTAAGAATGGGCGCCATAGGAGGGGAAGGAGACAGAAGCAGAGGAGTTGAGGGGAGAACTAAGAGGCGGAGGAATATGTCGAAGTAGTCTGCTGCGGAGCAGCTGGGGGGGAGAAATAAGAGGAGGAGGAAGAATCAGCGGAGTAGTCTGCTGCTGCGCCGCTGAGGGGAGAAATAAGAGGCGGAGGAATATGGGCGGAGTAGTCTGCTGCTGCGCCGCTGAGGGGAGAAATAAGAGGCGGAGGAACAAGGGCGGAGTAGTCTGCTGTTGCGCCGCTGAGGGGAGACATAAGAGGCGGAGGAATATGGGCGGAGCAGTCTGCTGCTGCGCCGCTGAGGGGAGAAATAAGAGGTGGAGGAATATGGGCGGAGCAGTCTGCTGCTGCGCCGCTGAGGGGAGAAATAAGAGGCGGAGGAATAAGGGCGGAGTAGTCTGCTGCTGCGCCGCTGAGGGGAGAAATAAGAGGCGGAGGAATAAGGGCGGAGTAGTCTGCTGCTGCGCCGCTGAGGGGAGAAATAAGAGGCGGAGGAATAAGGGCGGAGTTGTCTGCTGCTGCGCCGCTGAGGGGAGAAATAAGAGGCGGAGGGAAAGTGTGAGAAGGAGCATGACAACGAGACAAGGTCAGCAACCAGCTGCGGCAGAGGGAGAGAGGAGAGAGGCGGAGGAGAGAGCAAGATGGGGAGGGGAAAGTAGGGAGAGAGGAGAGGAGGAGGAGGGTGAAGGGGCGGATTGTATGGCGAAGGGTCTTGATAGAGGGGAGAGGAGTGAAGAGAGGCACAGCCACCAGGCGAAAGCAGCAGCCAGCTGCTGCAGCTGAGGTGAGATAGGAGGCGGAGGAAAGAGGAAGGTTGTAGAGGGAATGAAGGGAGAGAGAGGAGGAGGAGGGGAGTGAAGAGACGAATTTCGTAAAAGGGAATGGTGATGGCGAATAGCAGAATGCAGAAAGGCGCGCATGGGGGGGGGGGGAGGAGGCACGCGACAGCGGCGCAGTAGTAGCGCACGACGAGGGGAGCGAAGGGACGCGCGGGTGAGGGACGAGGGGCAGGCAGAAGCGGGAAGAATGACGCGCGCGACGGCAGTATGGGCCGCGCGCAACGAAAGGGAGGAGGGAGAGAGGGCGCGCGACGAGCAGCGGGTCGCGCGCTAGTGCTGAGGGAGATCGCGCGCTACTACGGAGGGCGGACCCGCGATTTGGGGAGAAAAAAAAAAGTTCGAGCGAAAGAAAAAGAGTAAAATCGACTAGCTAAGGGGTAGCGCGGAATAAGCTTATGGGCCTGGAAGGTTCTAAGAAATGTAGATGACAAGGAGACGCCTAGGATTTCGCTCTGAATACCATGTTAACGTTAGGTTTGCGGTAGCTATGGCTAGTGAGTGAAGTAATGAGGGAAAAAAAACTAGTTAAACTATAGAAAGAGTCGAGAGACATTTGAAAGATAGGGTTGGGAAACCCCAACTGAACCTAGGGCGTGTTCAATGCAGAGACAAACTGCAAAGTGAACCTGAGATGAACCAGAATTGAAACTAAGTCTAAAAGTGGCCGAAAAAATAATATAAGGCCAAAAAGAAATGCAGAGCGAACACTAGCCTACTCCAACATGTTCTGCCTTACCTGCTTGTCTCTTGATCTTGAACTTGTTGTACATTAATATCTTTTTTTATACCTGCTTGTCTACTCTTGCTAGGTTTTGATCAGTGCACTGCCTTGCTATTATAACTCTGCATGTGAACTTGCCTTGTGGCCGCTTGCTTGTGCTCAGAATGAGTGGTGATCTTGAGATCCACCCTGGGCTTTGCATTGCTTTGTTCTCTTGCCTGACTGGTCTTGTGGCCGTTTGTTGTGTTGGCTATCCCTCACTTTGCCTAGGGGGGTGTCTCAAAACATATTTGTATGTCCTTAGTTCTGCAAGGCTACAGCGAGGTGCTCAGTATACGGTACAACCCTAGTAAGGGTTTCATACTTGTATCTCCCCGTTGCTAGTCATTCATTAATCCTATCTTCCTACTACAACAATAAGGTGGTGTGGATGCTTCAAAATGAGTGCTAAAATTTATCATATAGCAACAGAGGCTGATGGGGTCGTTGAAACAACAAAATTATGCTCCCCCAAAGACGATTAACACCCTCCAACTGCATACATGACACATAATGAAACCACACTAAAAAATGCACATACCACAAACACGAATGCACACGAAAGTAAAAATCAATAACACCTCGCGGACGCACGTACACAGACACATACAATACATATGTCACTTGTGATCATTATATTCTAGGCTATAGTGGGGTACTCACTAGAGAGTACAACATGTTTAGGGTTACATATGTCCAATGTGATCATTATGTTCTAGGCTATAGTGGGGTACTCACTAGAGAGAACAACTTGTTCAGGGTTGCATACTTGTATCCCAAACCTTAGCTACTTCACCATTCCATTGTTTCTACTTCTTGACATGGTATCAGACGCTAGGTTAGGTCCGGCGCGCTAGTTATCCGTGCCTGTCCGACGCACCACTGCACCTCGTACACTCTGCCCCTCACTGCCCCGTGTGCGCCCTTCGCACTGGCCCTTGCGAGCCGTTCGCGCCGCCCTATGCGCGCCCATCGCGCTGCCTGCCGCCTCTGCCCCACGCGCACCTGCTCGTGTGCGCCGCCCTACAGCGCCAGCCCGTGCGCTACCTCGTCCGCCTGTGCCCCGTGCGCCTCTGCCCCATGTGCCTCTGCCCCATGCGCCTCTGCCTCGTGTGCCTTTGCCCCGTGCGCCTCTGCCCCGTGTGCCTCTGCCCTGTGCAACGCGCCTGCCCGCACACACTGCCCTGCCGTCGCTGCACCACAGGCAGCTGCTCGTGTGCGCCGCGCCCCGTCGCCCCGCTGCCCCGCGCTCAGCTACCCAGCGCGACGCGCGCCCCGTCGCCCCACTGCCCCGCGCGCAGCTCCCGGGCGCGATGTCCGCTCCGTCGCTATGCTGCCCCGCTGCATCGTTGCCCTGCGCGTCGCACGCCCTGCCGCCCCGCTGCTAAGCTCGATGCGCGCCCCGTCGCCCCGCTGCCTTGCGCAACATGCGCCCTGCTGCCTCGCTGCACAGCGCCACGTGTGCCTCGTTGCCCCGCTGCCACGCGCGCGTCTCCTACACCTGCTACTACAGTTGCCGCAGCCGCCACAATCGCTGCTACAGCTGCTGCCGCTACCACTACAACCATTGCAGCAGCTGCTAAAGCTACCGCAGCTGCAGCAACTGCCATGTCAGCTGCTGCTGCACTACAGCAGCCACTACAGCGGCCACAGTCACTGCAAATGCTGCTGCCACTGCCGCTACAGCCGTTGCAGCTGCCGCTAGAACTGCCGCAACCATAGGAACTTCCGCTACAGCTACTGGTGCTGCCGCTACAGCCACTACAGCAGCCGCTACAGCTACCGCAGCTGCCACAATTGCCGCTACAACCACTGCAGAAGCCACTACAGCTGCGGTAACTGCCGCAACTGCCGCAATTGCCGCTACAGCTGCTGCCGCTGCCGCTAGAGTGGCTACAGCTGCCACGGGCGCTGCTCCCGCTACACCTGCTGCTGCTACAACTCCCACTACCACTGACTTGGCTGCTGCCGCTGCCACTACACCTACCACTGTAGTCGCCGCCCCTGCCGCTGCTGCTAGTGCAACTACAGCTACTTCCTAGCACTGACACTTGACCTAGTTCCTGACATGGAAACTATCACTGTCCTAGCGGTTGACGTAGATGGGCGCCCTCTCGAGTTTGAGTCGTGGTTAGAGCGCCTGCGCCTGTATCTCTAGCGCTTCATCTTGGATGGCGTCTCCCTGTTCGAGCACAAGTCGGGGTCCCTTCAGGCCCCCATGACTTCAACTAAGCCTGCTGCTAACGCTGGGGAGGACGTATAGCGACGGTACCAGGCGGACCACACTTCCTGCATACGGTGGATGGCACGTGACACTGACGCTTGGCTTGCTGTCCACGCTCACCTTCCGCTCAACCAGAGCCCCCACTTTTGCCAAGTGACGACGGCCCAACCTTTCTACGACACTGTGGTTAGGCACTACTCCTCCCTCTCTCCTGCCACCCTAGGCTGTCTTGCGTTGTCGTTTCTCCTCTCGTTGTCGCTAGTGTGCAGAAGTGGAGATTCTGGAGGTAGGCAGCAGCATCAGCAGCGGCGACGTCCGCTCTTCTGGGAGCAGTAGCAGCAGTCGTCGCTAGCCTGCGTCAAGGAGGCAAGTGTAGGTGCTTGTGAGTGTGCTAGCTAAGGTGTGGTTCCTACGAAAGCTTTGCACACCTTCACACTGGACTCAGGCGCATCTCGGTGCTTCTTCCACGACTACAACACAGTCACACCTCTCACAGCACCTGTCCCTGTCACCTTGGCCGACCCCTCCTCCCCGGTTGTTGCACGCGGCTCCACTGTTTTTCCGTGTTCGGCATCCCCCTCAGACTCCCTCACAGGTCTCCACCTCCCCTCGTTCGCTACAAACTTGGTGTGTACCTCTGTCCTCCATGATATATTGGTCACTACCAGCACCACTGGAGGCGAGCTTGTGGCGATCTGTACAGAAACAGTGACTGGCAACCACCTCGCCACGTTCACTCGGAGGCCTGGGTCTGATCTGTACACACTCCACACTGAGTCTGCATAGGTGTTCGTGTCCGGTCAGGTAGCTACGTCTTCCTCTTATCGATTACTCACACACCTGTCAATTCTCTGGCACCACCATTATGGTCACCCCCCACACCAGCATCTGCGCAGCATGCACTTGCATCTCCTTGTGTCTGGCCTCCTAAAGTCCCTAACCCAGCTCCTCTAGTCGCTTGCACCAGCGTAAACTCCCTGCGTCACTCCTTGTTCCCTCTGACTGATGCTCCTCTGCGGACGCTGCACATGGAAGTGCGGGGCCTCGCCCTCGTCCTTAAGCCGCACCAGGAGCGCTATTTCTTGTTGGTCGTCGACGACTACACGCTCTACACAACGGTGTTTCCCTTGAAGCACAAGGGAGATGTCCATGTTTTAATCTTCTGGATTCACACTGTTTGTCGCCAGCTGAGCGCACGGTTCCGCCATGACCTCCCGGTGCTCCGATTGCACTCTGACCGTGGAGGTGAGCTTTCCTCCGGTCTCCTTGAGGACTTTTGTCATGAGGACGGCATCACCCAGTTGTTCACGCTTCCGGCCTCTCCAAAGCAGAATGACATTGCTGAGTGCCGCATTGGCTTGATCATGGGGGTTGCTCACACCTCCATGATCTGTATGGCGGCTCCCCATTTTCTGCGGCAGTTTGCGGTCCGACATGCCGTGCATCAGCTCAACCTCTGGCCTCGTATCTCCGAGCCCAAGACCTCGCCTACACTGCGTTGGACAAGGGAGGTTGGCGATGCGTCAGCGTTCCGGGTCAGGGGTTCGCTTGCCCTTGTCCGTGATACCACCGCAGGCAAGCTCTCTCTTCACACCATTCGCTGCGTCTTCCTTGGCTTTCCTGACGATGGGCTTGACTGGCAGTTTTACCTCCCAACCACGCGCCGTGTCCTGTCCTCCCGTGACGTCACCTTTGACGAGTCTGTTTGCTACTACCATCTCTTCCCCCACTGTAGATCCCCGGCGCCCCCCCCCACCCCTCTTCCTGGTTCCAGGTTACCCCCGGGTAGACCCACCCCCCCCCCCCCCCCTCCCCTTCACGTCTTGCTCCCTCAGGTGTGTCTCAAGTCACACCACCCCACTTGGCTGAGCCAGTGGAGGTCTCCTCAGACCCCTCTTGCCTGGCTGAGGGGGGTGACCCTGCTGCTGACGACACTGCAACCTCTCGCCGCTCACTGCGCTTGGAGAACCCTCCTGGTTGTCCGCCTCGGCCGTCTTCGCCGCCTCTGCAGCCTGGCAGATGGACTTACTCATGAGTTCCTTCCATTACTTACTCATGAACTTTGGGTCTCTGTCCGAGATGTGCGTAGCAGAGATGCCATGGATGGTGATGACCAGTTGCGTCATCTGTAGGAGTGGCATTGGTTGGGATAAAGTGACCCATCATAGAGAAATTGTCTATCACCAGGAGTCAGCATCATGTCCTCATGAGTTTGAAGGAAGCCCAGTGATGAAGTCGAGGCTAACGACTTGCCATGCCTGGTCCGGTACGGGTAGAGGCTAATATAACCCTGATTTTTCTGCTTGCTACTCTTCGTCCACTGGCACGTGTCGCATGAGGCAACAAACTGCTGCACGTCTGCTGCCATCCGAGCCCACTAGAAATACTTGTTGTTCCTGCTAACGTCTTGTTGCTCCCAAAATGTCCTGTGTATGCTATATCGTGAAACTCCTCCAGTAAGATCTGTCAGAGCGGAGCTGAGTTCGGTACCCAAACTTCACCTAAACCCTTCTTTACCGCTAAGTTTTTCTCCCACCTGTAATGGTTTCTATTTCAGTGCAGTAGCGATCTCTGCGTCCACTGAGTACCCATGCTGGAATAAACCATTGAGCAGAGGGTTCATCTCGTCGAGCTGGATGCCTGTTACGTGCCCTGGGCGGCTGAGTGCATCGGCCTTGTCGTGTAGCCCTGGCTTGTAGATGATGTTGTAGTGGAAGTGTGTTTCCGGGAAGTCCATCCACCGCACCTTTCGTGGTGAGGGCATGAGCAGCGACTTAAGGTATTTGAGATTGCAGTGGTCAGCTTAGACTGTAGTCTTGACTCCCTCTAGGTAACAACTCCACGCCTGGCTATGACTAACGTTAAGGCTTCTTTGTCATGGATTGGGTCATTTACTTAGGCTCCGTGTAGCTTCATACTGATGTATGCGATGGGTTGCAAACCGCGTTCGTGATCCTGCGTCAGTACTGCCATCCCTGCTAACGTCTTGCTCCCGAAATCTCCCGCGTATGGTACGTCATGAAACTCCTCCAATAGGATCTGCCGTAACGGGGCGTAATTCGGTACCCAAATCTTTCCTGAACCCTTCTTTACCGCTAAGTCTTTCTCCCACTAAAACAGCTTCTTAGTCTGTGCTGTAGCGATCTCTGCGTCCACGGAGTATCCATGTTGGAATAGACCCTTGAGCAGAGGGTTCATCCTGTTGAGCTGGATGCCTTCTACATGACCGGGGCGGCTCAATGCGTCTGCCTTGTTGTGTAGCCCGGGCTTGTAGACGATGTTGTAGTGGAAGTGAGTTTCCAGGAAGTCCACCCACCGCACCTGTCTTCGTGACAGCGTCGGCTGGGGCTTCAGGTATTTGAGGCTGCAGTGGTAAGTATAAACTGTAGTCTTGGCTCCCTCTAGGTAATATCTCCACGCCTTGAAGGCTACAACTATAGCTAAGGCTTCCTTGTCGTGAATGGGGTAATTCAGTTCTGCTCCGTGTAGTTTCTTACTGAGGTAGGCGATAGGCTGTAAACCGTGTCCGTGATCTTGCATCAGTACTGCTCCGACTGCCTGGTCACTAGCGTCTGCTTCAACTATGTAGTCTTTGTCTGGATCTGGTAGGATGCGTACTGGCGCTGTGGTCAGTGCTGTCTGTAGCTGTTCCATGGCTTGTTGATGAGGAGTATCCCATTTGAAGGGTGTTTTTTTTTTCTGTAGGTCGGTCAGTGGTGCTGCTATCTTAGCGTAGTGTGGCACGAACCTATTGTAGTAGTTGGCAAAGCCTAGGAACTGCTGCAACTCCTTCACGTTCCACTTCTTGACGGCTTCAATCTTCCGCGGGTCCACGTGTACTCCCTCGGCACTCACCATGTGCCCAAGAAACTGCACCTTCTTCAGTGTGAAGTCGCTCTTCGACAGCTTCACGTAGAACTTATTTTCCCGCAGGATCTCGAACAACTTCCGCAGATGCTCCACATGCTCCTTCACGTTCTTAGAGTAGATGAGGATATCATCCTGGTACACCACTACGCACTCGTCCAGCAGGGGCCGTAGGATATGACTCATCTCCGCATGAAACGTTGCTGGTGCGTTGCAGAGCCCGAACGGCATCACCAAGTATTCGTAGGAGCCGTATCTAGTACGGAATGCCGTTTTGTGGATCGAGTTGTCCGCCATCTTGATCTGCCAGTAACCCGACCGTAGGTCTAGCTTCGAAAAGACTGTTGCACCACGCAGTTGGTCCAGTAGGTCGTCTATGCGCGGTATGGGATATTTGTTCTAAAATGTCTGTTTGTTCAGTGCGCGGTAGTCGATGCACATCCATAAACTGCCGTCTGGTTTTGGGGTGAAGAGAACTGGTGCACTATAGGGAGAGGTGGATGGGCGGATCAGTTGTCTGTCCAGTGAATATTCTATCTGCTTCTTCATATCTGTCAGTTCGGTCGGACTCAGTTGGTATGGTGCACGTGAGACGGGTTTTGCACCTGATTCATCCACGATCTCGTGTTCGTGGGTGCGTGCTGGAGGTACGCCTGCGGGTAGGTCGTGGGGCATTATATCTTTGTACTGCTCCAAGACCTCTTTAACTGCTGCAAGTAGCTCTGCGTTCGGCTTCTCCTCCTCTGCTGCTGCCATAACTAGTGCTAAGTAACATGTGTTACTCTCGTTCACCGTTTGTTCAAACTGTGCCAGTGTTGTTTCAGGAACACTCCCTGTATCTGTCCAGCTTCGCAGCTCCACTCGTTTCCCGTTGTTGTAGATGCACGCCTTCCTGTTAACCCAGTCGATCTCGAGGTTGAACCACTTCAAGAAATCTCGCCCCAAGATGATATCTAGGCCTTTGATATTCGTGATCGGCAACGTCGGCTTCCACCTTAGCGCCCCTATGTACAGCTGCAGTGATGCTTCGCCGTGGATGGGAAGTTTCGTGCCGTCCACCATCGTTGCCGCGAACTTGGTCTCCTCGGAAGGTTCCCCAATTTTCTCCAACGTCCCGCGGTCACACACTGAGTGAGATGCACCGCTGTCCACCAGTGCCTGGAGGCGTCGTCCTTTGAATAACACCTCGAGGAGTAGTGGTTCCTGCTGTGGTGAGTAGCCAAAGAGGGTCTCATTAATTGGATCATAGGGTACATAAAAAATATTACCAACCCTATCTCCTATACCTGACCCAGCACTTTCCAACTTTACCTGGGGGATAGGAGGATTTTTCCAAGGCTTGTACAACTTCTCATGAGCCTAGAATTTTCCTCTAAGCCTTCGCAGTTGTGTAGGCTTCACCTATGGGCATTGGGGAACCTTAACACTAGGCTGCGGGGAGAGAATATTAACTCCACGGAATGCACGACCCTTTTCTATGCTCCGTAGTACTTTGCCCAACTTCTCAGGTACCTGAATAATCTCTAAAGGCTTTTTCTTAACCTCTAAATCTCCCCTGAATTTTTCAAAGGCTTGAAAACCACCAGAAGCAATATTCTTTGTTAGAGGATCTTTATAGGATACTTTTAACGAATTCTTACTTTCGTGGGTGTTCGGCTAGAGTTTCCCGGTCGGTGCAGAGTCTTTTTTCACGGAGCCTCCATTCGCCTCGGCGATTTCCCCTGATGCCGGCCGGTCGTGACGTTTTATATTCGCGCCATCATTTTCTCCTTTTTTCACCCGCTCCGAAATCGCCACGTCGTCGCCCTTTTCTGCTTTTCGGATCTTTACGCGATCGCCAGGTCGATCCGCGGCTACTGGCGATTCCCGTTTTTTTACTTCGGGGGTGCTCCACTGTTGCCGTCCAGCATTGCAACACGTTCTTTCTTCATTTTGTAGCACGACAAGATTTGATGCCCTGCTGCGCCACAAAATTCGCATTTTGTCGGTTGCTGCACATGGAAGTTCGGGGCCTCGCCCTCGTCCTTGGGCCGCACCAGGAGCGCTACTTCCTGTTGGTCGTCGACGACTACACGCTCTACACCACGGTGTTTTCCTTGCAGCACAAGGGAGATGTCCATGTTGGTTTAATCCTCTGGATTCGCACTGTTTGTCGCCAGCTGAGCACACGGTTCCGCCATGACCTCCCGGTGCTCCAACTACACTCTGACTGTTGAGGTAAGTTTTCCCCCGGTCTCCTTGAGGACTTTTGTCATGAGGACGGCATCACCCAGTTGTCCACGCTTCCGGCCTCTCCAAAGCATGGCATTGCTGAGTGCCGCATTGGCTTGATAATGGGGGTTGCTCACACCTCCATGATCTATATGGTGGCTCCCCATTTTCTGCGGCAGTTTGCGGTCCGATATGCCGTGCATCAGCTCAACCTCTGGCCCCGTGTCTCCGAGCCCAAGACCTCGCCTACACTGCGTTGGACAAGGGAGGTTGGCGATGCGTCAGCGTTCCTTGTCAGGGGTTCGCTTGCCCTTGTCCGTGATACCACCGCAGGCAAGCTCTCTCTTCACACCATTCGTTGCGTCTTCCTTGGCTTTCCTGACGACGGGCTTGACTGGCAGTTTTACCTCCCAGCCACGCGCCGTGTCCTGTCCTCCCATGACGTCACCTTTGACGAGTCTGTTTGCTACTACCATCTCTTCCTCCACTGCAGATCCCCGGCGCCCCCCCCCACCCCTCTTCCTGGTTCCAGGTTACCCCCGGGTAGACCCACCCCCCCCCCCCCCCCCCTCCCCTTCACGTCTTGCTCCCTCAGGTGTGTCTCAGGTCACACCACCCCACTTGGCTGAGCCAGTGGGGGTCTCCTCAGACCCCTCTGGCCTGGCTGAGGGGGGTGACCCTGCTGCTGACGACACTGCGACCTCTCGCCGCTCACTGCGCTTGGAGACCCCTCGTGGTTGTCCGCCTCGGCCGTCTTCGCCGCCTCTGCAGCCTGTCGGATGGACTTACTCATGAGTTCCTTCCATTACTTACTCATGAACTTTTGGTCTCTGTTCGAGATGTGCGTAGCAGAGATGCCATGGATGGTGATGACCAGTTGCGTCAGCTGTAGGAGTGGCATTGGTTGGGATAAAGTGACCCATCATAGAGAACTTGTCTATCACCAGGAGTACAGCATCATGTCCTCATGAGATTGAAGGAAGCTCAGTGATGAAGTTGAGGCTAACGACTTGCCATGCCTGGTCCGGTACGGGTAGAGGCTAATATAACCCTGATTTTGAGAAAGCTTGCTTTCTTATTTTTATCAATTGGCATCGTTCTCATTACAACTGGCTTATTACAACATTTGCATCGAGATTGAACACAAGCTAGTGCATGCTAATATCACTAGCTAAGATGTACCCTATCCAAGTGGCATTAGCAAGGCGTTCTACGCTGGGGTGGGTGGTGGGGATGTTGAGTGAGCCGTTTGAAATAGAGAAACGTGGGTGGAGGGAAATGAGCCCCAACCCACGGTTTTTGTAGTTGGAGAAGGGCGTTTAGCGCGCTTCGACGATGCCAATTGTGCAGTACAAGCAGCTTCGCTTTCACAATACACAATTTTAAAAAACACAATGTGTGTTTAAAAATTATAATATTGAGAAAGCTTGCTTTCTTATTTTTATCAATTGGCATCGTTCTCATTACAACTGGGGTCTCTGAGACATGGGCAGCGGGGGCCTCCTATGGCGTACGAGCGCCTCTGTGTGTTGCGCCGAAGACACCGCCTGCGTCGGATCTTGCAGGTTGCGGGATGCTGTGATGAGAGGCTCGACGTATGGCGTGACGTACATTTCCTTAGCTGTGTCGCTTCGCCATCTGCCCAGCCGTTTGAAGACTCTGTCTGGCACTCCAGTGTTGGCTGCTACTGTGGCCGCGCCTTTTCGGAAAGAGTGAGTGCCGAGCTGCAGCTCTCCCAGACCAACTTTTGCGAAAGCTTCCTTACACCAGTTCCGAATTGTAGTGTATGAAGGCGGCTTCGCTTGGCCTTTGCTGCTTGAAGCTTGCCCGAAGACACGAATCAACGGTCCCTCTGACTGAGGACCATAGCCGGCGAGTTGGATGAAGCGTCGGGTGCAGCGCACTGGGCAACAAGGGTCTGTCGTTGCTGCAATGGGTATCCATGTTCCGTGACCGGCCTGATCGGTCTTAGAGTGTGGTATGAGGATCCACATGACCTCTTCGTCGAATTGGATGTCTTGCCATTGTATGGCCACTAGGTCGGAGTATCGCAGAAATCCTGAGTACATGAGGATGGGGATCAGCCCTTTCTGAAATTCCGCAGGGTCGTCAGACTGAAGGTAACTCCCGGCCATGTCGCGGACTTGTTGGATCGATACGGGTTCCTTCAGACGAGTAGGGCGGGGGCAGTGTCGTTTTGCACAGTCGCGGACTTGGGTGGTAAACGGACCGATTGTTGGGCATTTGTTCCCAGTCATGCGATGGGCGAAGCTTACTGCCGAGCACGTCAGCTGCACTACGGACAGGGTGGCTTTGCGTCGGATTGCGTGAACCAGGTATAGTGCGAGTGTCATGTCGGAAGCTGGAAGAAAGGAGAGATCCACTTTTGTGCAAAATGCTCGAAACTTGGCCCAGTATGGTTCGTATGTCCGGATCGTAGAATCGGCGCGTGACTGCGCGAGCATTTTGATCAGTTGGTCGTGTAACTTTGGGAGCAAATCTGAACACAGGAGTGGACAATATGCATTAGTCAAATACCACTCGCAGTGCAATGATTGGGCTATGCGGTAGTCCCGTGCCCGATAAGGCAGTAGAATGGGACCCTGTATCTAGGCATTGGCTTCCGTGTGTGAGAGGGATGTGCGCGTGGATGTGTGGAGCCCAAGTACATAGGGAGGGTTGCAAAAGTGGCCACCAACTTGCGCATGGCCAGTGCGGGACTATTAATGTGAGTGATGCATGGGTGCGTTGTGCATGGTGGAGGACGGCTGGGACCAGTTGGGGTGGGGGGAAGGCGAAGTTGTTTTCGGCTGTCCATGCGATCGAGAACGCATCAACTGCGATGGCTTCCGGGTGGGGGATCTTGGTGCAAAAGCGCGAGAGTTGGGTGTTGTGAGAGTTTGCAAAGAGGTCGATGGAATGCGGACCCCAACGACGTTCTAAGATGCGAAACCACTGCTTCTTCAACGCGTAGTCGTCGTGGTCGACCATTTTTGAAAGCTCGTCAGCATGTGAGTTGAGCTCTCGCGGGATCCATTCAATGATCAAGCGCGTGCCGAGCCCCATGCATGTTCGGATGATGCTTTTGCAAGCCATTGTGAGGTCAGAGCTGTGAGAGCCGCCTTTGCGAAGGATGAAGAATACGCCCTGGTTGTCCACCCGCACGAGAACGTGTTTTTGCTTGATCTTGTTGGCGTACGTTTGGAGCGCCCAAAGGACGCCTTCGATCTCCCGCCGCGTGCTGGACGTTGCCTGTAGTGGCTCTGACATGGTTGCGCTCGCTTCTTCGAGGCCACCCGGAAATGTAGTTAGAGTGGCGCCCCAACCATGAGAGCTGGCATCCACATGAATTACCGCATCGTAGCTGTTCCGGACGTGGAAAGGTGCACCGTTGAACCGGTCGAACTCCTCAAGCCAAAAGTGTAGCTCCTCTGCTGCGGCTGGGGGGATGACCACGTTGCTTTTCCATGACGGTGCGTCGTTGATTACTTGTAACATGGCGTGGCTGAATGCGCGAGCGGTCGCGCCAAGTGCGACCCCCATTGATGCGAGCATGCCTGTGATTCTGGCCACGTGGCGGACCGGGACTGGTCGGCATGCCTTGCTTGCGCTCAGGAGGTTTTGGATGGTTGCATGTAGTGAGGCTCGTCGGTCGGGACCGATGGAGAATCGACCGGTATCGGTTTCCAGCTCTACACCCAAAAATCGTAGGCGTTGCGATGGTGACAGCTGTGATTTCTTCGCGTTTATCACGAGTCCTGCCTCTTTAAGGTCCAATATCACACGCTGGCAGATCGCTTGCGCATGGTCTTTCGACTGACAGAGGAATAAGATGTCGTCCACGTAAGGGATGACTCGGATGCCTTGTTCTCGCCAGCGCCGAGCCAGTTGCTTGATGAGCTGCGTGAAGACGAATGGAGCTGTCGCGAGGCCAAATGGCAGTGAACGAAATGCGTACGTGCGCCTCCCAAATTCGAAGCCGAGGAACTTCCAGCATGATGGGTGGATGTCGATGTGGTGGTAACCGGATTTAAGGTCAATGGAGAACATCCAATCCCCAACGCGTGCCAGGTCCGCCACGCGGTTGAGCCCCTCGTACTTGAACTTGGGGACGATTAAGCTTGCGTTGACTTTCCGCAGATCAAGAATGAGTCTGCATTTGTCTTTTTGCTCGACCACATTGAGTGGACTTATACACGTCAGCTCCGTTGCGGGCATCTGGACTGCTGCTCCGGTCTCTAGGAGTTCTTGGATAGCGGTACGCGTGAACGTAGCATGCGTGTTTGCCCCGACATGGTTGCGATCGTGGAAGGGTTGTGGTGGGCCGTGGCTCCATGGTAGCCAATAACCCCTGGCGATGACGGAAAGGACGAGGCTGCAGGGACACCAGGAGCTCCACCACGCAAAGGTCGCACGAAGTCGACCGCGCATTTGTGTAATGGTTTTGTCCGTGACGGCAAATTCATACGGATCGTCGTAACATACCGCCTCGCACTGTCGTGCTCCTGTAATTGAGGCAAATGGGGTAGGGTTGGGAGTTCCATTTGACGCATGCATGTGCGTGTGCATGTACGCGCAATCGTTGATCAATGGTGTGAATGAGATTGCCTATCTATCGAAAGGACAACAAATATGTCGTGCGCGCGCCGACGCTTCTTCTTCTTCTTCTTCTTCTTGGTTTTTTTTTTTTTTTTTTTTTGCTCCATGGGCACCCTGATCATGGTAGGCAAGTAGGTGTCACTCTCTGGACCCCCTCCTCTTTTTTTTTTTTTTTTTTTTGTCTCATCTAGCACCGTGGCTAGCCCTTTTTCCGATACATCACATCGCGCTTTTTTTTTTTTTTTTTTTTTTTTTTGCTCGCCTTGTTATCCACTTGGTAAGACGTGGTTGTGCATGCCTTTAGTGCATGTGGGCTGGTGCTTTGAACCATGGACATGCGTGTCCACCGTGCTTTGTCTTGTTCTCTCTCTCTCTCTCTCTCTCTCTCTCTCTCTCTCTCTCTCTCTCTCTCTCTTCCTCTCTCTCTCTCATGCTCTGCACCTCCTCTGTGTGTCTAGAGGCTCTTTGCAAAATAGTAAATCAAGGAACTTTTTATTAAATCAACCAACACACATTGCAATGCTTCCTAGCATTCATCACCCCACCGGGTGGCCAAATACATGGGACCGAGGGGTTGTTGTTCCCCTTCCCTATCCTAGGCCCAAAGCCTATTACTACCCTTCACTAGGGCTGGCCTCTTGCCATCGCAAACCCCTAGGGCTGCCCACGGTTTTCGCACTCAAGAGTGCACCGTGCCTAGCGCCCAAGGCGCCTAATCCCTTGGCCCGCTCCTACACCACCGGAGCGGGTCCTTGGCCGCCATGCCCGTTCCTAGGGCAGGCACTTGCCACATGTCCCGGCTGGCCGCAGCGGAAGCACGAGCCCCGAAACCCACGACAATTGGCCGTGGGCGGGGGGGCCCGCTTGGGTAAGAACGGCATCGGCCCGTTGTTTCCGCCGCGGGTGACACGAGCGTATGCACTTGCCGCGCGGTCCATTGCAGCCATATCCGCGACCGCCTGCTTGAAGGGTCGAGAGGTCAGCAGGCTCTTCTGCTGGTACAGTTTGAAGCGTTTCACCGTGCGGAAGTCGGAAGCGTCCTCCACTTGAAGCACCTCGAAACGCCCCGAGATGAGGTTGAGCGCGTGTGAGATGAGTTCGAGTCCGCCCGCCGAGTCGCCTCGCTGCGCCTTGTATTCCGCGTGCAGCAGGTACGCACGCAAGTCCTCCAGCAGCTCCGCTTGCTCTCGCACGGAGTCGTTGACGAAAGTCGCCGCCGAAAAGGTGAGGTTAGAAGAAGGAAGGGGGGGGAGGTTTTCCGTGCCAATAAAATTAGCAGTGTTGACTGGAGCCTCACCAGCTTCATCTTCAGAGTCGTCGGTGTCGTTGTCGACCGCCGGAGCAGGGGGAGCGGCTGTCGCTGCGTCGTTGTCATGCCGGTTCGTACGTGCTCCTCGCGTGCCTTTTTCCTTTTTCGCGTTTTCTTTTTTAGCCGACGCAGATGCAGCGGGTAGTGCAGTTTCCGCAGCTGTAACGCTGACGGGCTGCTGCTGTAGAAGGGATAGCAGCGCGTTGACCTGGTCCGGGGTCAACGCCTGCGTCAGTGCAGGGGCGGTCGTCGCGTCAGACGAGGAGACCGCAGTCCGCCTCCTCTGGCGCTGACGCGACGGTCCAGCCGCGGGTGCTGGCGTGTGCTCGGCGTCAGGTGCGTGTGCCGCGCCAGCTGCCGTCGCCACTTGCGCCGCAGGTGCCACAGGCGCCACTGGCGCCACTGGCGCCACTGGCGCCACAGGGGCCGAAGGGTGCTGCTGGGCGTCGGCACTTTTGTTGACCTCGAGCCCGCCCAGCAGCACGTCCACTGCAGACGGGGCGGGCGGTCCATCTTCTGCCCGGCGCTTGTTACGGCGGTCGCCCGCAAAATCGCGGGTGTTACGGTCGGAGTCGGAAGCGGGGTTGGACGAGTTCCTGTTGTTAAGTGTCGTCGTCGGTGCCATCGTTGATCGATTGAAGTTAAAAATGTCGCTAAGTAAAGTCGAGGGTGACTCGCCTCTAGGAAGCGATTTTGTTCTAGCCAGCTTGGAAGGAGAGAAAGACTACGTGAGCGGAAATGTTGAGTGAGCCGTTTGAAATAGAGAAACGTGGGTGGAGGGAAATGAGCTCCAACCCACGGTTTTTGTAGTTGGAGAAGGGCGTTTAGCGCGCTTCGACGATGCCAATTGTGCAGTACAAGCAGCTTCGCTTTCACAATACACAATTTTAAAAAACACAATGTGTGTTTAAAAATTATAAATTTTCTGCTTGCTACTCTTCGTCCACAGGCACGTGTCGCATGAGGCAACAAACTGCTGCATGTGTGCTGCCATCCAAGGACACTAGAAATACTTGTTATTCCTGCTAACGTCTTGTTGCTCCCAAAATGTCCTGTGTATGCTACGTTGTGAAACTCCTCTAGTAAGATCTGTCAGAGCGGGGCTGAGTTCGGTACCCAAACTTCACCTAAACCCTTCTTTACCGCTAAGTTTTTTTCCCACCTGTAATGGTTTCTGTTTCAGTGCTGTAGCGATCTCTGCATCCACGGAGTACCCATGCTGGAATAGACCCTTGAGCAGAGGGTTCATCTCGTCGAGCTGGATGCCTGTTACGTGCCCTAGGCGGCTGAGTGCATCGGCCTTGTTGTGTAGCCCTGGCTTGTAGACGATGTTGTAGTGGAAGTGTGTTTCCGGGAAGTCCGTCCACCGCACCTTTCGTGGTGAGAGCATGGGCAGCGACTTAAGGTATTTGAGATTGCAGTGGTCAGTATAACTGTAGTCTTGACTCCTTCTAGGTAACTGAGAAGAAACAAGGAATGAATGAACTATGAATGAATTGAGTACAAGTAATAACCCTAATTGGGTTGTACCCCTTATGGGCTACCCCACTATAGCCTACACAATATGCATGAGCTATAATGTTCTGACACACCCCCATAGGCAAAGTGGGGGAGAACAAGGGGTCACAAGACCAGTCAAGTAAAGCAAAGCAAAGCAAGCTCAGGGTGGATCACAAAGTCACCACACATTCCGAGCACAAGTTCAAGGCCACAAGGCCAGTTCACATGCAGGAGTACATATATATAAAAAGGCTAGACAAGCAAGAGCAGGTATATATATATGTAACAGTACAAGCACGGTCAAGAGGTGAGCAAGTGAGGCAAGGTAGGCACAAGGCCCAGCTGAGTACAGAAGCGCTGATGGTCACAAGGCGCAAGCGCCTTGGTGAAGATATCAGCAGTGTTGGCCTCAGAGGCCACGTACGCAAGACGCAGCTGACCACGCTGCTGCAGCTCACGAGCAAGAAAGTAGCGGAGAGCAATGTGCTTCGTTCTGTGCTCCAGTCGCTGCTCCCGACACAAGGCCAGCATGGCCTTGTTGTCTACGTACAGCACTGGAGGAGAACGAGGCGGCTCTCCGAGGTCAGTCAGCAGGTAGGTGAGCCAGCGAAGCTCCTGTGCAGCCATGGCCCCTGCGTAGATCTCAGCCTCACAACTGGAGCCGAGAACAGAAGACGAGCGAGTAGCCCGCCACGAAACAGAGCCGGAACCAAGGCTGAAGGTGTAACCCTGTGACGACCGCTGCGTAGCCTGGTCGTCAGCCCAAGAAGCGTCTGCGTGCCTAGTAAGGACCACTGGACTCTGCCCTCCAAGCACAAGCCCCATGCCCGACGTACTAAACAAGTAGCGCAACACCCTCTTCGCTGCAGCCATGTGCTCCGGTCTGTGTCTCCCAGGAGCAACATAGCGTGCGAGAATGCTAAGAGGGTATGCAAGGTCAGGTCGTGTGCAGGTCATCAGGTACATGAGGCAACCAACAAGCTCTGGGTACGGGCCACTCGACTCTACGGACTCATCCGAAGGCAGAGCTGAGAGCGAGTGGCGAGTAGGCAGAGGAGTGGCCTGAGGCGAGGAGTACGTGAAGCCGAAGCGCTGAAGGACCTGCTGCACCATGTGTGACTGAGTCAGGGTAATGGTGCGGCGTGCTCTGTCCCGAGTGATCTGCAAGCCAAGGTAGCTGCGCAGTTCACCCAGGTCAGTGCACGTGTGTCTCTTCTGCAGCTCGGACTTCACGTGGGCGAGTCCAGCAGTGTCAGCTGTGGCAAAGACCAAGTCGTCGACGTACACGAGGATGTAGAACGGCGGCAAAGAAGTGTCGGTGCGCAGAAACAGCGACGGGTCGGCAGTAGAGGGAGCAAACCCAAGAGCCGCAAGTGTAGTCCTCAGTGTGTCGTGCCACTCACGCGGTGCCTGGCGGAGACCGTAGACTGGCCGCCGTAGGCTCCACTGGGTGCCAGGAGGAAAAGACCCAGTGAAACCAGGTGGGCGACGCAGCCAGATCTCCTCGTGCAGGCTGCCCTGCAAGAAAGCAGTGCTGAAGTCAAGAGAGTGTAGCTCGTAGTCACGGTGAGCAGCTACGTGCAGCAGTACCCGAAGAGTGGTCATCTTCGGGGTGGGAGAGAAGGTCTGAAAGTAGTCAACTCCCTGCCGCTGACTGAAGCCTCGAGCCACGTAACGCGCCTTGAAGACAGGCGGAGAACCCGGCGGCCGCTTCACCCTGAAAATCCACATGCCACTGACGATGTTCGCCCGAGGAGGGGGAACAGCGTCAACGTAGGTGCCTGTGGACTTCCAGGAAGCCATCTCTGCGTCCATAGCTGCCTGCCACTGAGAGGAGTAGGGACCCTCTATCGCCTCCGCGTAAGAGCGCGGAGTCGGGATGTCAAGTGCATCCGGGTCTCCCTCAGGGGTAAGCAGTACGGACACGAGATGAGGTGAAGCAGCGGCCAAGCACTGGAACTCCTCCTGCCTGTCCTCAAGGACGTCCGTGCCAAGGGCACACTCACCCCCGACGGACGGAGGACAGACAGACTCAGACTCAGCAACAAGACTGGCGACGTAGTCTAGGCGACAGCGAGCAGCAAAGTCGACGAGCTCAGCAACTAGGGCAGACGCAGCAGTGGACTCAAAGGAAGGGTCAGTGACAACAGTAGCAAGGAGACGCGTGACAGTAGGACTGGCAGCACGAAGAGAGTCCGACTCCGGGTCGGCAAGAGCAGGAAGAGAAGACTCAGGAGGAGAAGGCAAAGGGGCACGCAGAGGAGCAGTGGACGGACGCAGAGACATCCGGTGCGTGCCAGGGACAGGAGGAGGACGCTGACGCGAACCGCGACCACTAGTGCGAGCAGCACGGACAGGCGACGTAGGGCGAGACGCAGGCTCACGACGCTCAGCAAGACCTCCAGTAGGACCAGTGTAGGGAGACGGAGCAGGCAGTGGGGAGGCCGGCTGTAACTGTAACTGCGACGGGACAGGCTGTGGACACTCTAAGGGAGGAGGAGGACCAGTAGAAGACGGGAGACCAAGAACCTGCTGAAGGAGCGGAACGAAGTACGGCCGAGGCCGCGCGGCGACTCCTGACACAGCAGGGACAGCACCAGCACCCCCTGTGGCAGCACCAGCACCAGTAGCAGCTCCAGCTCCAGTACCCCCAGCAGCACCAGCAGTACCCCCAGCAGGACCGCCTCCAGGACCGACAGCAGTAGCCTCCGCGCCAACACCCGCAGCAGCTCCAGCTCCAGAAGTACCCGCAGGTCCAGCAGCTCCAGTACGCCCAGTACGAGCACCTCCGGGACCCGTGGCACCAGCTCCCTCAGCAGCAACAGAAACTCCAGTACCCGCAGCTCCTCCAGCTCCAGCAGCTCGCCTCCAGCGCCGGGCAAACCACTCACGCAGCTCCTGTGGAGAGAGTGGCTCCCGGCGAGAAGAAGCACCCGGAGAACCGCCAGGCACAGCACCAGTAGGCCCAGCTCCCTCAGGCTCCGCACCCCCAGGCTCAGCACCTCCAGGCGTAGCACCCCCAGGCTCAGCACCCCCAGACGCAGCACCCCCAGGCGTAGCACCCCTAGACTCAGCACCCCCAGGCTCAGCACCCCCAGTCGTAGTACCCTCAGGCTCAGCACCCCCAGGCGTAGCACCCACACGCTCAGAACCCCCAGAGTCAGCACTCCCAGGCTCAGCACCCTCAGCAGCACCAGAGTCACCAGCGACCTCGACAGGCTCAACAGCGTCTACCTGGGACACACCTGAAGGGGCAGGACCCTGAGGGGGGAGGGGGTCTACCGGGGGGGGACCTGGTACCAGGAAGAGCGGTGGCGGGGGGAGGGACGGAGTGCGGTAGGGGAAGAGGCGGTAGTAGGGGACCGACTCGTCGAACGTGACGTCCTGGGAGGACAGAACACGGCGAGAGGTGGGGTGGTAGAACTGCCACCCTGGGGCGTCAGGGGGGAAACCCAGGAAGACGCAAGGAGCAGCACGAGGGGACAGCTTGTCCGCAGACAAGTCGCGGACAAACGCCCGAGATCCCCAGACACGGAACGCAGACGCATCGCCAACCTTCCCCGTCCACAGCAAGGCTGGGGAGGTCTCCGGCATGGAGACCCTGGGCTGAAGGTTGATCTGATGCGCCGCGTACCGAACCGCAAACGGCCACAGAAAATGGGGGGCAGCCGCATGCATCATGGACGTACGGGCGACGTCCATGACCATGCCAATGCGGCGCTCAGCAATCCCATTTTGCTGTGGAGAGTCCGGAAGCGTGAAGGTCTGGCGGATGCCTCGTGCATGACAGTAGGCTCGCAGAAGGCCAGAGGAGAACTCTCCTCCTCTGTCAGAGTGCAGACGCAGAACAGGAAAGTCCGAGCCGAAGCTCCGCCTGAGCTGGAGACGAGCTGCGCAGATCCAGTCAATCAACACCTCAGTGACATCACCCTTGCTGCGCAAGGGGAAGACTGTGGTGTAACGCGAGTAGTCGTCAACCACCAGCAGGAAGTAGCGCTCGTGACCCTGTCCACGGACGCGGGCCGGGCCCCACACGTCCATGTGAAGCGTCTGCAGTGGGGCCTCTGTCGGAGGAAACTGGGAGGAGTGAGGGGTAGCCCGCTGTCGTCCCTCGACACAGGGGACGCAGGTAGGGCCAGGCCCCGGAGGAAGTGGAGGGAGGGACCGGGGAAGACCAGAGACAAGGACACGGGAGGCCATGCTCCGGAGACGAAGCAGGGAGGGGTGACCAAGGCGGTGGTGCCAGAGGAGAGTCTCGTGAGACAGGAGGCGACATGAGCAGGGGGCAGACTCAGGACCAGACCTGGACGCTGCAGCAAACACCTGACCCGACGCAGCTACCTGACCAGACGCAGGTACCGGGGGAGACGCAGTGGTCAGTGTGTACAGGCTCGACCCCGGCCGACGTGTAAACGTGGCCAGGTGTCGGCCTGTCCGAGCGTCCGTGCAGTGGGTCACCCGCTGACTCGCAGGAGTGAACTGGTGAACCCCCGCATCCTGTAGGTCAGCACCACTCACCAAGTTCGTAGAGAACGAGGGGAGGTAAAGACCAGACAGGGTGCCAGAGGGGGCCGCCGGACACGGGAGGACAGTGGAGAAGTGAGCAAGGACAGGACCCCCAGAGGGGTCTGCCAGAGAGACCGCAACTGGCCGGCCAAGCGGCGTGAGTGTGGTGCGGTCTCGAAAGAAGGAGCGAGAAGCCCCCGAGTCAAGGGTAAAGGTGAGGGAGGCCGAAGCCGACGCAGAACCTGAGAGAGCAGACTCACCAGTACCTGAGGGAGCAGACGCACCTAGAGCAGCAGCCTCGCTAGCACCTAGAGCAGCAGTCTCAATGCCCGGGTCGGGCGGAAAACACCGGTAACAGTCACCCTCATCACTAATAGTCACAGTGTACATGGCAGCAAGAATAGCATCAAAGTCAAGGTCAAAGACAGCGACACCCGCCCTAGACAGCTCACCCCAGCGGGGGATCTCAGTGGCCTCAGGGAACTGGTGACGCCAAGCGTCCGTCAGGCGGCCAAAGCAGCGCTGGGTGGAGTGCGCACCCCCACACTGCTCACCCGCGCGGTCGCCGGTGCGCAGGACGTAGGTGCACGGACCAGTACTCCCACCCCTCTGGCGTGCAGTGTACCACTCACGGAGCTGCTGAGGGGAGGGGACGTCACGAGTGCGCTGCTGCTGCTGCTGCTGCTGGCGCTGACCACCACCGGAGCTGACCCTCTGTGCAGCGCCACCCCGACCAGCTCCACCTCCTCCGCCGCCTCCTCCTCCACCACCGCCACCTCCGCTCCCTCCGCCACCGCCGCTGCCGCCTGCGCCTCCACTGCCGCCACCTACACCTCCACCCCCGCCACCACCCCCACCGCCTCCCCCACCTCCCCCACCGCCTCCACCGCCGCCTCCACCGCCCCCGCTAGCTCCTCCAGCGCCCCTGCCCCCCTTGCCCCTGCCAGGGCGGCGTCTCCCGCTAGGGGTAGACGCTGCCCCAACCGACTCCAAACCAGCGAGGTCGGCCGCAGCAGCAGAGGCAACAGAGGGCAAAAGAGAGGAGGGGGAACACCCCTCAAAGATGGGGGTGCGAGGGTCACCACGAGAGGCTCCTACAGCGACTATGCTCTTTTCTGCTGCTAGGAGGGCCTTCTCGAGGAGGTCAACGGTGAGAATGGTGGGACAAACCGAGAGGAAGTGGTCCCTGACTACGCGAAGGGAGTCAGGGAGACGGGTGACTATGTAGTAGAGGGTGATGTACATGGGGGGGGGGTTCTTGGCGCAGAACTCAGCAGGAAGCGCAGCGCGGTAGCGAGTGTCACTAGTGCGGAGGTGCGTAATGAGGTCAGCGACTGTGGGAAAGGCAGCAAGGTCAGGGAAGAGGTACGGTAGCATGAGGCGGCTCAGTGCAGCAGTGGCAGGGGAGGAGTAGCGTGCAACTACAGCGTCGTACAAGGTCTGAGCACTCTTGTACTGGCTAAAGTGCGCACGCTCAGAGGTAGGTAGGTGGCGACGCACAGCAAGACGTGCAGCAGCATCGCGCGTGGCCCACTGTGAGCGAACAGTGGCGTCAGCATCAGCAGCGGGGGCAGGAGAGGCACCAGAAGTGAGGTCAAAGAGGGAGAGGCCGTCTGCTCTGTCGCACTGTAAGAAAAGCTGCAGGTCATCTATCCAGACGTCAAAGTCAATGGCCCGACCCTCAGCGTCAAAAGCGAGGACACTAGGGGTAGCCATGACAGCAGTAGACTAGCAGTGCAAACAGTAGGGTGAGGGCAGTGCTGTGAGAGAGGCGCTGCTCTTACCGGACAGGGCGGTTCGGGCGGCTCGGCTGCAGGGCGGCTCGGCGACTCGACGGCTGGGCGGCGCGGCTGCTGGGCGGCTCGGCGGCTCGGCGGCTGGGCGGCTCGGCGGCGGGGCGGCTCGGCTGCTGGGCGTATCGGCGGCAGGGCGGCTCGGCTGCTGGGCGGCTCGGCTGCTGGGCGGCTCGGCGGCTGGGCGGCTCGGCTGCTGGGCGGCTCGGCGGCTGGGCGGCTCGGTTGCTGGGCGGCTCGGCGGCTCAGCGGCTGGGCTGCTCGGTTGCTGGGCGGCTCGGCGGGTGGGCTGCTCGGAGGAGTAGGCGCGGGAGCCATAGGAGCAGGGGCCGGAGGCCGCTAGGGCGGCGGATCGGGGCCGCGAAGGCGGCGGATCGGGGCCGCGAGGGCGGCGGAGTAGGGGCCGCGAGCGCGGCGGAGAAGGGGCCGCGAGGGCGGCGGATCGGGGCCGCGAGGGCGGCGAATCGGGGCCGCGAGGGCGGCGGAGTAGGGGCCGCGAGGGCGGCGGATCGGGGCCGCGAAGGGCGGCGGATCGGGGCCGCGAGGGCGGCGGAGCGGGGCCGCGAGGGCGGCGGATCGGGGCCGCGAAGGGCGGCGGATCGGGGCCGCGAGGGCGGCGGAGCGGGGCCGCGAGGGCGGCGGATAGGGGCCGCGAGCGCGGCGGAGAAGGGGCCGCGAGGGCGGCGGATCGGGGCCGCGAAGGGCGGCGGATCGGGGCCGCGAGGGCGGCGGATCGGGGCCGCGAGGGCGGCGGAGTAGGGGCCGCGAAGGGCGGCGGATAGAGCCGCGAGGGCGGCTCGAAGGGGCCGCGAGGGCGGCGCTAAGGGGCCGCTAGGGCGGCGCGAGAGAGGGGAGCGCGACTCGGGCAGGGGCTGAGTGCGCTCCGGGCAGGAAAAAAAACGGTGGGCCCTAGGAACAGTTCCCACGGGGGAACCTGCTCGATACCATGAGAAGAAACAAGGAATGAATGAACTATGAATGAATTGAGTACAAGTAATAACCCTAATTGGGTTGTACCCCTTATGGGCTACCCCACTATAGCCTACACAATATGCATGAGCTATAATGTTCTGACAGTAACACCTCCACGCCTGGCTATGACTAACGTTAAGGCTTCTTTGTCATGGATTGGGTAATTTACTTAGGCTCCGTGTAGCTTCATACTGATGTATGCGATGGGCTACAAACCGCGTTCGTGATCATGCGTCAGTACTGCTCCAATTGCCTGGTCACTAGCGTTTGCTTCCACCACGTAATCTTTGGATCCGGTAGGATGAGTACCAGGGCAGTGGTTAGTGCTTTCTATAGCTGCTCTATGGCTTGTTCTTGAGGATTATCCAATTTATAGGGCGTACCGTTTTTCAGTAAGTTCGTCAGTGGCGCTGCTATTTTAGCGGTCTGTGGCGCGAACCTGTTGTAGTAGTTGGCGAAGCCTAGGAGCTGGTGCAACTCCTTGACGTTCTCTGGTACTTTCCACTTCTTAACGGCTTCGATCTTCCGCGGGTCCATGTGTACGCCCTCCGCACTCACCATGTGCTCGAGAAACTGCACCTTCTTTAACGCAAAGTCGCAGTTTGACAGCTTCACGTAGAACTTGTTTTCCCGCAGGATCTCAAAGAATTACCGCAGATGCTCCACGTGCTCCTTCATGTTCTTGGAGTAGATGAGAATGTCGTCCAGGTACACCACCACGCACAAATCCAGCAGGGGCTATAGGATCTGGTTCATCTCTGCCTGGAATGTCGCTGTTGCGTTGCAAAGTCCGAGCAGCATCACTAAGTATTCGTAGGAGCCGTATCTGGTATCGAACGTCATCATGTGGATCGAGTTGTCTACCATCTTGATCTGCCAATAACCTGACTGTAGGTCCAGCTTCGAAAACACCATTACACCATGCAGTTGGTCTAGAAGATCATTTATGCGCGATATGGGGTATTTGTTCTTAAGTTCCTGTTTGTTCAGTGCCCGGTAGTCGATGCACATCCGTAAACTACCATTTGGCTTAGGAGTGAAGAGAACCAGTGCACCGTAGGGAGAGGTAATGGGCGGATTAGTTGTCTGTCTAGTAGGTACTCTATCTGTTTCTTCATGTCTATCAGTTCGGTTGGACTAAGGCGGTATGGTGCTTAGGAGACGGGTTTCGCACCTGGTTCCCCCACAATCTTGTGATCGTGGGTTCGGCCTGGAGGTACTCCTGCAGGCAGGTCATCCGGCATGATGCTTGTGTATCACGTTAATACCTCCTGTAATGTTGCAAGTAGCTCCGGGTTCGGTATCTCCTCCTCTACTGCTGCCATCACCAATGCTGAGTTACCCGTGCTACTCTCGTTCAATGTCCGCTCGAACCGTGCAAGGGTCGTCTCCGAAAGACTCCCTGTATCCATCCAATTTCATAGCTCCTCACGTTTCCCATTGTTGTAGATGCACGCCTTCCGGTTGACCCAGTCTCTCTCGGGGTTGAACCGCTTTAGAAAATCACGCCCCAAGATGAAATCCAATCCCTTGATGTTTATGATTGGCAACGTCGACTTCCACTCAACGCGCCTATTTGCAGCTGCAGTGTTGATTCGCCGTGGATGGGAAGCTGCACTTCGAGGTACGAATGCGTAGGTGGCTCGCGAATGTTGTCGAGGCAGAGCACGAAAAGAAACTGGTTGTTTTCGTACGGACGGCGTTCCATTGACACTCATTGGTGCCGCTCCCATGTTCACTAACGATGATGATTGTGGCGCTTGCTGCACTTGTCGTACTATCGAATTATCGTAGTTCGATACTACTGTAGTTTTATCAGAGGGTTTAGGGTTTAGGGTTCAGGATAAACCCGAAGTCAATTTTCTTTTTCCAACAACATCAATACCTCTTTGAAGATATTAAACTTGTTTTTTTATGATATGAGGGTACATTCAGGATGAGACATGTCCCAAAAGAAGGTATCACAATGACAAATTGTGAAAATACGAAACCAGTATTCATGACGCTCCAAAACTGATATTCCCGACTAATTGTGATACCCCAAACCATGAAGAGTAACAATCTAGTCAGATGTCTTACTAAGAATGGTTCTTTACTTACTGTTCATTCATTTCAGATCATCACAATTAGTTACGATTATTGTTTCGACGTATCACAATTAGTCACAATTACGTATGTGACACTTTCTTTTGGAACATGTCTCGTCCCGAATAAGCAGCCTTTAGATTTATAAGTTTAGGATTGATAAAACATGTTTCACTTAAGACATGGAGCTTAGAGCTTAGAGTCATATTTATGTTGCTTTCTCTGTCTCGTGGAAACATGTCAATATTAAGTTGGAGGTGAAGCAAAATACTTAGAGCAATTCAAACTTCCCTTAAGTTACTTCATTATTGCAGTGTTGCTATAGGCTTATTATTCAGCAATATGTCTCTTTGGGGTGTTATAGATGTCATAGGAACACAAGGTCTCGTGACTAAAGCGTAATAATACACCAAAAGTACCCTTTGAGTGACGACTTTGTAAAAGCTCGGTTAAGTAAAAAGGTACAATGTCAAATAGGTACTTTTCTACGACTATATATTTCATGCATTTTTTCTTCATTATATGTTCCCTCAACTATCAGTACAAAGATTCCTACTTCCGATGCAAAAAAAAAACAAAACAAAAAATCAAAGGGCAACACTTAGCACTTGGTATGACAGTAGGAGAGACTACAACTTCCCAGTGTTAGAAACTATCAGGCAGGAATGAGTTCACTAGCAGGGAATGAAAGGACAAGTACCAAACCCTAAAAGTGCTCTACTCTATATGGGCTACCCCATTATAGCCTACAAACATATGAATCAGTTTTGACACACCCCTATAGGCAAAGTGGGGAAAAACAACCGGTCACAAGACCAGTCAAGAAAAAGCAAAGGGAGCTCAGGGTGGATCACGAAGTCACCACACACTCTGAGCACAAGCAAATGGCCACAAGGCCACATGCAGAGTTATATAAAATATAGCAAACAGTACAGTGATCACTACCTAGCAAGTGTAAGCATGCAGGTATATATATAGGTCACAGTACAAGCAAAGTCAAGTAGTGAGCAAGTGAGGCAAAGCAGGCACAAGGCCCAACACAGTACAGAAGCGCTGATGATCACCAGGCGGAAGTGGCTTGGTAAATATATCAGCAGCGTTGGCCCGAGTGGTCACGCAAGAAAGACGAAGCTGACCACCCTGCTGCAACTCTCGAGCAAGGAAGTAACGCAGAGCGATGTGCTTCGTTATGTGCTCCAGTATGTGCTCCTAACACAAGGCAATTGCAGCCTTATTGTCTATGTACAGAACTGGAGGAGAATGAGACCGCTCTCCCAAGTCGGCCAGCAGGTAGGTGAGCCAGCGTAACTCCTGTGCAGCCATGGTTCCCGCATAGATCTCAGCCTCACAACTGGAGCTGAGAACTGAAGACGAGCGGGTAGACCGCCAAGAAACAGAGCCGGAGCCAAGACTGAACGTGTAACCCTGAGACGACCGCTGCGTAGCCAGGTCGTCAACCCAAGAAGCATCTGAGTGTCCAGTGAGGACAACTGGACCCCGCCCTCCAAGCACGAGCCCCATGCCCGATGTACTGCTCAAGTAACGCAATACCCTCTTCGCAGCATCCCAGTGCACCTTTCGGTGTCGACCAGGAGCCACGTAGCGTGCCAGAAGGCCAAGAGGGTATGCAAGGTCAGGACGAGTGCAGGTCATCAGGTACATGAGGCAGCCCACTAGCACTCGATATGGGCCACTCGGCTCTACGGACTCGTCCGAAGGTGGAGCTGAGAGCGAGTGACCAGTAGCCAGAGGAGTGGACTGTGGCGAGGACAAAGTGAAGCCAAAGCGCTGAAGGGCCCGCTGCACCATGTGTGACTGGGTCAAGGTGATGGTGCGCCGTGCTCTGTCCCGGGTGCTCTGCAAGCCAAGATAGCTGCGCAGTTCACCCAGGTCTATGCACGTGTGTCTCTTCTGCAGCTCTGACCTCACAAGGGCAAGTGTCTTAGTGTGAGTAGTGGCAAAAACCAAGTCGTCGACGTACACGAGGATGTAGAACGGCAGCAGCGAAGTGTCGGTGCGCAGAAACAGCGACGGGTCTGCAGTCGAAGGAGCAAACCCAAGTGCCGCAAGTGTCGTCCTCAGTGTGTCGTGCCACTGACGATGCGCCTGGCGGAGACCGTAGACTGGCCGTCGGAGGCTCCACTGGGTACCTGCAGGAAACGACCCAATGAAGCCACGAGGACGGCGCAGCCAGACCTCCTCGTGCAGGCCGCCCTGTAAAAAAGTTGTGCTGAAGTCAAGAGAGTAAAGCTCGTAGTCACGCTGAGTGGCGACATGCAGCAGCACTCGAAGAGTGGTCATCTTTGGGGTAGGGGAGAAGGTCTCGAAGAAGTCAACTCCCTCTCGCTGACTGTTGCCTCTAGCAACATAAGAGCCTTGAAGACAGGCGGAGAACCCGGCGGCCGCTTCACCCTGAAAATCCGCATGCTATCAACTATGTTCGCCCCAGGAGGGGGAACTGCATCGACGTAGGTGGTTGTGGACTTCCAGGATGCCATCTCTGCATCCATGGCTGTTTCCCACTGAGAGAAGTATTCACCCGCGATCGCCTCAGTGTAAGAGCGCGGGTTCGGGATGTCTGGTGCATCCGGGTCTCCCTCAGGGGCAAGCAGCATGGCCACGAGATGAGGCGCAGCGGCTACAAAACAGACAAAGTCCTCCTGCCTGTCCTCAAGGATATCCGTGCCAAGAGCACACTCACCCCCGACGGACGGAGGATAGACAGACTCGGACTCAGTAACAAGGCTAGCGTCGTAGTTGAGACGACAAGGAGCAGCAAAGTCAACAAGCTCAACTACTAAGGCAGACGCAGCAGCGGACTCAAACGAAGGGTCAGTGACAACAGAGGCTAAGAGACGTATAACAGTAGGACTGGCAGCACGAACCAGGTCAGACTCAGGGTCCGGGACGTGCAGTAGAGAGGACGTAGGAGGAGACAGTAGGTGAACACGCTGTGGAACAGAGGAAAGTGCCATAGTGTGCGTGCCGAGTACAGGAGGATGTCAAACATTACATATGTGTTATTGCTGTGTAGGCTACAGTGGGTTAGCCTTTAGGGGGTACACAACTCTAGGGTTTCATACTTGTACTCCAATCTTTCATAGTCCAATCACTTCTTGTTTCTGACATGGTATTAAGAGCTTAGGTTCTAGACCTAAGGGCCCACCGTTCCGCTATAGGTGCCCTCGTGCGCCCCTTTTTTTTTTAGCGCCCTCGTGCGCCTCTCCTCTAGTGCGCCCTCGTGCGCTCTCCTCTCACGCTGCCCGTGTGCAGCCCGCTAGTAGCCCGAGCGCGGCCCCGCCGTTTTAGCGCGCGCGTAGGAAATCCGCCGCCTAGGGCGGCCCGATTTTTTCTCGCGAGCCCCAGCAGGCCGTCGCCCGTAGGCCCCGCTCGCCCCTAGGCCGACGCGCGACCCACAGCCGCCCGCACGCAGGTCGCAGCCAGCGCGCCGCGGCGATCGCGCGTCGGCTGCTGCAGCCCGCGCTTAGCCGCCGCTAGAACGCAGCCGCGGCCCGCGCGCAGCCGCACCCTAGGCGCCGCCGCGCACTGAGCATAGGCCCGCCGTCGCGCCGCCATACCCGCCCGAGCCGCGCCGCCCGAGTCGCGCCGCCCGAGTCGCGCCGCCCTGACCGAGCCGCGCCGCCCTACCTGCAGCAACTGCTCCTCCTGCTCCTACTGCTGCTACTGTTGCTACTGCTAGTGCTGCTACTGCTACTACTGCTACTGCTACTGCTACTCCTGCTACTGCCACTATGGCCAGTCCCACTGTTCTCACCTTTGACGCCGAGGGCCGCCCGATTAAGTTCGATGTCTGGCTTGATGACCTTCACCTGTACCTCCAGACCACTGCCAAGGACGATGTTTCCCTCTATGACCACACGTCCGGCGCTGCTCCCGCACCTCCCACTACTGCTGACAGTACTGCTCGCTCCCAGTGGCAGACCCGTGATGCTCACGCTCGCCTAGCCGTTCGCAGCCACCTACCGTTAGATGAGCGCGAGCACTTCGGCCAGCATAAGACCGCTAAGGAGCTGTACGACGCAGTAGTCGCGCGCTACTCCTCCCCTACCACTGCTGCTATAGGCCGTCTCTCACTGCCCTACCTCTTCCCTGACCTGTCCGCCTTTGCCACTGTAGCTGACCTCATCACCCACCTTCGTACCAGTGACCTCCGCTACCGTGCCGCGCTCCCCCCCCGATTTCCTCGCCAAGAACCCCCCCCCGATGTACCTCACACTGTACCACCTTGTCAACCGCCTCCCTGACTCCCTTCGCACTGTCAGGGACCAGTTTCTCGCCCTCTCCCCCACTGACCTCACTGTTGACCTCCTCGAGAAGGAACTCCTAGCAGCTGAGAAGAGCATTGTAGCTGTAGGTGCCTCTCGTGGTGACCCCCGCACCCCCTTCTTTGAGGGGTGCTCCCCCTCCCCCCTCCTCCCCTCCATTGCATCTGCTGCTGCTGTCGACTACCTCGGAGCTGAGGGGGTCGGGGCCGCGTCTGCTCCTAGTGGGAGGCGCAAGGGCGGCTGGGGCAAGGGGGGCAGGGGTGGTGGAGGTGGAGGCGGGGGCGGCGGCGGTGGAGGGGGTGGGGGTGGCGCGGGTGGTGGGGGGGTCAGTGGCGGCACAGGGGGTGGTGGCGGCGGCGGCGGTGGTGGGGGTGGTGGGGGCGGTGGTGGCAGTGGTGGCGGCGGTGGAGCGGGTGGCGGGCGCGGTGGAGCGGTGCAGCGTGGGGGGTTCGGCGGTGGCCAGAGGCAGCAGCAGCAGCGTCCCGGCGAGACTCCCTCGCCCCAGCAGCTCCGTGAGTGGTACTCTCAGCGTGGGGGGTCTGGGGGTGGAGGTACCTGCCCGTACGTCATCCACACAGGTGACCGCACTGGCCAGACTTGTGAGAAGTTTCACACGGCGCAGCGCTGTTTCTTTCGCCTTGACGACGCCTGGCGCGAGCAGTTCCCTGACGCCTCTGAGCTGCCCCGCTGGGCTGATCTGCTTAGGAAGGGGATTGATATCTTTGCTCTTGATTATGATGCTATCCTTGCAGCTATGTATGCATTGACTATTAGTGCTGAGGGTGACTGTTACCTGAGTGTACCGCCCGACCCGGGTATTGGGACCTGTGAGGCTGCAGCTCTAGGTGCTAGCGCGTCTGCTGCTCTAGGTCCTGGTGAGGCTGCTGCCCTAGGTGCTAGTGCGTCTACGTCTGCTGGTACCGCACCTACTGAGGCACTGCACACCTTCACACTGGACTCAGGTGCTTCCCGCTATTTCTTCCACGACCGCACTGCCCTAGAGCAGCTCCCTAGACCGGTTGCTGTCTCCCTGGCCGACCCCTCAAGGGGTCCGGTCCTTGCGACCTCCACCACTGCCCTCCCTTGTCCTGCTGTCCCGTCTGGCACGCTCTCGGGCCTCTACCTCCCCTCGTTCTCTACGAACTTGGTGGCGGGTTCCGCGCTCAAGGACGCGGGTGTTCACCAGTTCACCCCGGCCTACGAGCGTGTTACACACTGCACGTGCGCCCGGACGGGTCGTCACCTGGCTACCTTCACTCGGCAGCCGGGGTCGGACTTGTACACACTGACCACTGAGTCCCCTCAGGTAGCTGCGTCTGCGTCTGCGTCAGGTCAGCTGTCGGCCCCCCGCTCTTGTCGCTCCCTGTCACACAGGACTGTTCTCTGGCACCACCGCCTTGGTCACCCGTCAGTGCAGCGCCTTCGCGGCATGCACTCCAGGTACCTTGTCTCTGGTCTTCCCAGGGTTCTCCCTCCCCTGCCACCCTCGCCTGCTCCTCCCTGTCTTCCCTGTGTCGAGGGGCGGCAGCGCGCCGCTCCTCACTCTTCCTCGTTCCCTCCCACAGAGGCTCCCCTTCAGACTCTCCACCTGGACGTGTGGGGCCCAGCCCGCGTCCGGGGACGGGGCCACGAGCGGTACTTTCTGCTGGTCGTCGACGACTACACGCGCTACACCACGGTCTTCCCCTTGCGTACCAAGGGTGAGGTCCCTGATGTCTTGATCCCCTGGATCCGCGCTGCTCGTCTCCAGCTCCGCGAGCGGTTCGAGTCGGACTTTCCTGTCCTACGTCTGCACTCTGACAGAGGTGGCGAGTTTTCCTTTGACCTCTTGGCAGCCTACTATGCGGAGCACGGCATCCGCCAGACGTTCACTCTCCCGGCCTCTCCGCAGCAGAATGGGGTTGCTGAGCGCCGCATTGGTCTTGTCATGGAGGTCGCTCGTACCTCCATGATCCATGCGGCGGCCCCCCATTTCGTGTGGCCGTTTGCAGTGCAGTACGCCGCGCATCAGCTCAACCTCTGGCCCCGTGTCTCTGTTCCGGAGACCTCGCCTACCCTGCGTTGAACGGGGGAGGTTGGCGATGCGTCGGTGTTCCGAGTCTGGGGATGTCGAGCCTTTGTCCGCGATACGTCCGCGGACAAGCTCTCCTCCCGTGCCGTTCCCTGTGTCTTCCTTGGCTTTGTCCCTGACGCGCCTGGCTGGAAGTTTTACCACCCCACCTCGCGTCGTGTCTTTGGCTCTCAGGACGTCACCTTTGACGAGTCGGTACCCTTTTACCGTCTCTTCCCCTACCGCACTACCCCGCTCCCCCCCCCGCCGCTCTTCCTCACCCCAGGTGTCCCGTCGGTAGACCCCCTCCCTCCCCAGGGTGCTGCTCCCTCAGGTGTTTCCCAGGTAGACCCGGTCGAGCCTGTCGAGGTAGCTGTTGACTCTGGTCCTGCGCGAGGTGCTGAGCGTGCTGAGCCTGGTGGTGCTGGGTCTGGGGGTACTGAGACTGGGGGTGCTGAGCCTGGGGGTGTGGAGACTGGGGGTGCTGAGCCTGGGGGTGCGGAGACTGCGGGGGCTGAGCCTTGGGGCGCTGAGACTGGGGGTGCTGGGCCTGGGGGTGCTGCGACTGGGGGTGCTGAGCCTGGGGGTGCTGAGACTGGGGGTGCTGAGACTGGTGGCGCTCCCTCTTCACAGCAGCTGCGTGAGTGGTACTCCCAGCGCTACAGCCTCCGTCGTGGAACTACTGGAGCTGGGGGGTCTGCTGGAGTCGGGGCTGGTGGCCCCGCAGGTGCAGTGTCGCAGCCAGAGCCTCCCTCCCCTCAGCGGCTACGTGAGTGGTACGCTCGGCGCTGCAGCCTCCGGAGTGGAGCTCCTGGTGTTGAGGTACCGCCAGCTGGAGGCCCTGCTGCTACTGGAGGTCCTGGTGCTGCTGGAGGTGCTGCTGGAGGTCCTGGAGCTGCTGGAGATGCTAGTGGTGCTGCTGGAGGTCCTTAAGCGGCCGGAGGTGCTGCTGGTGCTGCTGGAGGTTCTGGAGCTGCTGGAGGTACTGCCGGTGCTGCTGGAGGTTCTGGAGCTGCTGGAGGTGCTGCCGGTGCTGCTGGAGGTTCTGGAGCTGCCGGAGGTGCTGCTGGTGCTGGTTCAGCTGGAGGTTCTGGTGCTGTCTCTGCTGCTGCAAGGGGCACTTCACGGCCGCGTCCGTACTTCGTTCCGCTCCTTCAGCAGGTTCTTGGTCAGCCGCCTCCTCCTAGTCCTCCTCCCTCCTTAGAGTGTCCTCCGCCTGTCCAGTCGCAGTCACAGCTACCGCCTGCCTCGCCACATCCTGGTCCTTCTCCCTACACTGGTCCGACGGGCGGTCTTACAGAGCGTCGTGAGCCTGAGTCTCATCCTGTGTCGCCTGTGTCTCGTCCTGTGTCACCTGTTCGTGCTGCTCGCACTGGTCGCCGTGGTCCGCGTGAGCGTCCTCCACCTGTCCCTGGCACACACTATATGACTCTGCGTCCTTCCACTACTCCACAGCGTGTCCCTCTGCCGTCTCCTCCTGCGTCCTCTCTTCCTGTCCTTGCTGACCCGGAGTCTGACTCTCTTCGTGCTGCCAGTCCTACTGTCACGCGTCTCCTGGCCACTGCTGTCACTGACCCTTCCTTTGAGTCTGCTGCTGCGTCTGCCCTAGTTGCTGAGCTTGTCGACTTTGCTGCTCGCTGTCGTCTAGACTACGCTGCGAGTCTTGTTGCTGAGTCTGAGTCTCTCTGTCCTCCGTCCGTCGGGGGTGAGTGTGCTCTAGGCA
Organism: Closterium sp. Naga37s-1; assembly: GCA_947471745.1. Classification (NCBI taxonomy): domain Eukaryota; kingdom Viridiplantae; phylum Streptophyta; class Zygnematophyceae; order Desmidiales; family Closteriaceae; genus Closterium; species Closterium sp. Naga37s-1. Next base: position 206,904 of record CANJKZ010000321.1, on the reverse strand, counting down.
CGGACGTCCTTGAGGACAGGCAGGAGGACCTTGAGTGTCTTGCAGCCGCTGCGCCTCATCTCGTGTCCATGCTGATTGCCCCTGAGGGAGACCCGGATGCTCCAGACATCCCGACCCCGCGCTCTTACGCTGAGGCGATCGCGGGTGAGTACTCCTCTCAGTGGCAGTCAGCCATGGACGCAGAGATGGCATCCTGGAAGTCCACTGGCACTTACGTCGCCGAGGTTCCCCCTCCTGGGGCGAACATCGTCAGTGGCATGTGGATTTTCAGGGTGAAGCGGCCGCCGGGTTCTCCGCCTGTCTTCAAGGCTCGGTACGTTGCTCGAGGCTTCAGTCAGCGAGAGGGAGTAGACTTCTTTCAGACCTTCTCCCCCACCCCGAAGATGACCACTCTTCGGGTGCTACTGCACGTTGCTGCTCAGCGTGACTACGAGCTTCACTCCCTTGACTTCAGCACAGCTTTCTTGCAGGGCAGCCTGCACGAGGAGATCTGGCTGCGCCACCCTCCTGGCTTCACTGCGACTTGGTCTTTGCCACTGCTGACACTGAGGCTCTCGCCCACGTGAAGTCGGAGCTGCAGAAGAGACACACGTGCACAGACCTGGGTGAACTGCGCAGCTACCTTGGCTTGCAGATCACCCGGGACAGATCACGCCGCACCATCACACTGACTCAGTCACACATGGTGCAGCAGGTCCTTCAGCGCTTCGGCTTCACCTGGTCCTCAGCACAGGCCACTCCTCTGGCTATAGGTCACTCGCTCTCAGCTCTGCCTTCGGATGAGTCCGTAGAGCCGAGTGGTCCTTACCCAGAGCTAGTTGGTTGCCTCATGTACCTGATGACTTGCACTCGTCCTGACCTAGCATACCTTCTTGGCCTTCTGGCCCGCTATGTGGCTCCTGGCAGGCACCGAAAGGTGCACTGGGATGCTGCAAAGAGGGTATTGCGCTACTTGTGCAGTACATCGGGCATGGGGCTCGTGCTTGGAGGAGGGAGCTCAGTTGTTCTCACTGGGCACTGAGACGCTTCTTGGGTTGACGACCAGGCTACTCAGCGGTCGTCACAGGGTTACACCTTCAGCCTTGGCTCTGGTTCAGTTTCTTGGCGTTCTACTCGCTCGTCTTCTGTTCTCAGCTCCAGTTGTGAGGCTGAGATCTACGCCACAGCCATGGCTGCACAGGAGCTACGCCGGCTGACCTACCTGCTGACCGACTTGGGAGAGCGGCCTAGTTCTCCTCCAGTGCTGTACGTCGACAACAAGGCTGCCATTGCCTTGTGTGAGGAGCACAGACTGGAGCACAGAACGAAGCACATCGCTCTCCGCTACTTCCTGGCTTTAGAGCTGCAGCAGCGCGGTCAGCTTCGTCTGCGTTACGTGGCCACTCAGGCCAACACCGCTGATATATTCACCAAGGCACTTCAGCCTGGTGATCATTAGCGCTTCTGCACCATGCTGGGGCTGGTGCCCACTTTTCCTCACTTGCTGTAGGCTTTGCCTGTACTGTGATCTCTACATATATATACCTGCCTGTTTGCTTTGCTAGGTTGAGATCACCTTGCTGTTTGTGTTGCATATATGCCTCTGCATGTGAACTGGCCCTGTGGCCCTTTGCTTGTGCTCAGAGTGTGTGGTGACGTTGTGATCCACCCTGAGCTTGTTTGCCTTTCTTGACTGGTCTTGTGACCCCTTGCTCTCCCCCACTTTGCCTATGGGGGTGTGTCAAACATTATATATGTGTTATTGCTGTGTAGGCTACAGTGGGTTAGCCTTTAGGGGGTACACAACTCTATGGTTTCATACTTGTACTCCAATCTTTCATAGTCCAATCACTTCTTGTTTCTGACAGAGGACGCTCACAAGGAACACGGCGACTAGTGCGGACAGCGCAAACAGGCGAGGCAGGGCGAGACGCAAGCTCACGATGCTCTGTATGAGAGTCTGTCTGCTCAGTGTAAGGAGAGGGAGCAGGTAGTGGGGAGCCTGGCAGCAACCGGAGACCAGTAGACGATGGGAGGCTAAGAACCTGGCGAAGCACCGAGCCGGGCGGCGGCAGGACGACGGTGACGACTGAGCGAATAACAGACGCGCCGGTGCAGCACCACCAGCACCAGCTCCTCCAGTACTAGTACCAGCAGCTCCAGGGCCTCCAGGAGCTCCGAAAACTCCAGCTCCAGCGCCTCCAGCCTCAGCACCTGCAACTCCCAGGTCACCAGCTCCAGCGCCTCCAGCTCCAATGCCTCCAACTCCATAGTCCACAGCACCACCAGCTGCGGCTGCTCCAGCACCTCCAGCTCCCACGTCTCCAGCCGCAGTGCCTCCAGCCCTAGCAGCGCCACTCCGAAGGCGGCAGTGCTGAGTGTACCACTCGCGTAGCTACTGCGGCGAGAGAGCACCTCCAGAACCTCCAGGGCAAGTACCTCCAGGACTAGCTGTGCCAGCACCACCAGTACCACCAGTACTGACAGCACCACCAGCTCCGACAGCACCACCAGCTCCGGCAGCTCCAGTACCTCCAGTACGAGCACCTCCAGAACTAGTAGCTCCAGCTTCTCTAGGACCTCCAGTACCAACAGTACCTCCAGCACCTCCAAACCCAGCAACTCCTAGCTCCGCACCCGTAGGCCCAGCACCCCCAGGCTCCGCACGCTCAAGATCAGCACCCCCACGCTCCACACGCTCAGGCTTAGCACCCCCAGGCTGAGCACGCTCAGGCTCAGCACCCGTAGGCTCAGCACCCCCAGGCTCCTCACGCACAGGCTCAGCACCCCCAGGCTCCGCACACTCAGGCTCAGCAACCCCAGGCTCTGCACGCCCAGGCTCAGCACCCGCAAGCTCAGCACCCCCAGCAGCAACAGAGTCACCAGTGACCTCGACAGGCTCAACCAAGGGGAGTGGGTCTACCTGAGACACACCTGAAGGAGCAGGACCCTGAGGTAGGGGAAGAGACGGTAAAAGGGAACCGACTCGTCAAACGTGACGTCCTGAGAGGACAGAACACGGCGCGAGGTGGGGTGGTAATACTGTCAGCCAGGCGCGTCAGGGGGAAAACCAACAAAGACACAGGGATTGGTGCGGGAGTAGAGCTTGCCCGCGGAGGTATCGCGAACAAAGGCACGAGATCCCTAGACCTGGAACACCGATGCATCGCCAACCTCTCCCGTCCAACGCAGTGTCAGCGAGGTCTCCGGCAAGGAGACACGGGGCCAGAGGTTGAGCTGATGGGCAGCGTACCGGACTGCAAACGGCCACAGAAAATGGGGGGCAGCTGCATGGATCATGGAGGTACGAGTGACCTCCATGACTAGGCCAATGCGGCGCTCAGCAACCCCATTCTGCTGCGGGGATGCCGGAAGCGTGAACGACTGGGTGATGCCCTCCCCGCGACAAAATTCCTGCAAGAGGTCGGAGGAAAACTCACCACCTCTGTCAGAGTGCAGACACAGGATAGGAGGTCCGTGTCGAACCGCTCACGGAGCTGGAGACGGACAGCGCGGATCCAAGGGATCAAAACATTAGGGACCTCCCCCTTGCTGCGCAAGGGGAAGACCGTGGTGTAATAGGAGTAGTCGTCAACAACCAGCAGAAAGTATCGCTCGCAGCTCTGTCCCTGGACGCGGGCTGGGCCCCACACGTCCATGTGGAGAGTCTGCAGGGGAGCAGTCGTCGGGGGAAACGAGGAGGAGTGAGGAGCAGCGCGCTGCCGCCCCTCGATAGAGGGAAGGCAGGGAGGGGCAGGCGAGGGTGCGAGGGGAGGCAGAGACCTGGGAAGACCAGAGACAAGAAGGCGGGAGTGCATGCCATGGAGGCGTGGCAGAGAGGGGTGATCAAGGCGGTGGTGCCGCAGGAGAGTCTGGTGCGACAGGGCGCGACACAAACAGAGGGTTGCTAGCTGACCTGACATGGACGCAGACGCAGCTACCTGAGGAGGCGCAGTAGTCAATGTGTACATGCTCGACCCAGGCCGATGGGTGAACGTGGTCAGGTGACGGCCCGTCCGGGCACACGTGCAGATCGCCACACACTGTCCTCCAGGAGTCAAGGTATCAACCCAAGCACCCTGAAGGACGGCGTTGCTCACCAAGTTTGTAGAGAACGAGGGGAGGTGAGGACCTGAGAGTGAGCCAGACGGAACCGCCGAAAACGGGAGAACAGTGGAGGAATGTACAAGAACAGGTCCCCCAGAGGGGTCAGCCAAAGAGACGGCAGCCGGTGCTGCTAGTGGTGTCACTGTGGTGTTGTCGCGAAAGAAGCCACCCTAAACCGCTGCCGCCTCCACCGCCACCGCTCCCACTGCCGCCACCTCTCCCACTGCCGCCACCTCCGCCGCCTCCACTCCCCGTGCTACCGCCACTGCCGCCACCGATGCCTCCACCCCCACCATCCCTCCCACCGCCACCCCCGTCGCCTCCACTACCGTCTTCCCCCCCCCCCCCCCCACCGCCACCTCCACCACGCCTGCCTCCCTTACCCTTACCGCTGCGGCGCTTCCCACTTGGATCAGAAGCAGCGCCGACCTCCTCAGCACCAAGGAAGTCAACAGCAGTAGCAGAAGCGTAGGAGGGGGGAAGGGGGGAGGGGGAACACCCCTCAAAGAGGGGAGTGCGAGGACTGCCACGAGCAGCACCTACAGCGACAATGCTCTTCTCTGCTGCAAGGAGGTGCTTCTCAAAGTCGTCGATAGTGAGGGCGGTAGGGTCAAGAGCAAGAAAGTGGTCCCTGAGCGTACGAAGAGTGTCAGGGAGGCGGGTGACTAGGAAGTAGAGCGTGATGTACATCAGGGGCGGGTTCGCGGCTAAGAACTCTGCTGAGAGAGCGGCACGGAAGCGAACGTCACTAGCGCGAAGGTGGGAGGTGAGGTCCTCTATTGTGGCAAAGGAGGACAGCTCTGGGAACAGGTAGGGCAGGATAAGGCTGCTGAGAGCAGCAGTGGCAGGGGAAGAGTAGCAAGCGACTACAACTGTGTACAGGTCCTTAGCGGTCTTGTGCTTGCTGGCCGAAGTGAGCACGTTCAGCTAACGGCAGATTGTTGCGAATAGCTAGGCAAGCAGTTGCGTCACGGGTCTGCCACTGTGAACGAGCGAGGCTGTCAGCTATGTTAGGAGGACCGACTGAGGAGCCAGGTGCATGGTCAAACAGGGAAGCGCCGTCTTTAGCATCGGTCATTAGGTACAGTTGCAGGTCATCAAGCCACGTGGCGAACACTATCAGGCGACCGTCAGGATCGAACGAGAGGACATTGAACGTAGCCATAGCGGCAGCTCGGGGCAAGGGCAGGCAGAGGCAGAGCGCGGGCAGCAGAGAAGGCGCGCAGGCAGCAGAGGCAGCGCGTGAGCAGTAGAGGTGGCGCGCTGGCAGGCAGAGGCGGCGCACGGGTGGCAAGAGCAGCGCGCGGGCCGCAAGGGCTGCAGACAGACGGCGCGCACGCCGGCAGGGGTTGCGCGTGGGTGGGCAAAGGCAGCGCGCGGGGCTGGCAGGAGCTGCCCGCGGGCGGGCCAAGGCGGCGCGCAGGCCGGTTGGGGCTGCGCGTATTATGTGATGCTATCATTTGCATCCACGTCTGTGTGCCTCCCATCATATGTTCGTGCGTTGCATACGTGGTGAGAGCGTGTGCAAGAATTTGTGTTTGATGTGGTTTGGATTCTCTGAGAGTGTGTGAATATTATCTGGCTTGAGCAGATATCTGAAATGACTTCTCTGCTCGAGAGATTTCCGACAAACCAAGAATTGTCGCGATCGGAGCAAGAACGACGAAGTTATGTTCGTTTGAAGTTTTGATTGGGATGTGACGACTTTGGAAGTTCGTTGAGTGACTCAATATTGGGGTACAGACTTTTGGGGGTTGGTAAATTCGTCCCCATTACTGTAGATGCTGCCAAGTGGTTGGGAGAAACCAAATTGGGTTGGCAAGTGTGGCCAACTTGGGTGAGGTGGATTGTGGAGGTTGGGAAAGTGACAAATGTCAAAGTTGGGGTACCCATAGAGAGGGGAATTGTGTGGCATAGGGTTTCTTTGGTTGGGGATTCTCTTGGGACCTTCCCTCTTTTCCTCCTCTCCCCTCCTACCTGGTTTATTGCCACTCTAACTTTCTTGTGTGAGACTTGTGAGAACAATTGTGAGAGTTAAGTTTAATGGCAGCATACCCCCTAGTGCGCCGAAATTCATAACTCAAGTTTTACTTCACCTATTGATACGATTCAAATTGGAAATTGTAGCCACGGACTAGGGCCATGACATATCTGAGTTTGGTGAAGTTTTAACGGTGAACTTTTGTCGACAACGTCTCTTGTGAAGTCGACAATTCTGTCCAGAAATTGAGACCAACGATTTTGTGATATTTCGGCCTCTAAGCTTCCTAGACTCCGTCCGTAGTCTCTAACAGCGCGCGGGCGGGCAAAAGCGGCGCGCGGGCTGCTGGAGCGACGCGCGGGCCGCGCAGGCTGCAGACAAGCGGCGCGCGGGCCGGCAGGGGCTGCTCGCGGGCAGGCAAAGGCGGCGCGCGGGCGGCAAGGGCAGCGCGCGGGCCGTGCGGGCTGCAAAAGGGCGGTGCGCGGGCCTGCAGGGGCAATGCGCAGGCAGGCTGGGGCAGGGGCCGCGCGGGCTGCAGGCGGGCGACACAGTGCAGGGCAGGGCAGGGCAGGGCAGGGCGTGCGCGGGCAGCGCGACGCAGGGCAGGGCGTGACGTAGCACGGTAACCGCAGTTGATAGTGGGCCCGGAAAAAAAACGGTCCTACGTACCTACTGCTCTGAAACCATGTTAGAAACTATCAGGCAGGAATGAGTTCACTAGCAAGGAATGAAAGTACAAGTACCAAACCTTAAAAGTGTTGTACTCTATATGGGCTACCACACTAAAGCTTACAAACATATGAATGAGTTTTGACACCTAGGCCCGATTACAACTTAGCTTCTCGGACGAAACATTTACTGTCACATACTACGACTCCGTAGGCTGATGAATCAGTGTGCTCTGCCCCAAACCGGGTCTTGATCAGTGTTAGGGGTTATGTTTATACTGATTATGTCATTGTAGATCTTCAAAGTTAACTGGCCCATCAGGATTAAAAAAAAGAAAACATCACACTGGCTTAGCAGCGCTAGAGTGGATGTTACAGTGGGGCAAATTAGCATACACACCCTGTTAAAACAGCTCACGGAAAAGTTTCCAAGTGTGTGGGTGGTGTTGCACGAATCTCAGGACAAACTTATTATTTACACATGTACCATATACCGTACCCCCATAATGTTGGTCAACTCCAGTGTGGTCCCCGACACTCAACTGACTAATCAGTATCACTAGTACACAAATGCACCGATTAGATAGTGTGAAAATGTAACTAAAGAAGTAGTGCGAAGATATGCAGGATACTGAAATTTCATGAAACGGAGGCGAAAACAAACAAACAAACAAACAACCAAGCAACAACGGCGGCGGCGGCGGCGATGACGACGACGACAACAACAAACAGCAACAACAACGACGACGACAACAACAAACCGCAACGACGACGACGACGACGACGACGACGACGTCGACAACGACTGCAGCAGCAGCAATAGCAGCAGCAGCAGCAACAGCAGCAGCAGCAGCAGCAACACCAGCAGTAGTAGCAGCAACAACAGCAACAATAGCAGCAACAGCAACAACCACAACCACCACAACCACAACAACAACAATAGTAACAACAGCAACAGCAACAGTAGCAACAGCAGCAGCAATAGTAGCAACAGCAGCAACAGCAGCAACATCAACAACTTCAACAATATCAACCGCAGCATCAACATCAGCAGCAGCAGCAGTAGCATCATGAGTAGATGTAGGAACAACAGCAAAAACAACAGGAGTACAAAATAATAGTTTAATGGCACTCCCGTTGTGGGTGCAATCGTAGATAGATTGAGCGAATCAAGATGGTACTATTGAGTTAAACGAGTTAAAAGTATGAGCGAATAGTTATAGCGAAAAAACAAAACTGTAACGAGACGCTTGCGACCCAGGGCTAATTTTATCAGGGTAATTACCCTGATTTCAGGGTGACTTCAGGCTTTCCACTTTGCGGAGACTGAGATTTCAGAATTACCGAGTTCTTGACCCTGTTCAAATCAGAGTAATAGTTTTCCTATCCCTGATTTTGAGTACAGTGTAATAGACTAGCCTGTTATTGGACCCTAACATAATAGGGTATCAAATCTGTGGTCCCTGATTTTGTCAGAATGTTGCATTTGTCTAGCCTGCAGTGGGGTACTCTATAGCGAGTACAGCCCAAATTAGGGTTTCCTATATGTACTCAACTGCCTGCTAGTGCAAACTCTCTTTCCTGTTTCTAGTTTCTGCCTACTGTTTCTGAAATGCTATCAGAGCAGTCGCGCTCCTAGCCTGTGGGCCCACCGTTAGCTTACGCTGCTGTCCTGTCTGTCGCGCGCCCCATGGCGCGCGACGTTTTTTCTTCCCGCCACGCGCTCCTGGCGCATGGCGGTTTTCTTCCCGCCGAGCGCTCGGGGCGCGCGGCGGTTTCCTGCCCCGTCGACCAGCATGTCACCCCCCCCGTCGCCCGTCGAAGCGCCCCCGGGGACCCGCGCGCCGCCCCTCCTCCCGTCGCCTTGTCGCGGCGCCCAAGGGGCCCGCGCGCCGTCCTCTCCCGTCGCCTCGTCGCGGCACTTTGGGGGCCCGTGCGCCACCCCCTCCCGTCGCCTCGTCGCGGCGCCTTGGGGGCCCGCGCGTCGCCCCCTCCCGTTGCCTCGTCGCGGCGCCCTGGGGGCCCGCGCGCCGTCCTCTCTCGTCGCCTCGTCGCGGCACTTTGGGGGCCCGCGCGCCGCCCCCTCCCGTCGCCTCGTCGCGGCGCCTTGGGGGCCCGCGCGTCGCCCCCTCTCGTCGCCTCGTCGCGGCGCCCTGGGGGCCCGCGCGTCGCCCCCTCCCGTCGCCCGTCAAGGCGCCCTGGGGGCCCCTCCCGTCGCCTGTCAAGGCGCCCTCGGGGGGCTCGCGCGCTGCCCCTCCTACAGCTCGCGAACCGCCCCTGCAGCCCGCAAACCGCCTCTGCCGCCTCCTGCCCTCGTGCACCTGCGGGGTGGCGGGTGTGTGAGTCGTCATTTGCTCCTCCTCCTCCTCCTCCTCCATCTCCCACTACTGCAGCTGCCGCTGAGGGGGGTGGATGTGTGGGAGCCGCGGGCGTGGCGCTAGGGGGGTGTCGTGGGTGTGGAGCTAGGGTTCAGCAGGGGGTGTGTGAAAGGGGGTCAGGGAAAATTGGGGAGGTTGAAGGGGGGTGGCCGCAGTGAAGCCAGCAGCTCCAGTCGCCCGCGAGACCGTTGCGCGAGTCGTCCGTGAGCCCGTCGCTCCAGTCGCCCGTGAGCCCGTTGCTCCAGTCGCCCGTGAGTCAGTTGCTCCTGCCGCTCGTCTAGCCGCGGAGCCAGTTACTCCAGTTGCCCGTGTGCCAGTTGCTCCACCCACCATCTCCTCTCCTCTCAGTCTCTCCTCCTCCTCACTTGCCCTCTGTGATAGCCTCTAGCTTTGCTTATCATTGTGAACTAATGCTCTGCATGCTTGTTGTGCTGATTACACCCCACTTTAGCTATGGGGGTGTGTCAGAATGTTGCATTTGTCTAGCCTGCAGTGGGGTACTCTATAGCGAGTACAGCCCAGATTAGGGTTTCCTCTATGTACTCAACTGCCTGCTAGTGCAAACTCTCTTTCCTGTTTCTAGTTTCTGCCTACTGTTTCTGAAATTTTTGACCCTGAAAAATCAGAGTTCTATACTTTTCAACCCTGAGCAATCAGGGTGGCATCATTCTGAAAATGTGCACTCATATTAGAGGGGAAATTTTTTCCCTGGAATCAGGGAGACCCAATATGAAACGTCAGCCCTGTTGCGACCTAGCTAGTGCTATGCTATCAGGGAGGTTCGGGATTGTCCCGAAGCATAAGCGGACTCGGCCAAGTCTAGCACAACGTTGATGTTATGATTGAGGAATCGTAGTGGATAGGATAAAGCTGCTAAGTATATGAGAGAGCTGTGAAGTCTCTGTAGGGACCTTGTTAATGAATTGAGAGAGAACAAGATGATTATAAGATAGGAGTACAATAATATATATAGCAATCCTAGCTAGCCATGTACTCTGAGGGGTACATTCCCTTAACTAAATTACATTGCTACAATAACCACGACTATTCCCATTCTAGACAGTTACCACGTTGCACTTCGCAACTGCCTTGTGCGGTTACTGGGCAGTCAAGGGTCACGGCCGTTGACTACCTTCGACTGTGACCCTCGATCTTCCGTGTGCACTATATGAGCTATTGCGGTACTGATACAGGCGCTCATTTCTTTATGAAGTAACGCGAGAGTGGAGAGCCTTTGGGAATGCTTACGATAACCTTTCGGTTATTCCAACACTCCCCTTCATTCCTGAAGGTGAGCCACGTGGGACTTCTTGGTGATTCCGCAGAGGTCGGCACAGCGCTTCAACTGTTGACGTGGCAGTTTCTTTGTCAGGAAATCGGCTGCCATGTCACCGGTTGGGCAGTACGTGAGCTTGACCTTGCCCTTGTCGATTTCGTCCTTGACGAAGAAGTAACAGAGGGCGATATGTTTCGTGCGGTTCACGAAGCCAGGCTTGTTCGCGATCTTGATTGCGCTTTGGTTGTCGCAGAGTAACGTGAAGTGCCCGTTCATCGTTACTTTTGCTTCCTGCAGGAGCTCCATCAGGTACAGTCCTTCGCGAACAGCTGCGCTGGCGGCGATGAACTCTGATTCAGCTGACAAAAGGGCGATGATTTCCTGCTTCTGAGAGTTCCATGAGATGAGTCCAGGAGGTTGGAGTTGAAAAATGAATCCTGTGCGGGAGCGTCTGTTGTCAACATCTCCCGCATGGTATGCATCTACGTAGCCATGCAGCTGCATGGTAGCGATTAAGTTAACTTCATAGGTGTCACAGGATCGAATTTCCACTCGAGAATGTTGCACTAAAGGTGAGTACAAGGCGTATTTATACTCAGAAATACATAAAAACAACAAATAATCCGAACCTTCGGGAACGCGCTCTTCTAGAATAGATAATCACAAGTGCGCATAAGCACGCAAGCCCATTGGCACTTCGGATTATGGCGAGATTACGCCTTGTACACCACTGTCGGTGCTGTCGGTGCCGTATAATGTAAATGTCGGTGCCGAAAATACCAAATAAGTGAAATAATCGGAAAGCTCTAGAACATAGAATAGTAGTCCGATTGAGGTGAAATAAAGTGCAAATGAAAGAGGAAAATAAGGAGAATAAGATGGAGTAAAAATATGGAAATGAGAAATATGTCGAACGTCGGCGTACTCTCACACTTCCCCCCCTCAAAGCTGGGTGGTAGATGTAACACCCTGCTTGACAAGATAGTCGCGGAGAGAACGTCGGGCGATGACGAGATGAATGCCATGCCGACGACGACGATGTGCAAGCACAGATTCAACCTCGTACTCAAGTTCATCATTCATGAGGACTGGAGGCGGCGGCGGAGGTTGGCGTCCCGTGTACAGCTTATTTGGATCTTGATAGGGTTTAAGAAGCTGCACGTGGAAGGCGTTATGAATCTTCCAAGTAGCTGGTAGGCGCAAGCGGAATGTGACTGGAGTGACCTGCTCTTCTACGAGGAAAGGTCCGCAGAAGCGAGGTCGTAACTTGGATGGAAGGTGACCGAGGTTGAGGTTGCATGTGTCGAGAAGCACGTGGTCACCAACCGCAATGGTATGATCACGTCGATGGCGATCGGCCAAGCGTTTCTGTGAAGACTGTAAGTCCTGTAGACGCTTGTGTGTCCGATCCCAAAGCTGCTGCATTGTGGTAACGAAGTCGTGCGCGGGTTGGACAGTTGCATGTACTGTCGGCTGTTGAGGAGTTAGCGGATGTCGACCGTAACAGAGGAAGAATGGGGTCTCTCCTGTTGCGGCATGCTTTGCATTATTGTAGGCGAACTCCAACACCGGCAAGTGCAAGTCCCACTTGTTAATGTCGTCCTTGCACGCTGCGCGCAAGAGTTGTTCCACAATTTGGTTCAAGCGCTCTGTCTGCCCATCGGTCTGGGGATGATATGCAGATGACATTGCTAGGCGTGTCCACATGAGCGACATGAGCTCTTTCCAGAACTTGCTAGTAAACTTGGGGTCCCTGTCGGATATGAGGGTTGTTGGGATCCCGTGCTGTGAGATGATGTGTTTGAGGAATAGCTGTGCCGTTTCCTCCGTGCGTGCGGTTGTATTTGTCGGAATGAAGTGTCCCATCTTTGAGAATTTGTCGATGACGACCAGGATGGCGTCATGCCCCGCGTTGGTAGGTGGTAAACCGGTGATGAAATCCAAGCTGACCACTTGCCAAGGCTGTTCCGGGACGGGTAGAGGCTGAAGAAGTCCTGCTTTCTTCTGCTTACTGCTCTTCATCCGCTTGCATGTGTCGCACGAAGTGACGAACTTCTGCACGTCGTCCGCCATGTTAGGCCAATAGTAGACTTTCGCAATCCCGACAAGAGTCTTGTTACTCCCAAAGTGTCCAGCGTAGAGCACGTCATGGAATTCTTCGAGAAGCAACTGCCGAAGAGGCGGGTAGTTGGGTACCCATATCTTTCTTGATCCTTTGCGTAGTGCGACGTCGTGGTCCCACTGCAACAATTTCTTTTTCTCTGCCAAGGGAATCTCAGGGTCGATGGTACACCCGTGCGTGAAGAGTCCCTTGAGTAGCGGATTCATCCCCTCAATCTGTATGGCAGCAACGTGTCCTGGCCGGCTCAATGCATCTGCCTTATTCTTGTGTCCCGGCTTGTACACGATGTCGTAGTCGAAGTGCGTCTCGAGGAAGTCAATCCACCTGACTTGTCGTCTGGAGAGGGTCGGCTGCGTTTTCAGGTACTTCAGGCTGCAATGGTCAGTGTAGACCGTGGTCTTTCTCCCTTCGAGGTAGCATCGCCATGTCTTGAATGCGGTGATGATCGCTAAGGCCTCTTTGTCGTGAATCGGGTAGTTGAGTTCTGCCCCGTGCAATTTATTGCTGAGGTAAGCGACTGGTTGTAGTCCTTTCCCTTGGTCTTGCATCAAGACTGCTCCAACTGCTTGGTTGCTAGCGTTAGCTTCGATGACATAGTCTTTTTCTGGATCTGGCAGGATCCGGACGGGTGCGGACGTGAGTGCGGTCTTCAACTGCTCCATGGCTTGCTGGTGCACATCCTCCCACTTGAACGGTGTATTCTTCTTCAGTAGATTGGTGAGAGGTGTTGCAATCTTCGCATACTGTGGCACGAACCGATTATAGTAGTTCGCAAAGCCAAGGAATTGCTAAAGTTCCTTCACGTTCTCCGGTGTCTTCCACGTACGTACGGCTTCGATCTTCTTTGGGTCGACATGGACTCCTTGAGCGCTCACCATGTGTCCAATGAACTGAACTTTCTTCAAGGCAAACTCGCTCTTGGATAGCTTGACGTAGAACTTCTCCCGTCGAAGTATCTCGAAGACACGTCGTAGGTGTTCGATGTGCTGCTTCATGTCCCTCGAGTAGATCAGGATGTCGTCCAGGTACACCACCACGCATTCGTCGAGTAGAGGCCTGAGAATATGGTTCATTTCGGCCTGGAATATAGCGGGTGCGTTGGTGAGTCCGAACGGCATGACAAGGTACTCGTAGGATCCGTATCGTGTCCGAAACGCCGTCTTATGGATGGAGTTATCCGCCATCCGGATCTGCCAATATCCCGATCTCAAATCGAGTTTTGAGAATACCGTGGCTCCACGAAGCTGGTCAAGTAGATCGTCGATCCGTGGAATCGAATACTTGTTCTTGATCGTCTGCTTGTTGAGGGCTCGGTAATCGATGCACATGCGTAAGCTTCGGTCAGGTTTAGGCGTGAAAAGCACTGGTGCACCGTATGGTGATGTTGATGGTCGAATGAGTCCTTTGTCTAGAAGGTACTCGATCTGTTTCTTCATGTCGGCCAACTCGGTTGGGCTGAGTCGATATGGTGCTCGGAAGGTCGGTTTTGAACCAGGTTCTTCGATGATCTCGTGCTGGTGGGTTCGGTATGGCGGCAACTGGTCTGGAAGGTCGCCAGGGAGAACGTCTTCGAACTCTTCTAGAAGTTTCTGGATTGCTGGTGGAAGCTCGAGCGTTTTTCTCTCTCATTCGTCCTCGTTGGTAACCAGTGCAACAAACCCTGCCATGGTTCGCTTCACGTCCTTCTCGAAGCGTGCGAGAGTCTCCTCCGGAATATCTCCCGTGTTGCTCCAATTCGGAAGAGGAACTCTTCTGTCTTGATTGTAGATACTCGCCGTGCGTGTGACCCAGTTGATCTCGGGGTTGAACTTCTTCAGAAAGTCTCTTCCAAGGATCAGGTCTAGCCCTTTGATGTTGGTGACGGGTAGGGTCGGTTTCCAACGAAGAGGACCCATCTGCAGGTGTAACGCTGCTTCGCCGTAGACTTGTAATTTGCTTCCGTCAACCATCGTAGCTGTGAAGCTTGAAGGCGTGTACTTCTTATTGATGCGTTTGAGAGCTGCCTTGTCGCATACTGAATGGGATGCTCCACTGTCCACGAGTGCTTGGAGGCGTCGTCCATTGCAGATCACCTCGAGCAAAAATGGTTGGCGTTGCTCGTTGTACCCGTTGATCGTCTCGTTGATTGGATCATAGGGCATTTCCCATAGCTCTGTGTTTTCTCCTGGGGTGGCAGATGGCCGGTCCTGCCGTTCCCTATTGCCATGATTTTTTTCTGTCGTCAACGACGTGGTTCTCGAGCTCGTAGTAGAATTCATAGATGGGGTAGATATCGTAGATGTTTCAGATGTTGCAGATGCATCTGTAGAGGAGGTTTGAGGTCGTCGCAGCTTCATGTTGACCTCCAGCTCCCTCTTGAGCTGTTTCAGCGCCACCGACTTCTTCCTTGGGGACCGGTTGGTCGACATGGGCTGGTTTTTCAGAGAGAGGACGATGTCGTCGTTGGAAGGTCGATCTTCCACGCTCCGTTGTTGGTTCCCCATGTGCAGCTGCTGTAGTTGTCGTACCGGTACATTCTTTTTCTTCTGGAGCCTCTCTCGTGATTTCACCAAGGTCGTAGACCCAAGGGAGTTTTTCCCAAGTAAAACATCCTTGTATGATATTTTTAAGGGGTGCTTACTTTTTACAGGGCCTTTTTGGAGTTGTCCGGGTCCAGCAGGGTCTTGTGTCGCGGAGATTTTATTTCCCTCGGCGATTTTCCCTTGTAGAGTCCGTTCGTGGGTTGAAGAATTCACTCCACGATCCTCCAATGTTCGCATTAACTTTGCTCCACTGCTGCGGTCCCTAAGCGCTGAACGTGCAGTTCTCATTTCGTCACAATCGATGAGTCGATGTCCGGGCTTGTCGCAGAAAGAACACTTAGATTTGTTCTTCTTTGGTCTTGCCTTCGCGTCGATTCGATCGAGTTCCATCGGGTTGGCGCACGTGGGGGTAGCCAAGCGTCCTCCATGGCGTCTAGCTCGTCCATGAAGTCGTCGTGTTCCGATCGTGGTTACGTCGAAACGTTCTGCTGCCGAAACGACGTCGTTGTAGCTGCTCCAATTTGCGGCCGCAACATGTTGTCGTGTTTCTTTTTTCAGCCCCGCCATGAATGCTCTAATTTTTTTGCCTTCCGTGACGTCGGGGATGCGGTTGAACAACTCCTCCATTTGTTGTGTGTAGTTTGTGACGCTCCCGATTTGTCGATGACGATGCATTTTGTCGCGGGCGATTAACGCTGCATTAATCAGCTCAAAACGATGTAGTAATCCTTCACGGAACTGCTGCCACGTCGCTTCACCTTGGTTTAATAAACCGCTTCCGCTTATCCATTCAATTGCTGGTCCGCGCAGTAGTGTTGCTGCAAACTTAATTCTGTTTCTGTCGAGTGCTGGTGCTGTCCATCCAATGGCGGCGAAATAAATTTCGATCGCCAAAAGCCAGCGCCTAGCGTCGATTTCCCCATCAAAGGTGTTGGGGGCTCGAATTTCTTGGGCCTTGGGAAAATTTCGCGACTGCTGCGAAGTCACGATCGATTCTGCTTCTGTCGTAATTTTCGCCATGACGCGCGCTTTCACCCGAAGTCGTTCGATTTGTCGCGCGTCGGTCTCGCTACTTCTGCACCGCTCGATATAGGTCCCGACAATTCGCAAATGTCGTCGCTGTATCGCAAACGTTTTTCGCCAACAATCGAACTCACGATCCTGTTCAAAAAACGCACGAGGGGGGTTATTCAAAAAACGCGGAATCTGGTGCTGACTGTCAGATTTATATGACTTAGCTTGTGTAGGCTATAGTGGGGTAGCACATATGGGGTACAACATTTCTAGGGTTTGTACTTGTACCCAACCTCCCACTAGTCAATCATTCCTCGTTTCTTCACATGGTATCGAGCAGGTTCCCTAGTGGGAACGCTTCCTAGGGCCCACCACGAATTTTTTTTTTCCTGCCCGGAGCGCGCTTTGCTCCTGCCCGAGTCGCGCCCCGTGTGCCCTCCCTACCGTCGCGCCCTCTCTCGGCCCCTCACGGCTCCTTCGCCTCGCCCTTAGCGGCCCCTCTCACGGCCCCTCGCGCCGCCCTTACGGCCCCTCGCGCCGCCCTTACGGCCCCTCGCGCCGCCCTTACGGCCCCTTACGGCCCCTCGCGCCGCTCGTCGGCCCCTCGCGTCGCCCTTCGCGGCCCCTTACGGCCCCTCGCGCCGCCCTTACGGCCCCTCGCGCGGCCCCTTACGGCCCCTCGCGCCGCCCTTACGGCCCCTCGTGCGGCCCCTTACGGCCCCTCGCGCCGCCTTTCGCGGCCCCTCGCGGCCTCTTCACGGCCCGTCGCCGCCCTCCGCGGCCCCTCGCGCCGCCCTTCACGGCCCATCGCCGCCCTCCGCGGCCCCTCGCGCCGCCCTTCACGGCCCCTCCGCCGCCCTTCGCGGCCTCTCACGGCCCTGTCGCCGCCCTTCGCGGCCCGCCGTCGCCGCCCCTGCAGCAGCAGCAGTCGCAGTCCCTACAGCAGCGGCCGCCGCCGTCCCTGCAGCAGCAGCCGCCGCTGTCCCTGCAGCAGCAGCCGCCGCCGTCCCTGCGGCAGCAGCCGCGGCCGTCCCTGCAGCGGAAGCCGCAGCTGCAGCAGCCGTTACCAGCAGCAGCCGCCGCCACCTCCCTCGGGGCCGCAGCCGCCGCCGCCGCTGACTGCAGCTGCCGGTGCGCCTCGGCCCTACCGACGCGCCTCGGCCCGCCTCTGCTGGTGCGCCTCGGCCCTACCTGCGCGCCTCGGCTCGTCCCTGCCGGTGCGCCTCGGCCCTGCCCAACCACTTGCGGCTCTCTGCCCTGGTAAGAGTGTCGCCGCACTGCGTTGTCACTACTGCCACTGCTGCTACTGCTGCCACTGCTGTCATGGCTACCCCTAGCGTCCTTGTCTTTGATGCTGAGGGTCGGGCTGTTGACTTTGAGGTCTGGGTCGATGATCTGCAGCTCTTCTTACAGTGCGATAGGAAAGACGGTCTCTCACTGTTCGATCTCACGTCTGGCGCCTCTCCTGCCCCTGCTGCCGATGCTGACAGCACTGTTCACTCACAGTGGGCCACACGCGATGCTGCTGCCCGTATTGCTGTGCGTAGTCACTTGCCGTCCACTGAGCGCGCGCACTTTAGTCAGTACAAGAGTGCTAAGACCTTGTACGACGCTGTCATTGCACGCTACTCTTCCCCTGCCACTGCTGCTCTTAGCCGCCTCATGCTGCCGTACCTGTTCCCTGACCTAGCCGCCTTTCCCACAGTCGCTGACCTCATTACGCACCTTCGCACTAGTGACACCCGCTACCGTGCTGCGCATCCTACTGAGTTCTGCGCCAAGAACCCCCCCCCCATGTACATCACCCTCTATTACATAGTCACCCGGCTCCCTGACTCCCTTCGTCCAGTCCGGGACCACTTCCTCTCTGTTTGCCCCACCACACTCACCGTTGACCTCCTCGAGGAGCGCCTCCTAGCAGCTGAGAAGAGTATAGTAGCTGTAGGAGCCTCTCGTGGTGACCCTCGTGCCCCCTTCTTTGAGGGGTGCTCCCCCTCCCCTCTTCTGCCCTCTGTTGCCTCTGCTGCTGCCGTCGACTTCGTTGGCACCGAGTCGGTCGGCGCTGCGTCTGCTCCTAGCGGGAGACGCCGCACCGGCAAGGGCAAGGGGGGCAAGGGCGCTGGAGGGGCTGGCGGGGGTGGTGGAGGTGGCGGTGGAGGCGGCGGAGGGAGTGGGGGTGGCGGCGGGAGTGGTGGCGGGGGTGGGGGCTTCGGTGGCGGTGGCGGAGGCGGAGGCGGCGGCGGCGGTGGCGGTGGGAGCGGAGGAGGTGGCGGTGGCGGCGGTGGCGGAGGTGGCGGCGGTGGAGGTGGAGCTGGTAGGGGTGGCTCTACGCAGCGGGGCGGCTTCGGTGGTGGTCAGCGCCAGCAGCAGCAGCGCACTCGTGAGACCCCGCCCCCCCAGCAGCTTCGTGAGTGTTACGCTGCGCGTCAGCGGGGTGGGGGTGCTGGTCCTTGTGCCTACGTCCTGCGTAACGGCGACCGCACTGGTGAGCCGTGCGGTGGCCCGCACACCACCCAGCGCTGCTTCGGCCGCCTGACGGACGCTTGGCGTCTCCAGTTCCCTGACGCCACGGAGATCCCCCGCTGGGGCGAGCTGCTTAGGTCGGGGGTTGCGATCTTTGATCTGGATTATGATGCTATTCTTGTTGCCATGTATGCTGTGTCTACTAGTGATGAGGGTGACTGTTACCTGTGTGTTCCGCCTGACCCGGGCATTGAGGCTGCTGCTCTAGGTGCTGGTGAGGCTGCTGCTCTAGGTGCTAGTGCGTCTGCTGCCCCAGGAGCTGGTGAGGCTGCTGCTCTAGGTGCTAGTGCGTCTGCGGCCTCAGGTGCTGGTGAGTCTGCTCTCTCAGGTACCACGTCGGCTCAGGCTGTACACACCTTCACCCTTGACTCGGGTGCTTCCCGCTCCTTCTTCCGAGACCGCACCACACTTACGCCGCTTAGTCGGCCAGTTGCGGTCTCCCTGGCGGACCCCTCTGGGGGTCCTGTCCTTGCCCACTTCTCCACTGTCTTACTGTGTCCGGCTGCCCCCTCTGGTACCTTTTCAGGTCTCTACCTCCCCTCGTTCTCCACGAACTTGGTGAGTGGAGCTGATCTACAGGATGGGGGGGTTGACCAGTTCACCCCTGCGAGTCAGCGGGTGACCCACTGTACGTGTGCTCGGACGGGCCGCCACTTGGCCACGTTTACCCGTCAGCCGGGGTCGAGCCTGTACACACTGACCACTGGGCCTTCTCAGGCTGCTGAGTCTGGTCAGGTAGCTGCGTCGGGTCAGGTGTTTGCTGCAGCATCCAGGTCTGGTCCTGAGTCTGCTCCCTGCTCGTGTCGTCTCCTGTCCCACCAGACTCCCCTCTGGCACCACCGCCTTGGTCACCCCTCCTTGCCTCGTCTCCGAGGCATGGCCTCCCGTTACCTTGTCTCTGGTCTCCCCCGGTCCCTCCCTCCCCTTCCTCCGGGGCCTGCCCCTACATGCGTTCCCTGCGTCGAGGGGCGGCAGCGCGCCGTTCCTCACTCCTCTGAGTTTCCTCCGACAGAGGCTCCGCTGCAGACTCTTCACATGAACGTGTGGGGCCCCGCCCGCGTCCGTGGCCAGGGTCACGAGCGTTACTTCCTGTTGGTGGTTGACGACTACTCGCGTTACACCACGGTGATCCCCTTGCGCAGCAAGGGTGACGTCACTGGGGTGTTGATCGACTGGATCCGCGCAGCTCGTCTCCAGCTCAGGAGGAGTTTCGGCTCGGACTTTCCTGTTCTGCGTCTGCACTCTGACAGAGGCGGGGAGTTTTCCTCCGGCCTTCTGGGAGCCTTCTGCCGTGCACAGGGCATCCGTCAGACGTACACGCTTCCGGCCTCTCCACAGCAAAATGGGATTGCTGAGCGCCGCATTGGCATGGTCATGGACGTCGCTCGTACGTCCATGATCCATGCGGCTGCTCCCCATTTTCTGGAGCTGGAGGTGCTGCTGGTGCTGCTGACCCTGCGGTTGGCGCTGGAGGTGCAGGAGCCACTGGTCCTGGAGGTGCTCGTACTGGCGGAACTGGAGCTGCTGGGACTGGGGGTGCTGCTGGGGCTACTGGAGTTGGTCCTGCTGGACGTGCTGCTGGTGCTGCTGGAGGTGCTGCTGGTGCTGCTGGAGGTACTGGAGCTGCTGAGGGTGCTGGAGTTGGCGCTGCTGGAGCTGGAGGTGCTGCTGGCGCTGGTGCTGCCGCTGGGGGTACTGGTGCTGTCCCTGCCGTTTCTGGAGGCGCTGCGCGGCCGCGGCCGTACTTCGTTCCGCTCCTTGAGCAGGTTCTTGGTCTCCCGCCTTCTACTGGTCCTCCTCCCTTAGAGTGTCCACAGCCTGTCCAGTCGCGGTCACAGTTAGAGCCTGCCTCCCCACTGCCTGCTCCTTCTCCCTACGCTGGTCCTACTGGAGGTCTTACTGAGCGTCGTGTGCCTGCGTCTCGTCCTGCGTCGCCTGTTCGTGCTGTCCGCACTAGTCGTCGTGTTCCGCGTCAGCGTCCTCCTGCGGTCCCGGGCACGCACCGGATGGCACTGCGACCTTCCACTGCTCCGCAGCGTGTCCCTTTGCCGTCTCCTCCAGAGTCCTCTCTTCCTGCTCTTGCTGACCCGGAGTCTGACTCTCTTCGTGCTGCCAGTCCTACTGTCACGCGTCTCCTGGCTACTGTTGTCACTGACCCTTCCTTTGAGTCCACTGCTGCGTCTGCCTTAGTTGCTGAGCTGGTCGACTTCGCTGCTCGTTGTCGTCTAGACTACGCTGCGAGTCTTGTTGCTGAGTCTGCGTCTCTCTGTCCTCCGTCTGTCGGGGGTGAGTGTGCTCTTGGCACGGACGTTCTTGAGGACAGACAGGAGGAGTTCCAGTGTTTTGCTGCTGCTTTGCCTCATCTCGTGTCCACGCTGATTGCCCCTGAGGGAGACCCGGATGCACCAGACATCCCGACTCCTCGATCGTACGCTGAGGCGATCGAGGGTCCCTACTCCTCTCAGTGGCAGTCAGCCATGGACGCAGAGATGGCTTCCTGGAAGTCCACAGGCACCTACGTCGACGAGGTTCCCCCTCCTGGGGCGAACATCGTCAGTGGCATGTGGATTTTCAGGGTGAAGCGGCCGCCGGGTTCTCCGCCTGTCTTCAAGGCGCGTTACGTGGCTCGAGGCTTCAGTCAGCGGCAGGGAGTTGACTACTTTCAGACCTTCTCTCCCACCCCGAAGATGACCACTCTTCGGGTGCTGCTGCACATAGCCGCTCAGCGCGACTACGAGCTTCAATCTCTTGACTTCAGCACAGCTTTCTTGCAGGGCAGCCTGCACGAGGAGATCTGGCTGCGCCGCCCACCTGGCTTCACTGGGTCGTTTCCTCCTGGTACCCAGTGGAGCCTCCGGCGGCCAGTCTACGGTCTCCGCCAGGCGCCCCGTGAGTGGCACGACACACTGAGGACTACACTTGCGGCTCTTGGGTTTGCTCCTTCTACCGCCGACCCGTCGCTGTTTCTGCGCACCGACACCTCTCTGCGGCCGTTCTACATCCTCGTGTACGTCGACGACTTGGTCTTTGCCACTGCTGACACTGCTGGACTCGCCCACGTGAAGTCCGAGCTGCAGAAGAGACACACGTGCACAGACCTGGGTGAACTGCGCAGCTACCTTGGCTTGCAGATCACCCGGGACAGAGCACAGCGCACCATTACCCTGACTCAGTCACACATGGTGCAGCAGGTCCTTCAGCGCTTCGACTTCACGTACTCCTCGACTCAGGCCACTCCTCTGTCTACTCGCCACTCGCTCTCAGCTCTGCCTTCGGATGAGTCCGTAGAGCCGAGTGGCCCGTACCCAGAGCTTGTTGGCTGCCTCATGTACCTGATGACCTGCACACGACCTGACCTCGCATACCCTCTTAGCATCTTGGCACGCTATGTTGCTCCTGGGAGACACCGACCAGAGCACATGGCTGCAGCGAAGAGGGTGTTGCGTTACTTGTGCAATACGTCGGGCATGGGGCTAGTGCTTGGAGGGCGGCGTTCAGTGGTCCTCACAGGTCACGCAGACGCTTCTTGGGCTGACGACCAGGCTACGCAGTGGTCGTCACAGGGTTACACCTTCAGCCTTGGTTCCGGCTCTGTTTCGTGGCGGTCTACCCGCTCGTCTTCTGTTCTCGGCTCCAGCTGTGAGGCTGAGATCTACGCGGGGGCCATGGCTGCACAGGAGCTACGCTGGCTCACCTACCTGCTGACTGACCTAGGAGAGCCGCCTCGTTCTCCTCCAGTTCTGTACGTAGACAACAAGGCCATGCTGGCCTTGTGTCGGGAGCACAGACTGGAGCACAGAACGAAGCACATTGCTCTTCGTTACTTCCTTGCTCGTGAGCTGCAGCAGCGTGGTCAGCTGCGCCTTGCTTACGTGGCCTCTGAGGCCAACACTGCTGATATCTTTACCAAGGCACTTCCGCCTTGTGATCATCAGCGGTGCTGTACGATGCTAGGTCTTGTGCCTACTTGGCCTCACTTGCTCACTTCTTGACCTTGCTTGTACTGTGATCTATCTATACCTGCACTTGCTTGTTTACTCTTATATATGATCTTGCATGTGAACTGGCCTTGTGGCCTTAAACTTGTGCTCGCAATGTGTGGTGACGTTGTGATCCACCCTGAGCTTGCTTTGCTTTGCTTGACTGGTCTTGTGACCCCTTGTTCTCCCCCACTTTGCCTATGGGGGTGTGTCAGATTTATATGACTTAGCCTGTGTAGGCTATAGTGGGGTAGCACATATGGGGTACAACATTTCTAGGGTTTGTACTTGTACCCAACCTCCCACTAGTCAATCATTCCTCGTTTCTTCACACTTACCAGCGTCGGCGCCGAATTCGTCGCCCCCGGCGGTTTTTCGAAGCAGGAATTTCTTGAGCGCGCTGCTTAGCTGAAACTCCGCGAGTGAAATCGGCTCTGATTATAGGTGAGGCCGACGTCGGGAGTAGAAAAGAAGTATTGAAGTGCTCGGCGTAGATCTAGTAGATTCTCCCCTTCAGGTCGCTTCATGTACTGAGCGAGCTGGCTTGCGACGTAGGAGAGATCCGGCCGGCACGTGACGGAGGCAAACAGGAGGCACTCGGCTGGTGCTGATAGAGCCGATGATTTTTTAGAAAGAGAGGCGTGGTGTCTTGTTCGTGATTAGGAGGAGGAGTGCGAAAGGGGGTGGTGAGGCTGATGGGTGCGATGACGAATTTCTTCGCGAGTGTTTCGGCATATTTGGTGGCGGAAAGGTGGATGGAGGTAGTGGACTGGGTGATGTTGAGACCCAGAAACAGTGTAACCTCGTGATTGATCGTGACCTCCAGCTTCTCCTTGATGTCCGCTTCGAACTGGTCTAGGAGCTCCGTGTCGTCACCGGTGTAAAGGAGGTCGTGAGGTAATTGCTTGAATCCAAGCTCCGTGAGTACGGTGTGCAGGTACTGCTGCCACAGGATTTCTGAAGCAGTCAGACGGCGCCGTCGTTTTCCTCGAAGGCATGGGGCTGTTCGACGAAGATAATGGCGTCGACCGGAGCATACAGGAACGCACTGCCGACGTCAATCTGACGGAGGGGGCGTTGTTTGACGGTTGCGATGCAGATGAGGATCCGCACTGAAGTGTGCCGCCTGACAGGTGTGTAGGTGAGGTCGAAGTCCACCATATGAGTTTGCTCGAAGCCACGCACCACCCATCGTGCCTTGTATTTGTCGATGGAGCCATCTGCGAGCGTTTTAATGCGGAAGACCCATTTTCCGCTAAGAATCTTTCTCACCTTTGCTGATGTTCGGGGAACTAGCTTCCATGTTCCATGGGTCTTGAGTGCCACGACCTCCTTGGCCATGGCTGCCTTCCATTTCTCACTATCGGGGCCAGAGAGGGCCTGGCAAACGGTGGTGGGCTCCTTGGGGGAGTCGTGGCGAACGGCTACTGCGAGCCCAAGGATGCGGAGACCGGTTTCGTTGGTCTTTTCGTAGTGCAGGCAATCATATTCGTAGAAGCTGCTTACTTTGACTACGTCGTCGTCACTGTCGTTGCCGAGGTGGAGGGAGGCTTGCGAGGTGTTTGGTGGTAGTAACTCGGCATCCGTGGATTGGCGGGCGTCGCTGTCGAAGTTGTAAGCTTCGCGAGTTGTATCGTCGGGGTCGAAATGGTGTACAGGTATGAAGGTTGGAGTTTGGAGCGGGCTTGTAAAGGGGATGTTGGGTGTGCTGTCAAACTGGGTAACATTTGCTGCATCCACATCTTCTGCCAGGTCAGCTTCATCGTGTGAAGTTGCGAAGACCCTCGAAGACCCGTTCTGGTGCCCTGTCAGCTTCACGGTGTTCGTTGAACAGTGGCAGGGTCAGCTTCTCGTAGAAGATGCAGTCACGTGATTTCGTCACTTCGTGTGTCGCGTAGTCCAGCACGATCCACGCCTTGTATTCCGTTTCGATTCCGAGGTGGATGCCCCAGCGAGCCTGGTCAGCAAATTTTCCGGTCCTTGCCGTATGTGGCCTATACTGTACCATGCAGCCAAACACCCGAAGCAGATGCGTGTCTGCTTTTCTGCCCGTTCAGGCCCTGTAGGGAGAGTTGTTGTTCTCGAGGCTTCGTGAGGACAGCAAGTTGTGCAGCCGGACTGCATGGTTCATCGCGAACGGCCAGTACCTGGTTGGGATGGCCGACTCCTTCATCAGGGCCCTAATCTTGGTGGCGAGGCTCCTGTTTTTCCGTTCTGCTACTCCTTGCTGCTCATGAGCGTAGGGCAAGGACACTAGGTGTTCAATCCCTTTCTGCTTGAAGAGCTCCTTGAACTCGTCTGAGAAGAACTCCAGGGCTCCGTCTGTCTGCCAGCTTTTTAATTTCAGCCCTGATTGTCGTTCGGCCTGCTCCATCCACGCGATGAAACACTCGAAGGCGAGTGATCTGCAGTCGGTATTGACAGCCCAGACGTAGCGAGTGATGGCGTCGATGAAGGTAAGCGTGTAGCTTTCGCCGTCGAGCCCTCCTTGGCTGAGATTCAAGAAGTCACTGTAAACCTTGTCGAGTGGCTTGTAGCGCTCGTAGCCGGGCGATAGGTCGGGAAAAGGCTTGTGGGCGAGAGACGCAGCGGGGCACACTGTGCATGGCGGGTCTTCTGAGTCTACTGTGAGGGAGCCTCCGCGGGGAAGGAGCAGTGCTCCGTCGTCGAAGACGCCGGCCCGGAGTGAATTCTTGAGTGTTATGTGGGAAGGGTGGCTGAGCTGTTGATGCCAGGTTTCCGGTTCCGCACGGTAGCCAACCGTCTTCTGATAATATTTGTTTCTTGCTGCTGCGTTGTTTTGCTCCTTTCCAGGTCCTGCATCGGCGGAATCGTTGGTTTCGGCGGCGAAGGCTTGAATTGACTTCCGTTCCAGAAGCGTGTTTGGAATTCCAATGATGTCGTCGGTGTCGCCGGCGTCAACTTGGTCGCCGGTAATGAGCAAGCACTGAGTGGGCCAATCGCGGACTGGAAGTCCCTTCATGGGAATACGGAAGTATCTGTACTCGGCACCGATTACCTCAATCTCCTGTGGTCCTTGTTCTGGCGGCTCCGGCTCCTCGGTAGGTTCTGGTAGTTCTGCTGCTCCTCCGAAAAATTTGTAGGTTACTTCTTCCTCTGGTTCTTCTTCCATTGGTTCTGGTGTGTCAGGAGCGTACTGATCCGGGAGAGAAGGTCCACCCCAGCTCGTGCCACGTGTTGCCCAGTATGGGTCGACCGCCGCAGTGTCCGCGGGGGGGGGGGGGGGGGGACCCGGAGCTTCCGGGTAGGCAGGAGCTGCTTGCCCCCACCCTCCTTTGCTTGTTGAAGTTCCCCAGGCGTCTCCGGTTCCCCAGCCGCCTCCAGTTCCCCAGTCGCCTCCAGTTCCCCAGTCGCCTCCAATTGCTGCGACATCCTCCGTTGAAGCGTTGGCACCACTTCCGATGCCGAGACAGTGCCCCGTTCTTCTGGTGCTGCTTCTTCTAGTGTCAGGGTTTCACCCAAGGACCCGAGAGCAGGACCGGGACTACCTGATCTTGTTTCAGTCTTCTTCTTCTCCTTAGTGACCAGTTCCACAGGTACTGATGTGCCACTGTCCTCTTCCATCGATGCAGGTCCAGTCTCAGCCGGGTTGGAGGTCGAGGCAGTCGGGACGGTGCGCAGTCGTAGAAGGCCGTCCGAAGCAGGTCGCTTGAGATCCATTTCTGTGGGATGCGACCATGTCAGTGTCTCTGAAGGAGTTGTTTTCAGCAGCAGAGTACGGTGAGAATCTCCAGTGGTGCCCTGAGCTAAGAACTGTAGTACGAAGACCCCGTCATTGTCAACCCCTTTGCTGATGTAAGAGTTGTTGTTGAAGAGTTCGAAGGTCTTATCCTTGCAGTTGCTACGAATGTCGACTCCGCACCGCATGAGTTGTGCTGAAGAGAGCAGGTTGAACCGCAGGTCCGGGGCGACGAGCACATCACCGATGTGTATGGTGAACCTTGTGTCATCAGCTTCGAGGTAGATTTTGCCGATGTCGAATGCCTTGAGTGTGCTGTTGTTTGCAACTATGATTTCGCATGGTCGTCGCATGCGTTTTGAGTTGCTTATGAACGTTGGCGATCCCACCATGTGCTGCCCGCAGCAACTGTCCAGGTACCGGGTGTTGATGTTCTCGTGGCTCTGTCGCGCAATGTTGGCGATTTTCGGCGTGACCACGCAATCTCTTTCGCCGGTGTATGGCGAGAGAGCGAAGTACCTGTTCGCCGAAATGCTGGGAGGTGATTTCGGTGTCGGCGGCGGCAGCTCGAAGTCAGGTGGGTACCTTGATGGTTCATCGATCCAAGTGTGGATCGTGGGGTCGTTATCTTGTCTGGGTGCAACAGGGTCGATGGGGGCGTCAGATGGGAACTCTGTTCCGTCGTAGTATCGAATTCCTCTACGGCGGCGCACCATGCAGCTCATGATTGACCCTTTGCTTTTATCCTTGGCCGTAATGGGAGCAGGTGTCTGCGAGGTGCTCGCAACCGAAGGAGGCGACACGGTGGTTGTTGCGGCGGGAGAAGTCGAAGGTGTCGAGGATTGTTGGTTCGAAGGGTTGCTGCGCCTTTCGTCGGCGGCCTTTCGCTTATAGCACCGATTGATGGTATGCCCAGGCTTCCTGCAGTACTTGCAGAAGGTTCCTTTCTTTCCGTGCTGCTCCCCTTCAATTGCTCCGACGTAGAATACTAATTTCTCTCGCTTGGTGTTCTTCTCGTTATACAGGTCAACCTCCTTTTGCTCGGAGAGAAGTGTGGCACACAGGGCCGGCTCGGAGATGGTTGCTCGAGCGCGGAGTAAAGATTGGCATTGACGCCAGTCGGGTCCGAGGCCGGAGAGAACCATCGAGACGAACATGTCGTCTGGGACGGATCCGCCGCACTTCTTGATGTGGTCGCGCAGATTGCGGCACGGGTTGATATATGGTCCCGCTTTCTCCCCTTGTTGCATTTTGACCGATGTAAGTTGGCTGAGTAGGCGACTCATTGTAACGGGATCTGTTGCCATGTATGAGTTGTGCATGTGCTCCCAAGATGCGTACGCGGGAGCCCACTCCGACTTGTAGGAGCGAATGCCAAGCTGCTCGGAGGGGGAGAGATTTCGGAGCAGAGTGGTGTACGCGAGAAGAGATTCGTGGTAATACTGGTTCTTCTCTTGAATGGTGCCTTTCGTTTGAAACGGTGAGCTTCCGTCATAGTACATCCAGATTTGCGCAGTTGTCGCGAGAAGCTCAAACTCGAAGCTCCAAGTGTAGAAGTCCTGTCCGTCGAAAGGAACCGATGTTCTTAGCTTCGAAGTCAGAACGAATTTTGTCTGAATTGTTGCAATCGTGTCTGAGTGTGCGCGTTGCTGACTGTCTTGCGCAGGAGCTGGAGCTTGACGGTTGTAAAACGTGAAGGATCTCTCGGAGTTGACGCAGCGGTCTTCTCCAGGGAGAGGAAGCCCAACAACTCCACGTGCATAACTTGAGACATCGATGCTCATCGCTTGATGGCTCTCAAGAGCATTGATGCGGGCGACCAGCTACTCAACGAGAGCGGCGCTGACGGAGGTCACCGCTGATGGTGCAGTGGGTGTTGCTGGTGGTGGGCCCGGAAAATCTGCAGTGGCTTTTCCTTCTGGAGCCATAGTAGTGCAGAATTTGTAACGATGTAATGAATAATTTATAAGGAGGTTGTTCTAGCAAGAACAAGAACTTAGCAGGCCTTATAATCCACTCTAGCTCTCATACCATGATGTTATAACTGAGGAATCGTAGTGGATAGGATAAAGCTGCTAAGTATATGAAAGAGTTGTGAAGTCTCTGTAGTGACCTTGTGAATGAATTGAGAGAGAACAAAATGATTATAAGATAGGAGTACAAGAATATAAATAGCAAGCTAGCCATGTACTCTGAGGGGTACATTCCCTTATTAACTGAATTACATTGCTACAGTAACCACAACTATTGCCATTCTAGATAGTTACTACGTTGCACTTCGCAACTGCCTTGTGCGGTTTCTGGGCAGTCAAGGGTCACGACCATTGACTGTCTTCGACTGTTGACCTTCGGGTGACCCTCGATCTTCCGCGTGCTCTATATGAGATATTGCGGTACTGATACAGGCGCTTACTTCTTATGAAGTGACGCGAAAGTGGAGAGCCTTCGGGAATGCTTACGATAGCCTTTCGGTTATTCCAACAAAGGGCGTGTTACTACTCTGATATTCGATTTTCGACTCTGAAAAAACAGAATTATATACTTTTCAACCCTGAGCAATCAGTGTAGCATCATTCTGAAAAATGTGCACTCATAATAGAGGGGAAATTTTTTCCCCGGAATCTGGGAGGCCTAATATGAAACGTCAGCCCTGTTGCGACCTAGCTAGTGCTATGCTATCAGCGAGGTTCGGGATTGTCCCGAAGCATAAGCCGACTCGGCCAAGTCCAGCACGACGTGTGTCATGCGATGTGGCGAACACCGTTAGGTGGTAACAGGGGAAAGAAATGGTTGGCTACACGTTGCTGAGGTGTGTTAGAAAATTTTTCCTAATTCCTTACCTCGCCCTCCAAACATACCTCGTGTTGCCTCCGGGTTTCCCAACCCTGAACCTGCACCCAACCATGTGCGGTACCCTGACCTCGGCTTATTTGTTATCACTTCTGCGATTTTGAATCCTGCGCAGTCTTTCCATTACAACTCATATCAAGGTGCATGGTAAGGAATGCTAGAGAATTTCTTACAACTCTAGGTGTGGATAGTGACTGGTCAAACTCGTGTACTCGTTAGAGAGGTGGACGAATTCAATGAACCAACCAAGGCTCCAAGAAGTTTGCTTCCTGCCTTGTTGGTTCCTTGAAACTCGCGTTTCCTCGCTTCAAGTCCAATCAGGGTGGCTTTTGGGTCTCATGTCCTCGGTGCAGCAATCTGGTTCTCGGTGCAGTACTGTATAGCGAAACACACGGCATCCATAACAAGAAAGTGAGCTTGTGAACGGCAGGAAGGAACTGAATTTCAAGAATACGCCCTAAAGGGCTCGAGTCTTGAGTTGCATGTTTGGCGTCAAGTCCTGGCTTCTTGTATGTCAACGTACAGCTCTCGGTTGGTGGCATCAATCGGCTTTGTCAGCGGAGAGATGGGGAGCAAAAATGATGGTTAGCGTGTGATCCGCCGCCTCGACACGGAGGATCAAGAGTGCTTGGCTATAAAGCTCGGAGTATTTTGGTAAGTGCTAGACTTAGCCCTGAAGCTCCTCAAGGAACGCTACTGACCGTGTGACATGGTGACCGAAAGAAGTTTCTGTAGATCGGGCCTCTTGTTTTGACACCCACCCGTGTTGAACAGAGGAGGGTCGATGTACAGTACAGACAGAATCTTGATCTGGCTTGGCTCACACGGGCAGATGGACCACAGCCGACGAGGCGGTGCGACATTCTCGGGAGAGTCAGGTCGGGGTGGGGGATCCGCTCAGGTCAGCGGAGGGGTCGGCGCGGCGGGGTTCCCAGAAAGCTGAAGGGTTTGCTGGCTGCGGCGGAGCGGAGCTGCCAGGGTCACTCCTCCTGCGGGCCACTGCGATGGGTGTTACTGGGGTTGGTTGGTTGGCGCGGACATGAGTGAGGTAGGGCATGAGAGAGAGGTAGTAGATCCCTGAATTGTTTGGCCGCCGTTATTCACGTAAGCAAGTCTAATAAGTTGGGCGCGTACATTTAATTTGGACTTAGTAAACAGCCCTAGATACCAGCTAAATCTTTACGATTAGTACGCGTCGGGTTAGCCTCCTCGATTTTATTGGTTTTGCCCCCTACATAAGCTTTGCATTTACCATTTTCGCCGCGGAATCTTAACTAAGCTATTTCGAGCCTGTTGGCCTCAGCGACCATGGGTCAATGTCAGATTGTCGCGACGCGATTACGACTTAGGCGATAGGATCTTTTTGTCTGTGCCTCTCGCGTCTATGCTCGGGCGTGCGTTCAAGCATGCCTCCCAGGCCAGTCAATTTCTTTCATAGGTCAACGAATCTCCGGTCAACGTTAGGTCAAACTCGCGGCTCCACGTCGTGCTCTGCCTCCCCCGCGCGGTCCTCGCAATCCTCCGCCTCCTCCTCCCCCTCCGCATGCCAGAGCGGCATCGAAGGCGCAGCAGCAGATGAGGCGCGCCGGCAGCCGGTGTTGACGGCGGGCGAGACCATATCGCGCTGCCTCGCGACGCCCACCACCAGCCCCATCTGGCCGCTCAGCACGCCGCCCTGCTCCTCCTCCCCGCACGCCTCCCCCGCGTTCTTCTCCCCCTCATGGCGCCCGCTACTGCCGCTCTCCACCTCCATCGCCACCACGTGCCTCGCGTCGCTAGGCGCGCCGTGCGCGCCGGATTTCAACGCGGGGAAGGAGACGCCGTGGTGCTTGGCGCACGGCGGCGGTAACAGACCGGCGGGCGGAGCATCGGCGGGCGGAGCGGCGGATTCCGCGCGCGCCGCATGGACGCTGCCGAGGATCACCTCCGCCGCGCCCTACGGCACGTGGCGGCGCGTGATGCCGTGCGCGCCGCCGCCGGCGGCTGTGATCACGCGCCGCCTGCACGACGCGCAGCTGCTGGGGCAGGTGCCCGGCCTCGCCTTCTGCTCGCGGCCTGTCGACGGCGACGCCGATAAGAGGTCGGTCGGCGCCGTCTTAGCCCGATCCATACTCGCTCGCAATTCTTGCTCCCACCATTTGTAGGATACAGAGCTCTCGTGTAAAAATATATATTAAAAAAAGCAGATCAGGACATTTCATGACCACCTTCATTTCGCTTGGGGGCCGCAACTCTGTCATGTCGTGCTCCGCCATCGTTCTGTGGTTTTTAGTTGTTTATTTGCTTTTCTTCTCTCGCCTTGTCTGGGTGCGTTTCCCTTACCTCTTCCATCGTGCTCCCTGCTGCGCTGCTGCCCTCTCCCCGCTTCTGCGCGCGCGGCAGCAGCGGCGCCCCCGAGGCGGCGAAGGAGGAGGAGGCGCTGCGGCTGGTGGCGGGCGCGTGCGTGCTGCCGCATCCCGACAAGCTCGACCGCGGCGGGGAAGACGCCTTCTTCATCCTCCCCGACGTCTCCGCCTTAGGTGCGTTCCCTCAGCATCCCTTTCTGCCTCAGGTCCGCTCCCTGTAGCATTCCTTTCCGTTTCAGGTCAGCGCTCCTTTCCCAGCCGCTCTGACCGCTTTTTAGCCCAACAGGCCGGCAAACCTCCTCCCCTCCGCCCTCTCTCTCCCCTTTCCTCCCACCCTCTCCCTCCTTACGTCAGCGATCCCCAACAATCACCTGGTCAAACATTTACTTTTTCCTTATTTGTTCTTTATCAAATTCTTTATTTATTCTGACCTTCAGTGCATTGCTGACCGTACGCCCCACCTCCCCATCGCACCTCACTCCCCCGCTCTCGCTGCATTGTTGTGCCGTGCTCCATCCCATCCCTACTCCTCCACTGCTCTTTTTCCAACCCTCTCGCCCGTGCTCGCGCCCCTCTGCCGTCCTAACCAAGTCCGTCTCCCCCCTTCCCGCCCCCCCCACCCCCCCCTTCCCCCCGCTGCCGTCTCTGTCTCCGCTGCCCTTCCCCGCGCTGCCCTTCCTCCGCGCTGCCTTTCCCCGCGCTGCCTTTCCCCGCGCTGCCTTCCGTCGCGTTGCCTTTCCCCGCGCTGTCCTTTCCCCGCGCTGCCCTACCGCCGCGCTGCGCTTTACCCGCGCTGCCCTTCCCCGCGCTGTCCTTTCCCCGCGCTGCCCTTCCTCCGCGCTGCCATGGCAGGGGTGGCGGACGGCGTGGGCGGGTGGGCGGACGTGGGGGTGGACGCGGGGGCGTATGCGCGCGAGCTGATGGGGGAGGTGCAGGCGGCCGTCAGGCGCGAGCCCAAGGGGTGCGCGGACACCCTCCGCGTGCTGACGTCAGCGCACGCCAAGACGCGCAGCCAGGGCTCGTGCACCGCGTGCGTTGTGGTGCTCACTGCTGACGTAAGCAGCTGACGGAGAGGAGTGGGGGGAGGGATGTGGGGGAGGGGGGGAAGGGAGGGAGAGGAGTGGGTTGAGAAAGGGAGGGGAGTGGGGGGGAAGAGGAAGGGAGGGGTGTGGGGGGAGGGAGGGAGGGGTGGGGGGAGGGAGGGAGGCAGGGTTTGGGGGGATGGGGGGATGAAGGGGTTGCCGTGACACAGTGAGAGGTGGATGCATCAAGCCGTGTGTGCTCGATGTTCTTTGTGTGCTCGATGTTCTTTGTGTGCCCTGTCCAAGTTCCATGATCATACCCACTGCCCAAAACCCCTTCTCTCGATTCTATTCTATGTGTTTTCTGCCCCTACCCCCCCTCCAAACCACCTCCTTGTGCTCCTCTCCGTCACCCCCTCCCACCTTTTTCTTGGCCCCTCCCCTCCACCTCTCTGCGACCATCCCCTATTCTCCCCCTCTCCCCCTGGCAGCGGCTGCAGGCGGCGAACCTGGGCGACAGTGGGTTTGTGGTGGTGCGCAATGGGCGCATCATCTTCAAGTCGCCCCCGCAGCAGCACGATTTCAACTTCCCCTTCCAGCTCGGCAGTGACGGCGGTGACTCGCCCTCCGCCGCTGAGGTGGGTGAGCTGTGCACTGTGGTGCAGAGCGGTGGGTGGTGCACATGAATGAATGCAGAGGTGAGCGGCGCACGCACACATGGGTGCTGCAGGCTCTTACGCTGATTGTAGAGCCAGCCACTGCAGTGCACTCTCACATACTTGCTTGGATTGGGTTGGATTGGATTGGATTGGATTGGATTGGATTGGATTGGATTGGATTGGATTGGATTGGATTGGATTGGATTGGATCCGCCAAAGACGCTATCCACCAGGGCACTCTTATTGCCCACGCGGTGTTGTCTGCCAGCCCTGCCGCACTTGCTGTATCGCCCACCACCCACCCACGTCGTCCTATGCCCATCAACCACTGCTTTGATACACAACCTTCTTTTCCTCTCATGCGCACTATCTACTTGCTCCTCTCCTCCTGTGTGCCCGCCCCACTACCCTCTCCCCCCGCCCTCGCAAGTGCAATCACAAAGCCGCGGGTATGCTATCTGCCAGCCGCCCTTTCTCCCACCTCCCCCACCCAACTCCTCGTCCCGTGCATCCTCCCGCCGCCCCTCCTCTCTACCTCCCCCCTTTTCCACCCCCGCACAGGTGTTCTCCCTGCCAGTAACAGCGGGCGATGTAGTCGTGCTGGGAACAGCTGCCCTCTGCACCGCCCTTTCAAATGCCTTGTTTGATCCGTGAAGGCCACTCGCCCACGCGATGCTGATTGCCAAACGCTTTTCACCTCAAGCTCACCCCCACCACCCATCTCCTCGTCCCATGCGTCCTCCCCCCCGCCCTCCTGCCCTCCTACCCTCCTGCCCTCCCCTCGTCCTACTCGCTCCACTCACAGGTGTTCTCCCTGCCGGTGGCAGCGGGCGATGTAGTGGTGCTGGGCACGGACGGGCTGTTCGACAACGTGTTCGATTCCGAGCTCGCCTCCACCGTCATGCACTCGCTGCTGGCGGGCCGCGAGCCACAGCACACGGCGGAGCACATCGCCACGCTGGCACGCACGCGCGCGCAGGACCGCATCCGCATCTCGCCCTTTGCGCGCGCAGCGCAGGAGGCGGGGTACCGGTACTATGGGGGCAAGCTGGATGACATCACCGTTGTCGTGGCTTATGTGGCCGGGCCTAAGTTCGGACCGGGTTGGTGGCGCAACTGCCGGTGATGGGGAGGTGGGTGAGGAGGAGGGGGATGGGGAGAAGCAGCAGCAGGGAGGGGTTGGGGTGTAACGGAGGATGCAGAGGTAGAAAAAGGCAGAGGCAGATGGAGAGAGAGAGAGAGAGAGGGGTATAACAGACAGAAGCAGATGCATATGACGTTTTATGAGGGAGAGCAGAGGCAGGCAGCAGTGTGCGCGGTGCAGGGGGCTGAACCAACACTGGCAGGGTTGTTGGCGCGACTGTCACTCACCCTCATGGCTCATGGCTCAAGACAACCACGAGCACTGCATTCCTTCCAATTCGCCGACATGACACAGCAGGCTTGGTTGCTCCGCAGACAGAGCAGCTGTCAGTCACTGCTGCCGGGGTTCGCTCATTGCAAGCAGGGCACTTGGCATGTGTTACTACATTTTCTCATGATATCACATGTCACCGCGTGTCACCACATTTCACCGCATGTGACCATGTGAACATGATCACGCCACACGGACACCATTACCCACCTCAGGGCAACCCGTACCCTCCTTGCATACATGTGTTACATTACCACCCTAGTCACGGTAGTACAGCGCACGCCCGGGCTTCCTGGTATTGCCACGGTGCAAGCTGGTCTGGGTCGTTCATGTCTCCTTTTGTTCCACTCAGCAGCAGCAGTCTTGACTCGAATATAAAGTTCTGCTGCCTGCCGCCATTGGCAAACAGAACCTGTGTTTTTGCCTTGACCGTGTGTGGCGGTTGGTTTTGAGGCTGTGCCCTGAGCACTCCCTGTATATTTTGCTTTTCTTTGTCTTCTCGTTTGTCAGATCCGAGGGTGT
This sequence comes from Closterium sp. Naga37s-1, assembly GCA_947471745.1. Classification (NCBI taxonomy): domain Eukaryota; kingdom Viridiplantae; phylum Streptophyta; class Zygnematophyceae; order Desmidiales; family Closteriaceae; genus Closterium; species Closterium sp. Naga37s-1. The sequence goes on along the minus strand of CANJKZ010000321.1, from coordinate 171,842 downwards.
GTAGTGTAGTGTAGTGTAGGCAATAAATACTACCACATTATGCCCTAGAGTATGGTACAATATTTCAAGAAAATACCTTCCTAAGAAGATGCATTATCAAAGGAGGCGGTGTCCAGGGCCCGTGCTAGGATTTGGGGCACCCTGAGGCCTCAGGGCACCTTTCCATAATTGTAAAAAATGCCCTGATTTGTCAGGGCAAATTTTCGAAGCCTTCCTGTATGTTCAGGGCTTTTTCAGAAATCAATCCTGACCTGTCAGGGCAAAAAAAAAAGTGTTCAGGGTTCAGACTGGTTGGTTTACAAAGTTAAGGTCGAAGTTCGACTGCACGGGGGTGGGTTCGATCCCAAGACCTCACCTATCGGAAGTAACCTTTCTACTACTGACTAGGCCACTTCTGGATGATTGGGTGGTTGAATGAGTGCTTAACGACGGGGTTGCTTACGGAGACAAAAATCCTCGGGGGGAAATTTCCCCAGGACTCCCCTCCCCCACCACCCCCCCCGCTCCCCCCCCAACAAAAAACGCGTCAGGGCAGGCCTCGGCATTCATCCTGACGCTACAGGGAAGAACACTACAGCCATTCTGAATGTTCAGGGCATTTCATATAAAAACATCCTGAGACCTCAGGGTTAAAATTTACACTATTCTGAAATGACAGGGTAAATTCAAAACAGCATCCTGAATTCAGGGTAATCAGGATGTTTTGCCCTGATAACGTGGGGCCTGGCGGTGTCCACATTACACTCAACAAGCAAATGCTTCCACAGAAGTGTACCGTACGTCTTTTGAGAGGCGAGGCTTTTGAAACGCACGCCAGCAATGTACCCTAACACAGATGAGTGAGCAGGGGATAAGCTAGAAGCCTTGATAAAGCAGATCGTAGTGGGGAATGCGGTCTTTGGGCAGCGGGCATGTGACTATGAGCTTGCCCCTCATGGCTCCCCTGTATATGGTCTATTCCCCGAGGGTGCGATACGGAGGGATGGGAAGAGGGGGAGCGATGGGGTGAGGGGGGGGGGGGTGGGGAGAGGAAGGGATAGGGAAGAGAAAGTAGAATTGGAGGAAAATGGAGAAATAGGACAACGGAAACATGGGGAGAGGCCAAAGAGTGGATGTGCATGAGTGGGCAATGGGATGCACATGGGATGTGCAGAAGGCAGAAAGCAGCATGCAAACAGCAGAACTCCCTGCTTGCACTGCAACGAGCCCTGTCCATCCCCAGTATCCCCGCTACCCCTGCGCCCTGCTCCTTCGCCCCATCCATCCCAACCCCCTCAAAACCCCTCCTCCCGTTCCCTCTCCCCCGTCCTTCCCACCACATCCATCTATTCGCCCTAACCTAACTGCTCCAACGTACCTCCTCACAACCACCGTCCAGTCCCCTTTCCCCTTTCTGTCCCTCCTCTCCTCCCTCCCTTCTCCCCCTAGCCCGCCTCCCCCCAATTCCGTCCTTCGCCCCTGTCCCCTCTCCGCCCTCTTCCCCCTCTGCCTCACCTCCACGACGTCAATGTAGCAGTGCTTGCGGCGCCACCCACTTGCTGGCAAAGAGGCCCCCCCACGTAACCCCCCACAACCACCCCCCACTCCTCCTTCTCCCCCCACCTCTTCCCCTCCCCCCCGCACCTCAACGACATCAATGTAGTCCTGCTTGCATGCGAACGGCCCCACCCACTTGCTGTGGTCCGCCGTGCTGCCGGGCGCGTGTGCATGGGGAGGGGCGCACAGGGGGGGAGAAGGGGTGGAGAGGGGGCAGCAGGGGAGGGGAGGGGAGCAGGACAGGGGGGCAGGGCAGGAGGGATCAGCAGCAGTAGCGGGAGGGGTGAGAGGTGGAGCAAATGGCAGACGGGGAATTGTAAGCAACGCAATAGAGAGGACACGCGGTTGCATGGCCAAGCAAGGACCTGCGTGTCACAAGGACGGTAAGTCCCAAGCATGCACACAACACGCCCCGCCCCCTGCTCATTTCCTGCCCCTGCTCACCTCCCGTCACCGCCCGTGCTCGTGCCCATGAGAGCACTTGGTCCCACACGTCAACTGGCACCCATCGTGACGGGCGTGGCGGGGAATCAGAAGCAACCCCCTCTCACGCCCACCCCGCACCCACTCTCCCACCACCATTGCAACCCCCCACTCTCCCTTTCTCCTTCCCTGTCCCGAGACCCCATGCTCCCCGCTTGCACACCCGGCGAAATCTTGACATGCGGGGCGTTGAACAAGAACACTCATGTCCCCCCCCTCACGCCAACCATCCCTACCCTTGCCTCTCCCCTCCTCCTCCCTGCAACTTGCGCACACTCCCTGCGCACCCGGCATCCATCTTGTGTGCGTTGCGTTGAAGAAAAACACTCACCCCCGGCTCACGCTCACCCATTCCCCTGCTCCACCTCCCCCCCTCTCCCTCCTGGCCGGCCACCCCCTTGCAAGGCGCTCTCACCTCACCCCCCTCTTACCCCGAGTCCATCTTGATGTGCGTGGCGTTGAAGAAGAACACGCACGCGGGCAGCACCTGCACGTCCAGGCACGCCACGTACGCCGCCACGCCCGCCGCCCTCACGTCCACCAGCGCCGCCCGCGCGAACCCGCTCACGTCCGTCGCCGCCCGCGTTAGCTGGCGAGCCGTGATTGGCGGCGACAAGTGCGGGCGTGGAGACAGAGAAAGGGCGGCGAGGGGGAGGGTGTGGGGAAGGACGGGAACCGGGGAACGGGAGGGGATAGAGCGGGGATGAGGTCAAGTGGGCAACGCATGGGCGCACGGCCATGCAGCGCTGCCGCACAGCATCGCATCGCCAGCAACTCATGCTCTGCCACAACTCTGTCACTCATCGCGAGCATGGGTACCATCAACAGCACCACCACGGCCCCTTCCGTCGCTTGCACCTTCGCGGCGGCCGCCCCAGCATCGGCCAATCACGGCTCACCACGTCATCGAGCTGCATGCAGGCGGGGTCGTCGGAGTGGCCGAAGCGCAGCACGAGCACGGCATCGATGGTGTTCCACAGGAACGCGTCGATCTGCTCCTTGCGCGTCAGCATCGGCAGCTCGCTCGCCATGCTGCTCGCGAAAAAAAATTACGGAAGTGTGACTAGAGTCATAAATTCGCGCGAAACTTTCCGCATGTTCACGACGCGAAAGGCGGCCTCTCGGCCCGGACGAAAGCCATGCAGCTTCCGCCGCTGGCGATGTGGTAGCTTGCGCGATTTGAGTACGTGGCACGAATCTTTGAGCAGTGGAGAAACAAGAGGCGGCAGGGAGAGAAGACGGCGGGACGTGATACGGGAGGGTGTGGGAGGAACGTGAGAGGTCAGAAGCAACACAGGAGGGGAGGGGAGGGGAGAGGAGGAGGGAAGGTATTGCTGTACGCATCAGTGCAAACTCGGTAACTGCATGACAAAGGCAGTGATTAAGAAAGTAAGGAGTTAGGCTATCTCGAAATTTGGGTGTTACCGACTCGTGGGAGTGACGCCAAGTTTTGTTGCTTCATGCTTTTGAACTTCCCGCCAAAATATCCCCTCGATCACCAATCACGCACGACTCGACGAAAACCAAATCCATCTGGGGCACTCCCACCATCCACATCCCAAGGTCTTTCTCGTGCGCGAAGCACGCAAGCATCGAGCAACCCCCAAGACTCCAACCTGACTGCTTGCAAAACCAGAAAAGGCGTCCGCTCTCAACTAGCTTGCACAGGACATCACACCTCTTCAAACCACAAGCCCACTTAGCATCGCAACAGCGTTCCGCATTCGGTGGTCGCCAGCAGCAGCAGCGTTCAGCGCCAACCAATTTCCTCACGCGCAATGCCGCCAGCAATGCCGGCGGCAGCAGCGCCGCCAGCCGTGCTTTTGCGGTCGTGCGGCACGGACGGCGTGTGCATGCAATGCAACACGCTGCCGCCCGACGACCGCGTCCTCGTGTGCGACGCGTGCCGCGGCGAATGGCACATGCCGTGCCTCGTGCCGCCCCTCACCGCCGCACCCGCCGGCACGTGGCACTGCCCCGACTGCCACGAGGTCGAGGCAGAGATGAACCGCGCGCCTGGCGGCGACGGCGGCGGCAGAGACGGCCGTGCCGCGTCTGATGCGGCGGCCGGCGAAGCTGAAGCGCCGAGAGAGGCAGATGCTGCGGCGGCAACTGTGGGTAACGGCGGCGAAAGCGACCTGCGGGCGAGAATCCGTGCGATCCAGAGCGACTCGTCGCTGAGCGACGCGGAGAAGGCGAGGCAGCGTCAGGCGCTCGTGAGCCGCCAGGCGACGACGAGCGCGGGAGAGAGCGGCGGCGGGGCGCACGCGGACGGGGCGAGTGCGACGCCGCGGGGCGTAAACGCGGCAGAGGCGGCGGAGGCGGCGGCAGCGTGTTTCAGCGAGGCGATGAAGTGCCCCATCTGCCACGACCTCGTCGACCGCCCCGTCACCGTGCGACCTCCCTCCACCCTTCCCTCCCCGTCACCGTGCGACCTCCCTCCACCCTTCCCTCCCCGTCACCGTGCGACCTCCCTCCACCCTTCCCTCCCCGTCACCGTGCGACCTCCCTCCACCCTTCCCTCCCCGTCACCGTGCGACCTCCCTCCACCCTTCCCTCCCCGTCACCGTGCGACCTCCCTCCACCCTTCCCTCCCCGTCACCGTGCGACCTCCCTCCACCCTTCCCTCCCCGTCACCGTGCGACCTCCCTCCACCCTTCCCTCCCCGTCACCGTGCGACCTCCCTCCACCCTTCCCTCCCCGTCACCGTGCGACCTCCCTCCACCCTTCCCTCCCCGTCACCGTGCGACCTCCCTCCACCCTTCCCTCCCCGTCACCGTGCGACCTCCCTCCACCCTTCCCTCCCCGTCACCGTGCGACCCTCCTCATTGCCCTCGTGCTTCCATAGCTGCGCTCGTCACCCATTCCCCCCGCCGCCCGCCTCTCTTCATCCCTTTTCCCCCCGTTCGTCCATTCTCTCCTCATGCCCCCTCAACTCCCCTTTCCCCCATCCTTCTCCCCCCAATGCCCGCCAGACCCCCTGCGGCCACAACTTCTGCCTCGTGTGTTTCCGCAAGTGGCTGGCGCAGGGTAAGCGCAGCTGCGCCAAGTGCCGCCGCGCGGTGCCGCCCGACATGATGAAGCAGCCGCGCATCAACCCCGTCATCGTCGCCGCCATCCGCCACGCCAAGGCCGCCGCCGCCCGCGCGGCCGCCGGCGGGCTGTCCACGTCAGCACCAGCGAAGCCGTACGAGCCAATCTGCAACGAGAAGCGGCCCGATCAGGCGTTCACCACGGATCGCGCCGTGCGGAAGGGGCTCTCTAACGCCGCCTCGGGCCGCATATTTGTGACTATAGCGGGGGATTTTTTCGGGCCAATCACGGCGGAGTACGATCCGGAGAGGGGGACGGGCGTGGAGGTGGGCGAGACGTGGGCGAGTCGGCTGGAGTGCCGGCAGTGGGGCGCGCACCTGCCGCACGTGGCGGGCATCGCGGGGCAGTCCCACCATGGCGCGCAGTCAGTGGCGCTGTCGGGGGGTTATGAGGATGACGAGGACAACGGCGAGTGGTTCCTCTACACTGGCAGGTGGGTAGTCGTTAGCAGGGTTGAGAGGAAGGGAGAGGAGAGGAGAGGAGAGGAGAGAGGAGAGGCGGGGGGGGGAAATGAGAGGAGAGGAGAGGGGGGAGGCAACACATGGCGCAGATGGGAATAGGCATGCGTTCAAGTTCCATGCATGTTCCCCGCCACTTACCCTTCTCCATTGCTGCCCCGTCTCTCCATTCACTTTCCCTGACCCTCCTATCCCCCAACGATCCCCCTTCCTTTCCATCATGTGGCGCAGTGGGGGGCGGGATCTGAGCGGCAACAAGCGCACCAACAAGGTGCACGCGTTCGACCAGCGCTTTGAGAAGAGCAACCAGGCGCTCAGGCTCAGCTGCCTCAAGGGCTACCCCGTGCGCGTCGTCAGGTGCGCCGCTCTGCTTGCGCGTGTCGTCCCTCTTGCATGCATGGCTGCGCCTGGGGTGCGGTCATGCTCGAATGCGTGCGTGCGTGTGTGCTTGTATTTGTCTGTGTGCGTGTGTGAGCGCGCGTGCATGCATCTGTGCGGTATGTTGCATGCAACCACCTGTGCATCCCGTGTTGAGATCCTTCCCCTCCCGCTGCATTTCCATCCTCTCTCCTCCTGCGCAAGTGCATTCCCCTGTGACTGCCGTCCGACCCTCTCCAACTCACACACCTCTCCGCCAACCACATCGCATGACGTCCCGTCGCATCCTGCACGCATGCGTCACTGCGCCCGCACTGCAGGTCGGAGAAGGAGCGGCGGTCCAGCTATGCGCCACAAGCAGGCGTGCGGTACGACGGCGTCTACCGCATCGAGCGCTGCTGGCGCAAGAAGAGTAAAGTGGTGAGGAAAGGGGGAAGGGAGGGAGAGGGGAGGGGGAAGGGAGGGAGAGGGGAGGGGGAAGGGAGGGAGAGGGGAGGTGGAAGGGAGGGGGAAGGGAGGGAGAGGGGAGGGGGAAGGGAGGGAGAGGGGAGGGGGAAGGGAGGAGAGTCGTGGTGAGAAAGCGTCGGAAGGGGCCATGTGTTGAAATGGTGAGAGCACCGTGTTGAGGGCGAAAGCAGGGTCGCCATGAGTAGGAGCGGAAGGGAAGTCACTTGGGTTCGTGGGTGTTATTGCAAGCGCAAGTGCGAGAGGAATGAGCAGCGCCTCTGTCCTCCCCTGCTGCTGCAACACCCCCCCACCCGCAGGGCTTCCTCGTGTGTCGCTACCTCTTCGTGCGCTGTGACAACTCGCCCGCCCCCTGGACCAGGTCCGTACCCCTCTACCGCCCATACCAGGTCCGTACCCCTCTCCACAGCCCATACCAGGTAGGTACCCCCCAGACCAGGCACTGACAGGCCCATCACACTCAGTGCGCGCCAAGCAGCTCTGGCCATCCATTCTCTCCCGTGTGGCCCGCTTGGCCCTCCTGTCCCTCACAGCACTCTCCTGCTCAATTCCCCATCACTTCGTGAACCTCTCCCATTCGAAACGTCACACAGCATCTTTCCTCCCTTTCTCTAAACACAACCGCGCTTCTCTCCCCTCGCACTCCCCCCCACTCCTCTTTCCCCAGTGACGACGTGGGGGACAGCCCGGGGAGGAAGCTGCCGCAGGTGGCGGAGTTGAAGCAGGCAGTGGACGTCACAGAGCGCACCGGCCCGCCCGCCTGGGACTGGATTGTGAGTGCGTTGATGTGTGTGGGTGGGTGTGTATGGGTGCGGGATGAGTGGCGCAATTTGGAGTGACTTGTGAGTGGGGCGTGCGGGGCTTGCTTGCGAGTGGCACGGGGTGACAGCTGCTAATGTTTCTTTGTTGAGATGAACACGCGTGTTTGATGCGTGCTTGATGCGTGCTTGATGCGTGTGACCTCAATGCACTCAAGCACGAGCCAAACCGAAGAATCACTCGCGCACGGCAAGCCCCCCCTCACAAGCCAAGTCAACCAGTCTCGAGCTGGTTTGGCGGTAAACGGTGCACACTCAAGGCTGTTCCTCCCGTGCTCTCACTCCCGCGTCCACAGGAGGAGAAGCAGCAGTGGGGGTGGGTGCGCGCGCCCCCAGCATGCACCAAGCCCATCGGCGGCACCAGCACGGCATGGCGCTCCGCCAAGCGCCTGGCGGTGGGCAGCACGGGCGAGGCGGTGAAGAAGCGGAGGGCGCTGGCACAGAAGAGACTCGCCAAAGGTAAGCGGGGTGGGAGATGCGATTGGTGTGTCTCTGAGACGCCTAAGAGAGAGGCTAGCGGTGGCGGCATGGGCGAGGATGTGAAGAAGCGCAGAGCGCTGCTGGCACAGAAGCGGCTTGCCAAAGGTGTGGCTGGCTGGGTGATGGGAGGGTCTGGGCTGTGGGTCGTGACTGGTATGATCCTGCCTGCTGGGGGATTGGGGCTGGTTGTGGTATGATGAGGAATGAGAGTGCATGAAGCTGTGACCAGCAGCTAAGAGAACTCGTTTCTTCTCGCCCCTCCCTTCCACCCCTCCTCCTCTCCTCCCCTCAGACTTCGCGTGTCTGCTGTGTGGGGGAGTGCTGTGCGACCCGGTGTCCACGCCCTGCCAGCACAGCTTCTGCCTCGCGTGCCTGCAGCAGCGCTTCCACGGGCAGGCCGACACGCGCGACCGCTCCAAGACCGCGGGGCGGTCGCTGCGAGCACAGAAGATCGTCAAGCAGTGCCCCGCCACGCGCTGCACCGCTGACATTGCAGACGTGCTGTCCCGGCTGCAGGTGAGGGTGGGGGGTAAGGTACTCACGAGGTGGCCATTGGGGTGTCTGAAAAGGTGGTCGGGTGCGTGCGAGCACACACGATGGGGAAGCAGCGCCCCGCTGCTCACTGCACCGCTGCCATTGCAGACGTGCTCACCTGCTTGCAGGTGAGGGAAGGGGTTTGAGGGGCAGGTGCAGGTGAGAGCACGATGGGTTCAGGTGAGATTGTGAGGCTTTGCGAGACAGGCAGGCATGGGGAACGATGTTTTAGCAATTCTTATTCTCCCTCGTGTCCAACCGCCTTTGCAGCATCGCTCCTCTGCTCAAACAACCCAGCTCTGTCCTCTCCGTGAATTCTCTCTGCTGCATTGTCGCAATCTCATGCCCTCTCCCACACGCTCCCTCTTGCAATCGCCGCATTCTTCTCACATTCCCCCCTTGGACCCCTGCCTGGCGGCAGGTCAATCAAGATATGGCAGACCTGATTGCCATTCTGCTCGCAGAGACACGCGCTCCCACACGCTCTCTCTTGCCCCTTGCCCCTTGCACCCCCACCTCACCCCCTCCTTCCATGACGGCAGGTGAACCACGACATGGCGGATTTGATCGCCATGCTGCTCGCAGAGACGAATGCACCAGATGCAGAGGAGGGGGAGGACGCAGGGGAGGGCGGTGAGGAGGATGGGGAGGAGGGCGCAGAGGGAGAGGAGGATGAAGCGGATGAGAACAGCGCGGAGGATGAGGAGAAGGACAGCAAAGGGCAGGCCGAAGGGAAGGAGCGTGAAGGAAACATCGAAGGTGCAGGAGAGGAGGGGGTGAAGGAAGAGGGGCGGAGCAAGGGAGTGCAAGCGTTGGATGCGATTGGTGCTGCGGGGAGCACAGGAGGAGCGGGTGAGGGGAAGGGCAAGGGCGCGCAGGCAGAGGTGGACGGGGGAAGGGAAGGTGGAGTGGATGGCGGTAAGACTGGGGGAGTGGTAGGTGCGTTGAGTCCCACTTCAGGTGGCGTTGCTGGTGTGACCACAGCATCGGCACCGGCGGATGCAGCAGCACAGGGCGCAGCAGCAAAGGGGATGGCAGCAGTGGGCACGGCAGTGGAAAGGGCAGAAACAGAGCGGGCGGCAGTAGGAAAGGCGTCAGCAGCAGCGGCACTGGTGGCGTGCAGCTCGCTGGCAGGCGTCCCTGAGGGGTTGCAGGAAGTGATGCGGGCCTACCCTGACTTCGACCAGGCAACGCTGCGAGACATGCTGGTGCGAAGGGGGAGGGGAAAGAAGGGCGCAGAATGATGGGAGGACAGGTGGTTCTGTGCTGTGGTGCGTGGGGTTGCTGGTGGATGGGGTTGCTGGTGGATGGGGTTGCTGGTGGATGGGGTTGCTGGTGGATGGGGTTGCTGGTGGATGGGGTTGCTGGTGGATGGGGTTGCTGGTGGATGATATTGGAGGTTCAAGCCTTGCAGAGGGAAGTGGTGTTAGATGAGTGCAGGTATCTCTGTGCCCCTCATCCCCCCTACTGCTGTGCTCTCGTCATCCCATCGTCCCCACGCCTGTCTCACTCTGTTCCCTGCGCTAAACACACCCTCCCAACATTGCCGCCACTGTTTCTTATCCTCTCCCCTCTCTTGGCCCTCGCCCCCCTCCCGCCCCTCAAGCCCATCCCACCCGCCATCCCCTTCTCTCCCCCCCCATCCCCTTCCCCCCCCACACCCACCCTCCTCCCGCCCCCGACCCCGTGTGCGCCACTGACAGGCGGGAGAGGCGGGCGGCGACGTGGAGGAGCTGCGCGACATGCTGAGGCGCATGCGCTGCCACCAGCAGCAGGGGGACGGTGCCGGTGCAGGGAGGGGGGCAGGTGGAAGGGGGCGAGGGAGGGGGAGGGGGAGGGGGAGAGGAACGGGGAGGGGGAGAGGGAGAGGGAGAGGGAGGAGAGGAGTGGAAGAGGAGAGTGCAGGGGAAGATGGGGAGACAGGGGCAAGGAAGCGGCAGGGGGAGGATGTGGTGGAGGTGGATGGGGGCAGCTCTGATGATGATGTGGTGGAGTGCTAGGCGCGTGAGTAGGCTGCCCTCATACACTAATCGTAACGCTACACATGTCTGATCTGATATTTTCACCCCAATCTTTTCCACATGTTAACATGCCCAACACTGCAAAATTCTTGTTCGTTATTAGGGTTCTTGTTGTCTGGATATCCTAGTATTACTGTACAATCAAGGCCACATGTTTCTCAGTGGCGAAGCAAGTCAGCTCTAGAAACAATATAAGTATAATTTTGATGTCAGAATCTAGCTGTCGGAATGAATGAACTATGAAAGAGTTGGGTACAAATATGAAACCCTAAAAGGGGCTGTACCCCATATTAGCTACCCCACTACAGCCTAAACATATATAGCACATATATCATTTGACACACCCCCATAGGCAAAGTGGGGGAGAGCAAGGGGTCACAAGACCAGTCAAGAGAAGCAAAGCAAGCTCAGGGTGCATCACAATGTCACCACACACACTGAGCACAAGCAAAGGGCCACAAGGTCAGTTCACATGCAGAGGTATATATGCAACAACAACAGCACAGTGATCTCTACCTAGCAGAGCAGGCATGCAGCTATATATATAAATCACAGTACAAGCAAAGTCTACAGCAAGTGAGGAAAAGTGGGCACAAGGCCTAACAAAGTGCAGAAACGCTGATGATCACCAGACGGAAGTGCCTTGGTGAATATATCAGCAAAGTTGGCCCGAGTGGCCACGTGAGCAAGACGAAGCTGACCACGCTGCTGCAACTCTCGAGCCAGGAAGTAACGCAGAGCGATGTGCTTCGTTCTAAGCTCCAGTCTGTGCTCCTCACACAAGGCAATGGCGGCCTTGTTGTCAACGTACAGCACTGGAGGAGAACGAGGCCGCTCTCCCAGGTCGGTCAGCAGGTAGGTGAGCCAGCGTAACTCCTGTGCAGCCATGGCTGTGGCGTAGATCTCAGCCTCACAACTGGAGCTGAGAACTGAAGACGAGCGTGTAGAACGCCAAGAAACAGAGCCAGAGCCAAGGCTGAAGGTGTAACCCTGTGACGACCGCTGCGTAGCAAGGTCGTCAACCCAAGAAGCGTCCGAGTGCGCAGTGAGGACAACTGGGCTCCGCCCTCCAAGCACGAGCCCCATGCCCGATGTACTGGACAAGTAGCGCAGTACCCTCTTAGCAGCATCCATGTGCTCCTTTCGGTGCCTACCAGGAGCCACGTAGCGAGCCAGAAGGCCAAGAGGGTACGCAAGGTCAGGACGAGTGCAGGTCATCAGGTACATGAGGCAGCCCACTAGCTCTGGGTAAGGACCACTTGGCTCTACGGACTCGTCCGAAGGTGGAGCTGAGAGCGAGTGACCTGTAGCCAGAGGAGTGGCCTGTGCCGAGGACCAGGTGAAGCCGAAGCGCTGAAGGACCTGCTGCACCATGTGTGACCGAGTCAGTGTGATGGTGCGGCGTGCTCTGTCCCGGGTGATCTGCAAGCCAAGGTAACTGCGCAGCTCACCCAGGTCTGTGCACGTGTGTCTCTTCTGCAGCTCCGACTTCACCAGGGCAAGAGCCTCAGTGTCAGCAGTGGCAAAGACCAAGTCGTCGACGTACACGAGGATGTAGAACGGCGGCAGCGAAGTGTCGGTGCGCAGAAACAGCGACGGGTCAGCAGTCGACGGAGCAAACCCAAGAGCAGCAAGTGTCGTCATCAGTGTGTCGTGCCACTCACGTGGCGCCTGGCGGAGACCGTAGACCGGCCATCGGAGGCTCCACTGGGTACCAGGAGGGAACGACCCAGTGAAGCCAGGAGGGCGGCGCAGCCAGATCTCCTCGTGCAGGCTGCCCTGTAAGAAAGCTGTGCTGAAGTCAAGAGAGTGAAGCTCGTAGTCACGCTGAGCGGCAACGTGCAGCAGTACCCGAAGAGTGGTCATCTTCGGGGTGGGGGAGAAGGTCTGGAAGAAGTCAACTCCCTCTCGCTGACTGAAGCCTCGAGCAACGTAACGAGCCTTGAAGACAGGCGGAGAACCTGGCGGCCGCTTCACCCTGAAAATCCACATGCCACTGACGATGTTCGCCCCAGGAGGGGGAACCTCGTCGACGTAAGTGCCTGTGGACTTCCAGGATGCCATCTCTGCGTCCATGGCTGTCTGCCACTGAGATGAGTACTCACTCACGATCGCCTCAGCGTAAGAGCGCGGGGTCAGGATGCCTGGAGCATCTGGGTCTCCCTCAGGGGCAAGTAGCATGGACACGAGATGAGGCGCAGCGGCTGCAAGACACTCAAGGTCCTCCTGCCTGTCCTCAAGGACGTCCGTGCCAAGAGCACACTCACCCCCGACGGACGGAGGACAGACAGACTCAGACTCAGCAACAAGACTAACGGCGTATTCTAGACGACAGGCAGCAGCAAAGTCAACAAGCTCAGCGACGAAGGCAGACGCAGCAGCAGACTCAAACGACGGGTCAGTGACAACTGTGGCTAGCAGACGCGTGACAGTAGGGTGAGCAGCACGGGTGCGGTCAGACTCAGGCTCAGGAATGGTAGGCATAGAAGACGCAGGAGGGGACGACAGGGGAACACGCTGCGGAGGAGAGGAAGGACGACGGACTACGAGGTGGGTGCCGGGGACAGCCGGCTGACGCGAACGAGGAACACTACGACCGGAACGACCAGAACGGACAGGCGAGACAGGACGCGACGCAGGCTCACGACGCTCAGTAAGACCCCCTATTTGCTCAGTGTAAGAAGAAGGAGCAGGCACGGGTGAGCCAGGCTGTAACGGAAGACCAGTAGACGAAGGGAGACTAAGAACTTGGCGAAGCACAGAGTCAGGCGGTGGCTGAGACGACGGAGACGGTGGAGCAAAGAACAGGCGCGGCTGTGCAGTGCCACCAGCACCTGCAGCTCCAGTACCCCCAGCAGCTCCAGCACCTCAAGCAGCTCCAGAACCCTCAGCGCCAGCTCCTCCAGGACCAGCTCCACCAGCAGCAACACCCCCAGAACCAGCACCTCCAGCCCCAGCAGCTCCAGTACCTCCAGTACGAGCACCACTCCCAACTCCAGTGACGTCAGCAGAAGTACCTCCAGCGGCAGAGCCTCGAGCTCCAGAAGTGCGACCCTGACGGCGACCGTACCAGTCGTGCAGCTGTTGTGAGATGAGAGGCACACGCGGACAAAGGCGGCTACTCCAAGGAGACCGCGCAAGAGCAGACTCAGAACCCTCAGCGCCAGCACCCGCAGCAGCTCCAGAATCTCCAGTGCCAGCACCCGCAGCAGCTCCAGAACCTCCAGCGCCAGTACCCTCAGCAGCTCCAGAACCTCCGGCTCCAGCGCCACCAGCGCCAGCACCTCCAGCAGCTTCAGCACCTCCAGCGCCAGCACCCTCAGAAGCTCCAGAACCTCCAGCAGAAACAACTCCAGTAGCAGAGTCACCAGCTCCAGCGCCTCCCGCAGCAGGGCCCCTAGCTCCAGCAGCGCGACCCTAACGGCCAATGTACCACTCACGCAGTTGCTGTGGGGAGAGAGGGAGTCGACGACGAGAGTGCAGCGGCGAGGCACCAGCGGAGCGACTACGGAGACGGCCGCTCCAGGGAGACTGCTCACTAGACGCCTCAGCGCCCCCAGGTGCAGCAACCCCATACTCAGTACCCCCAGGCTCAGCACCCCCAGACTCCTCACACTCAGGCTAAGCACCTCCAGGCTCCGCACCCCCAGGCTCTGCACCCCCAGGCTCAGCACCCCCAGGCTCCGCACCCCCAGGCTCAGCACCCCCAGAAGCAGCACCCCGAGCAGGACCACCCTCAGCAGGACCTGAGTCACCAGTGACCTCAACCGGCGCAGTCAAGGGAGGAGGGTCTACCTGAGACACACCTGAAGGAGCAGGACCGGGAGCGGGGAGGGGGTCTACCTGGGGAGCACCTGGAGCGAGGAAGAGCGGCGGAGGGGGGAGAGGGGCAGTGCGGTAGGGGAAGAGACGGTAAAAAGGAACCGACTCGTCGAACGTGACGTCCTGAGACGCGAAGACACGTCGCGAGGTGGGTTGGTAAAACTGCCAACCAGGCGCGTCAGGGACAAAGCCAAGGAAGACACAGGGAACAGCGCGTGAGGAGAGCTTGTCTGCGGTGGTATCACGGACAAAGGCACGAGAACCCCAGACCCGGAACACCGACGCATCGCCAACATCCCCCGTCCACCGCAGTGTGGGCGAAGTCTCCGGCAAGGAGACACGGGGCCAGAGGTTGAGCTGATGCGCGGCGTAGCGGACCGCAAACGGCCACAGAAAATGGGGGGCAGCCGCATGGACCATGGAGGTATGAGCGACCTCCATGACCAAGCCAATGCGGCGCTCAGCAACCCCATTCTGCTGCGGAGAGGCCGGAAGCCGCAAATGCCGTGCTCCTCACAGTAGGCTCGCAAGAGGTCGGAGGAAAACTCCCCACCTCTGTCAGACTGCAGACGCAGGACGGGAAACTCCGTCTCGAACCGCTCGCGGAGCTGGAGATGGGCAGCGCGGATCCAAGGGATCAAAACATCAGGGACCTCACCCTTGGTGCGCAAGGGGAAGACCGTGGTGTAAGGCGAATAGTCGTCAACAACCAGCAGGAAGTACCGCTCGCGGTCCTGCCCACTGACGCGGGCTGAGCCCCACACGTCCATGTGCAGGGTCTGCAGGGGAGCAGTTGTCGGGGGAAACGAGGAGGAGTGAGGAGCGGCGCGCTGCCGCCCCTCGACACAGGGAAGACTGGGAGGAGCCGGCGAGGGTGGGAGGGGAGGGAGAACCCTGGGAAGACCAGAGACAAGGTAACGGGAGTGCATGCCACGAAGGCGCTGCATCGAAGGGTGACCAAGGCGGTGGTGTCAGAGGACCGTCCAGTGCGACAAGGCGCGACACGAGCAGGGGGCCGACAACTGACCTGACGCAGACGCAGACGTAGCTACCTAAGGGGACTCAATGGTCAGTGTGTACAGGCCCGACCCCGGCTGCCGAGTGAAGGTAGCCAGGTGACGACCCGTCTGAGCATACGTGCAGTGTGTCACACGCTCGTAGGCAGGGGTGAACTGGTGAACACCCGCGTCCTGGAGCGCAAAACCCGCCACCAAGTTCGTAGAGAACGAGGGGAGGTAAAGACCCGACAGTGTGCCGGACGGGACAGCAGGACAAGGGAGGGCAGTGGTGGAGGTCGCAAGGACAGGACCCCCAGAGGGGTCTGCCAGGGAGACTGCAACCGACCGACTGAGCGGCGTGAGGGTGGTGCTGTCGCGAAAGAAGGAGCGGGAAGCACCTGAGTCAAGTGTGAAGGTGTACAAGGCCTCAGCAGTCACAGTACCAGAGAGAGCAGACTCACCAACACCTGGAGCAGCAGCCTCACCAGCACCTGGAGCAGTTGACGCACTAGCACCTAGAGCAGCAGCCTCACCAGCACCTAGAGCAGCAGGCTCTATACCTGGGTCAGGCGGTACGCACAGGTAACAGGCATGGTCAGCACTAGTAGGCAATGCATACATGGCAGTGAGAATAGCATCATAGTCAAGAGCAAAGATATCTACCCTCTGTCCAAGCAGCTCCAGCCAGGTGGGGAGCTCAGCCTCGTCGCCAAACTCGGGACGCCAGGCGTCGCTCAGACGGGCGAAGTAGCGGGACTGTGTGTGACCAAGCGTCCCGCAAGCCTGACCAGCCCGATCACCTGTGCGAATGACGTATGGGCAGCGAACGGTACTCAAAGACCCTCTACTCTGAGCGTACCACTCACGAAGCTGCTGGGGCGTAAGTGTCTCGCGCGGACGCCGCTGCAGCTGCAGCTGGCCACTGCCATACGCTCCCGACTGACCAGCCCCAGGGCGACAGCCACGACGGCTACCGCCACAACCCCAACTAGCGTACCACTCACGAAGCTGCTGGGGTGTGAGAGACTCGTGCGGATGTCGCTGGAGCTGCATCTGGCCACCGCCAGTAGCAGCAGTAGCAGTAGTAGCACCAGCAGCGCGGGCAGGGCAGGCGCGGCAGGCAGGCAGGGAGGCAGGTAGGCAGGCTAGTAGGCAGGCAGGCAGGCAGGTAGGCAGGCAGGCAGGCAGGTAAGCAGGCAGGCAGGCAGGCAGGCAGGCAAAGGGCGCGGCAGCGCGCGAACAAAGCAAGTGCTCACCAGTAGCGGGAAGGGCAGGCGCTCGCCGGGCGAGCAGGGCCGGCGCTCGGCGGGCGGCGGCAGGGTAGGCGCACGACGGCGGCGACGGCGGGGCCGCAAATGCGGCTGCAGAGTAGGGCCGCGGCAGCTGCAGGCGGGGCCGCGTCAGCAGCAGGTCGGGGCCGCGTCAGCTGCAGGTCGGGGCCGCAACAGCGTCCTGGCGGGGCCGCGTCGGCGGCAGGGCGGGGCCGCGACCTGGCGGGGCTGCGTCGGTGGCAGGGTGGGGCCGCGACAGTGGCAGGGCGGCGCCGCGTTAGTGGCCTGGCGGGGCCGCGTCGGCGGAAGGGCGCGGGCGCGTCAGAAGCAGGGCGGGGCCGCGTCGGCGGCAGGGCGCGGCCGCGGCAGAGGCAGGGCGGGGCCGCGTCAGCGGCAGGGCGGGCCGCGACAGCGACCTGGCGGGGCCGCGTCGGCGGTAGGGCGCGGCCGCGTCAGAGGCAGGGCGGGGCCGCGTTAGTGGCAGGGCGGGCCGCGACAGCGACCTGGCGGGGCCGCGACAGCGACCTGGCGGGGCCGCGTCGGCGGCAGGGCGGGGCCGCGACCGCGGCAGTGCGGGGTCGCGTCGGCGGCTTGACGGGCCTGCAGGGGCGGCTCGCGGGCCTGACAGGCCTACAGGGACGGCTCGCGGGCCTGACGGGCCTGCAGGGGCGGCGCGTGGGCCTTACGAGCTTGCAGCGGCGGCGCGCGGGCCTTACGGGCCTGCAGGGGCGGCGCGCTGGCCTAGGGTAGCAGGAGGCAGCGCGAGGGCTGCAGGACGGCGCGCGCAGCGCAGCACGTCACAAGGCAAGGCAGGCAGGCAGGCGCAGGACAACACGTGGGGTAGCGCGGTAACCGCAACGGTAGGTGGGCTCGAAAAAAAAAGACGGTCCTACGGACCTAGTGCTCTGAAACCATGTCAGAATCTAGCAGAAGGAATGAATGAACTATGAAAGAGTTGGGTACAAATGTAAAACCCTAAAAGGGGCTGTACCCCATATTGGCTACCCCACTACAGCCTAAACATATATAGCAGACATATCATTTGACATTTGACACATTGTAACAATGTAAATACCGTAGTGTAAGGAATTTTGCTAATTCCTTACTGAGGCACTTCTTACGCGTACAATTCCAACTTTCGGAGTTCAGGCTCGGTCCGTCGACCTCGCCTCCCGAACGTCCTCCGCGTCGCCTTCGGGTTTCCCAACCCCAAACCTGCACCCAACATTCGCGCGACTCCGCGACCTCGGCCTAGCTAGCTTTGCTATATTATGCCTAGGCCTCGTTGTTTGCTCAGTAGTTGTAATCACTTCCGCGATATTGTATTCTGCGCACTCTTCTTTCGTACAACTCATAACACTTGGTATCAGAGTCTACTTTCCTAGGTTACCCTCCACTTTCCGGGGTAGTTTTAGTGCAGGGGTGCGATAGGTTTGGTGGGCTGCAAAGCGGTCGGCTGAGAGATAGATACGATTATTTCGCTCCGACTAATAGCATTTGCGCCTTCATCAAAACCGTAAAAATCGTTGTTAACCCGCTGCCCGTTAGGAGAAGCCTGCGAAACATGGAACAGGCGGAGTTCAACGAGTTCATGCAACAATTTCGGGCGATGCAAGCCAACTTGCAGACCATGTCTGCAGAGGTGGATCGCCTGAGGGAGGAAAACGCCGAGCTACGCCAGACGCGAGGTGAAGCGCGTCGGGAGTCGCCCGCCGTGGATGAAGCAAGTAGCAGCTTCGCGCCTAACGATGAGGTCCTTAGCGAGCTACAGGACTCGCTGGACCCTGAAGATGAGTGGACGGCACGGATGCAACAGGCACGAGGGACACAGGAGCAACAGCCACAACCGCAGCAACAGGCACAAGCGGCACCGAGGCAACAGTCGCAGACCACGCCACGACAGGCAACAGCGACAACCCCGGTGATGGCTTCGGTGGCGCCCCCGATGCATGCAGCAGCAACAATCTCAACAACTGTTAAGATAAAGCCGACGAACCCGCCCCCGTTCAACCCCAGCGACAAAACCGTCACTGGGTCGGCATGGTTGTTCGGTGTGAAGGTGTTTTTCAATGCTGCGCAAATTGCTGACGATGCTACTCGCATTAATTTTGCAGTGTCACTGTTACGAGGGCCAGCGTTGGAGTGGTGGAAGCGGACTCTTTAGACAGAGGGGACTCCGGCAGGGATGTCACGTGCGAACGACGGGACCTGGACAACTGTCACGCAACGAGCAACTTCAATCTTCGGAGTGGCCATGATACGCACATGGACGGAGTGGGGCGCCGCGCTGTGAACCAGATTCGAGCATGTATCCGCCTCGGATTCTGCTCGTATGAAGCTGCGCACCTGGAAGCAGGTGGCATCGGTCCAAGATTACATGGCAACATTCTGCAATTTGGCTGACCAGGTGGACGACATGAGTGATGCGGAACGACTCGACCGATACGTCGCAGGCCTCAAGTACGAAGTACTGTACGAGGTGCGACGGTCGAGGCCACGTGATTTCCTCGATGCCGTCCAGGTGGCTGAATCAACGGATGCGCTGATGCAATGGGCGAGAATGAGTTCCCGGGAGGGCACTCAATTTCGTGGACCACCGCGCCAGCCCACAATCAACCGGGTGGATGCACCGAGACGTGGACCTAATACGTGCTTCAACTACAACCAACTGGGCCACTGGAGGAAGGACTGCCCGAAGCTGAAACAGGGAAACAGGAACGACGGAGAGGGGTCGGGAAAAGAGACGAGTCAGTAGCAGTCGGGCCACCTACTGACGAGACGCCGTCGCCCGGCAATCAACATCCACACCGAGTGGTGGTACCGATACGGGCTATCAACCGCAACCGGACGAATAAGGTGGATGAACACGTGGATCACCCTGTGCTGGTCGTGGGGAGGGTTAACGGTGGGGCGAGCCACAGTCTCGTCAACCTGGCAACGGCCAAAAAAATCGGAGTCAAGCTGGACAGGTGTCTACCCGAAATTGACGCGCGACTGGTGGACGGGACACCGCTGGCGATGAAGGATGAGGTCCGACAAATTCGGATGAAGTGTGGCGACAATTTCGGGTTTTCAATGCACATGCTGGCGACAACACTGGACGGTTGCAATGTGCTGCTGGGACGAGATTGGCTGCAGCGATTTAATCCGACGATCGACTGGACGATGGGGGCGATCACGGTGCTGTGCAACAAGGGGCGCGTGACACTTCCGAAATGGGCGGAGCCGGAGCCGATGACAACACGTGTCAACGCGATAACGCTGAAGCGGGCGATAAAATGGGGAGCGCAAGGCTACGCCGTACAGCTGTACGAGGTGGTGGCGTCCGAAAAAATCGCCGACATTGACACGCTCTGCGCTGCTGTACCAGACGACGTGGCGAGCATAATTCGGAGGTATCCCGAAATTTTCGCGGATGACCTGCCTGACGGGCTGCCACCTCAGCGTCCAGAAGACCACAGGATCGAGCTGGAGCCAGGCGCAAAACCAACTGTTCGGTCACAGTGGCGGCTCAGCCAATCGGAGCTGAACGAGTTGCGGAAAAAGCTGGATTATCTGCTTTCGAAGGGTTTTATCCGGCCGAGCACGTCACCATATGCCGCCCCGATACTGTTCATGCCGAAGAAAGACGGAGGCCTGCGCATGTGCATCAACTATCGAGCGCTGAATCAGGTCACTATCAAGTCGCGTTACCTGATTCCGCGAGCGGACGACCTGCTGGACCAACTTCGCAGGGCTCGCTTCTTCTCGAAAATCGATTTGCGAGGTGGCTACCATCAAATTCGCGTGTTCGCCGACGACTGCCCGAAGACCGCATTTCGCACCCGCTACGGCAGCTACGAGTATACAGTGATGTCGTTCCGGTTGATGAACGCACCCTCGACTTTCCAGCTCACCATGAATGGGGTGTTCCGGGACATGCTGGACAAAAAAGTCATTGTTTACCTGGACGACATCCTGGTGTACAGCAAGACTCGGGAGCAGCATTTACAGGACTTAGAGGAGGTGTTCCGGCGCTTGCAGCAGAACCGTCTGATTACTAAGGGCTCTAAGTGTGAGTGCTTACAGTCGGAGCTGGAGTTCCTGGGTCACGTGGTTTCAGGGGAGGGCATTAATATTGACCCTCGAAAAGTAAAAGCGATTTCGAAGTGGAAGCCGCCCACGAACATCACGAACAACCCATCGCGTACGAGTCCAGGAAAATGCAGCCGCCCGAGCGCAACTACCCTGTACACGACAAAGAAATGCTCGCCATCGTGCATGCGTTTCGTACCTGGCGCTGTTACCTCACGTGAGCCGACGTCACGATCAGGAAAGACCACAAGTCATTACAGTACATGCGCAGCCAACCACAACTCAACCCGCGACAAATCCGATGGCTCGACTACCTCGAGTCAAACTTCAGCTACACCATCACGTACAAAAAGGGCGCCAACAACACCGCCGACGCCCTGACCCCCCCATCGATGCAGACTGCAGCAGTACTAATCGCCCATTCTAACCCTTTATTGGCAGGACTCTTCAAGCATGGCTATAGGACCGACATGTTTTTCAGGACCAACCAACACCAACGGGTCACCACAGCGCATGGGAGCTATTACCTAAAAGTCGGTACCAACCGAGTTTGGGTACCTTCCTACCGACCCTTACGAGAATTGCTGACGCAGGAGGTACATGACTCCAACCTCTCCGGGCATTTTGGCGTCGACAAAACATTGAAGCTGCTGCAGCGGAATTACTACTGGCCCGACATGGCGTCGGACGTGCAGCACTACGTGTCCGCCGGCCCGACCTGCCAAGCAATGAAATCATCACGACAACGCACAGCTGGATTGCTGCAACCTCTCGAGCCACCCGAACGACCGTGGCAACATGTGACAATGGACTTTGTCACCGGGCTGCCAGTTGGTGCAAGTGGCAACGACTCGGTGCTGGTCGTCGTCGACCGCTTAACGAAAATGGCGCATTTCGCACCATGCCGTACGACGATCACAGCCGAAGAAACAGCGAAGCTCTTCATCTCGACCATCGTGCAACTACACGGGTTACCTTCGGCGATCATCAGCGATCGGGATCCGAAATTTACGTCGAAGTTATGGCAGGAGACGTGGGCACAGTACGGCACCCGCCTGTAGTTTTCGTCGTCATACCACCCGCAAATCGACAGGCAGACCGAACGGACGAATCAGACGATGGAGCAGTTGATTCGCACAAACTGCCCCGACATCTCCAAGTGGGAAGATTCGCTTCCCATGCTCGAATTTGCGTACAACAACGCCCCGTCTGCAATGACCAATCCATCGCCGTTTTACCTCAATTACGGGATAAATCCGGTGGTACCCTCTTCAACGACTCCTGACAATCCGGTACCACAACGCAGCAGTTTGTTTCGGAACTTCAAGCAGCACGCGACAAGGCAGCGGAATTCATACGAAAGGCTAATACTGCCGCCAGCCGCTACGCCGACCGACATCGACGGAACTTACCCTTCCGTGACGGGCAGATGGTTCTCCTGGACACGAAGAATCTCCGACTGCCCCAGCCTGCAAAACTGCGTCCCCGCTACGTGGGACCCTTCCGCATCATTCGGATGCTGACCTCGGTCACGGCAAAACTTCTCCTACCGGACGACTGGAAAATCCACGATGCTTTCCACGTCAGTCTGCTTCGCCATTACGTGGCTCCGCAGCCGTCCGACGTCGCTCGGCCAAACATTGCGCCAAGTGTCCGACCTGTGGCGAGTCCGACACTTCAACCCTGGAAGATTCTGAATCATCGCATTCGTGCGACCCCCGCTGGACGCCACGTCGACTTACTGCTACGCTGGGTGGATCGCACAAGCGAAGATGACACGTGGGTCCCGGCTGACTCACTGCAAGGCCACTCGGTATTTCGGGATTAACTTTCCCGCCAGGCCCTCAGATATCAGCGTAAAACACGCTGATTACGCTGATTTTGTAGCTCTGATTTCCGTTTCCCTGAAAAATCAGTATATGCCTCATTTTTGCACTGTAATTTCAGTATTTGCAATTTTGCCACACTGACCATTTTGCGTGTTTCAGAACAAGTAACACTAACGAATCAGTATACTTCAGCGAGTCACACAGAAACGGACTTGACCGCGCGGGGGGGGGGGGGGGGGGGGGGGGGGGGGCGTGACGCGTTTACAGACTATACCTTCCCATGATTCACGAAACCCCACCCCACCCACACACTTGGAATCTTTTCACATGCGCTGTACTTACAGCATGTGCGCGCCGAACCGTTTTGCCTCATCACACCAGAGTACGATAAACCTAGTTCAACAACTGCCCAATGAGAACACAAACAACACACCACTACTGGCACGGTCCACACCAACACGCCATAAAATATGGCAGTGGGGTGGGTGGGGGTGTTGTCATCTTGCCTGGAAAGACGGAAACCCAGGACCACGATCCCTCGCCATGGCGGCTCGGGAGAGGGGGTACCCCCATCTGCTCCCTCATTCTGTTCCTGCACTCGTCGTGAACCCCTGCAAGAAGTGACGTTCGAGCTCAAGCAGCAGTAGCTTCCCTCTCAAGCTCGGCACGCTCAGCACAGCTGAGTAGCCATGGCGGATCCAACGCCCGCAGGTGACAACCCTGAATCCGTCCCAGCCACGAAGCCAGCCGCCCTTGCTGGCCTAGACTTCTTACAACGAGCTTCAGCTGTTCCCGTGTTAGTCTCGCCATCAGCTCCTACCGTTGTTTTCCCTTCCTCGGGCCCCGAGGCACCTACCATCTGGACGCAGGGCGAGTGTTCGAAGCATGCTGGCGCTACCGCATCACCTCGTGTCGCTGCCGCATCAACTCCTGCCGCTGCCGCATCAACTCCTGACGCTGCCGCATCAACTCCTGACGCTGCCGCATCAACTCCTGCCGCTCCCGAACCCACACGGAACCGTCATCCTGTCGCTGCCAGAACTACTCGCGTCGGACCCCGTCTCAAAAGGGGTATCAAAGTGTCGTACCGCCAAACAAAGATCAACTGGGGTGCCAGTCAAGCTACGCCAACGTCTGGTGTGGGGAACTTCTCCCCGAAGGCCCGACAGCGTAAAAAAAAAAGGGGAAAGCGGTTGAGTTTACCTCCGAAACAGAACTGCCCGACATAGCCGAGGAGAAATACCAGGATGCCTTATTTATGTTCAACAAACAGTGGTCTGACGACTATCCGTGGCTTCTTCTGTGTCAGACGAGTGCAGGGTTCTGTTAAAGAACGAGGAATGAATGCACTAGGAAACAGGTGGGTACAAGTAGGAAAACCTAAAAGTGTTGTACCCCATATTGTCTACCCCACTACAGCCTACACAGACTATAGCCTATAAGTTTGACACACCCCCATAGGCAAAGTGGGGGAGAACAAGAGGTCACAAGACCAGTCAAGCAAAGCACAGTAAGCTCAGGGTGGATCACAACGTCACCACACATTCCGAGCACAAGTTCAAGGCCACAAGGCCAGTTCACATGCAAGATTATATATAAAGGTAAACAAGCAAGTGCAGGTATAGATAGATCACAGTACAAGCAAGGTCAAGCAGTGAGTAAGTGAGGCCAAGTAGGCACAAGACCTAGCATCGTACGAAAGCGCTGATGATCACAAGGCGGAAGTGCCTTGGTAAAGATATCAGCAGTGTTGGCCTGAGAGGCCACGTAAGCAAGGCGCAGCTGACCACGCTGCTGCAGCTCACGAGCAAGGAAGTAGCGAAGAGCAATGTGCTTCGTTCTGTGCTCCAGTCTGTGCTCCCGACACAAGGCCAGCATGGCCTTGTTGTCTACGTACAGAACTGGAGGAGAACGAGGCGGCTCTCCTAGGTCAGTCAGCAGGTAGGTGAGCCAGCGTAGCTCCTGTGCAGCCATGGCCCCCGCGTAGATCTCAGCCTCACAGCTGGAGCCGAGAACAGAAGACGAGTGGGTAGACCGGCCGGAACCAAGGCTGAAGGTGTAACCCTGTGACGACCGCTGCGTAGCCTGGTCGTCAGCCCAAGAAGCGTCTGCGTGACCTGTGAGGACCACTGAACGCCGCCCTCCAAGCACTAGCCCCATGCCCGACGTACTGCACAAGTAGCGCAACACCCTCTTCGCTGCAGCCATGTGCTCTGGTCGGTGTCTCCCAGGAGCAACATAGCGTGCCAAGATGCTAAGAGGGTATGCAAGGTCAGGTCGTGTGCAGGTCATCAGGTACATGACGCAGCCAACAAGCTCTGGGTACGGGCCACTCGGCTCTACGGACTCATCCGAAGGCAGAGCTGAGAGCGAGTGGCGAGTAGACAGAGGAGTGGCCTGAGGCGAGGAGTACGTGAAGTCGAAGCGCTGAAGGACCTGCTGCACCATGTGTGACTGAGTCAGGGTAATGGTGCGCTGTGCTCTGTCCCGGGTGATTTGCAAGCCAAGGTAGCTGCGCAGTTCACCCAGGTCTGTGCACGTGTGTCTCTTCTGCAGCTCGGACTTCACGTGGGCGAGTCCAGCAGTGTCAGCAGTGGCAAAGACCAAGTCGTCGACGTACACGAGGATGTAGAACGGCGGCAAAGAGGTGTCGGTGCGTAGAAACAGCGACGGGTCGGCAGTAGAAGGAGCAAACCCAAGAGCCGCAAGTGTAGTCCTCAGTGTGTCGTGCCACTCACGGGGCGCCTGGCGGAGACCGTAGACTGGCCGCCAGAGGCTCCACTGGGTACTAGGAGGAAACGACCCAGTGAAGCCAGGTGGGCGGCGCAGCCAGATCTCCTCGTGCAGGCTGCCCTGCAAGAAAGCTGTGCTGAAGTCAAGAGAGTGAAGCTCGTAGTCGCGCTGAGCGGCTATGTGCAGCAGCACCCGAAGAGTGGTCATCTTCGGGGTGGGAGAGAAGGTCTGAAAGTAGTCAACTCCCTGCCGCTGACTGAAGCCTCGAGCCACGTAACGCGCCTTGAAGACAGGCGGAGAACCCGGCGGCCGCTTCACCCTGAAAATCCACATGCCACTGACGATGTTCGCCCCAGGTGGGGGAACCTCGTCGACGTAGGTGCCTGTGGACTTCCAGGAAGCCATCTCTGCGTCCATGGCTGACTGCCACTGTGAGGAGTAGGGACCCTCGATCGCCTCAGCGTACGATCGAGGAGTCGGGATGTCTAGTGCATCCGGGTCTCCCTCAGGGGCAATCAGCATGGACACGAGATGAGGCAAAGCAGCAGCAAAACACTGGAACTCCTCCTGCCTGTCCTCAAGGACGTCCGTGCTAAGAGCACACTCACCCCCGACGGACGGAGGACAGAGAGACTCAGACTCAGCAACGAGACTAGCGGCGTAGTCTAGACGACAGCGAGCAGCAAAGTCGACAAGCTCAGCAACTAGGGCAGACGCAGCAGTGGACGCAAAGGAAGGGTCAGTGACAACAGTAGCCAGAAGACGCGTGACAGTAGGACTGGCAGCACGAAGAGAGTCCGACGCCGGGTCAGCAAGAGCAGGAAGAGAGGACTCTGGAGGAGACGGCAAAGGGACACGCAGTGGAGCAGTGGAAGGACGCAGTGCCATCTGGTGTGTGCCTGGGACTGCAGGAGGACGCGGACGCGGAACACGACTACTAGTGCGAGCAGCACGAACAGGCGACGCAGGACGAGACGCAGGCGCACGATGCTCAGCAAGACCTCCAGTAGGACCGGTGTAGGGAGAGGGAGCATGAAGTGGGGAGGCGGGCTGTAACTGCGACTCAGACTGGACAAGTGGCGGACACTCTAAGGAAGGAGCAGGACCAGCAGAAGGCGGGAGACGAAGAACCTGCTCAAGGAGCGGAACGAAGTACGGCCGTGGCCGCGCAGCGCCTCCAGAGCCAGCAAGGACAGCACCAGCACCCCTAGCGGCAGCACCCGCACCAGTAGCACCCCCAGCGGCAGCAGCGCCAACTCCAGCACCCCAAGAAGCTCCAGCTCCAGCCGCTCCAGCAGCACCTACCCCAGCAGCACCACCGACTCCAGCACCGCCAGCAGCTCCAGTACAAGGAGCACCCCCAGGCCCAGCAGCTCCAGTACCTCCAGTACGAGCACCTCCGGGACCCGTGGCACCAGCACCCTCAGTAGCAGTAGAAACTCCACCTCCAGCAGCACCTCCAGCTCCAGCAGCACGGCTCCAGCGCCGAGCAAACCACTCGCGCAGCTCCTGTGGAGAGGGTAGCTCCTGCCGGGACGAAGCACCCGAAGGACCTCCAGACCCAGCACCGCCAGAGGCCACACGAGCAGGCCCAGCACCCCCAGGCTCCGCACCCCCAGGCTCAGCACCCCCAGGCTCCGCACCCCCAAGCTCCGCACCCCCAGGCTCAGCACCCCCAGGCTCAGCACCCCCAGACTCAGGACCCCAAGGCTCAGCACCCCTAGACCCCGCACCCACAGGCTCAGCACCCCTAGTAGCACCAGAGTCAACAGCTACCTCGACAGGCTCGAATGCGTCTACCTGGGACACACCTGACGGGGCAGGACCCTGACGGGGGAGGGGGTCTACCGGGGGGGGACCTGGCGCGAGGAAGAGCAGTGGCGGGGGGAGGGGCGCAGTGCGGTAGGGGAAGAGACGGTAGTAAGGAACCGACTCGTCAAAAGTGACGCCCTGGGAGGACAGAACACGGCGCGAGGTGGGGTGGTAAAACTGCCAACCAGGCGCGTCAGGGGGGAAGCCAAGGAAGACGCAGGGAACAGCACGGGGGGACAGCTTGTCCGCAGACAAGTCGCGGACAAACGCCCGAGATCCCCAGACACGAAACGCAGACGCATCGCCAACCTTCCCCGTCCACCGCAGGGTGGGGGAGGTCTCCGGCAAGGAGACCCGGGGCTGAAGGTTGATCTGATGCGCCGCGTAACGAACCGCGAACGGCCACAGAAAATGGGGAGCAGCCGCATGGATCATGGACGTACGAGCGACGTCCATGACCATGCCAATGCGGCGCTCAGCAATCCTATTTTGCTGTGGAGAGGCCGGAAGCGTGAACGTCTGGCGGATGCCCTGTGCACGACAGAAGGCTCGCAGAAGGTCAGAGGAAAACTCTCCGCCTCTGTCAGAGTGCAGACGCAGAACAGGAAAGTCCGAGCTGAAACTCTCTCTGAGCTGGAGACGAGCTTCGCGGATCCAGTCGATCAACACCTCAGTGACGTCACCTTTGCTGCGCAAGGGGAAGACCGTGGTGTAACGGGAGTAGTCGTCAACCACCAACAGGAAGTAACGCTCGTGACCCTGGCCACGGACGCGGGCGGGGCCCCACACGTCCAGGTGAAGTGTCTGCAGCGGAGCCTCTGTCGGAGGAAACTCGGAGGAGTGAGGGGCAGCGCCCTGCCGCCCCTCGACGCAGGGAACGCAGGTAGGGGCAGGCCCCGGAGGGAGGGGAGGGAGGGGAGGGAGGGACCGGGGGAGACCAGAGACAAGGTAACGGGAAGCCATGCCTCGGAGACGAGGCAAGGAGGGGTGACCAAGGCGGTGGTGCCAGAGGAGGGTCCGGTGGGACAGGAGACGACACGAGCAGGGGGCAGACTCGGGACCAGACCTGGACGCTGCAGCAAACACCTGACCTGACGCAGCTACCTGACCAGACTCAACAACCGGAGGAGACTCAGTAGTCAGTGTGTACAGGCTCGACCCCGGCTGACGGGTAAACGTGGCCAAGTGTCGGCCCGTCCAAGCACACGTACAGTGGGTCACCCGCTGACTCGCAGGAGTGAACTGGTCAACCCCTCCATCCTGTAGATCAGCACCACTCACCAAGTTCGTAGAGAACGAGGGGAGGTAAAGACCGGACAGGGTGCCAGAAGGGGCCGCCAGACACGGCAAGACAGTGGAGAAGTGGGCAAGGACAGGTCCCCCAGAGGGGTCCGCCACGGAGACCGCAACCGGCCGACTAAGCGGCGTGAGTGTGGTGCGGTCTCGGAAGAAGGAGCGGGAAGCACCCGAGTCAAGGGTGAAGGTGTGTAAGGCCTGAGCCGGCGTGGTACCTGAGAGAGCAGACTCTCCAGCACCTGGGGCAGCAGACGCACTAGCACCTAGAGCAGCAGCCTCACCAGCACCTAGAGCAGCAGCCTCACCAGCAGTCTCAATGCCTGGGTCAGGCAGAACACACAGGTAACAGTCACCCTCATCACTAGTAGACACAACATACATGGGAGCAAGAATAGCATCATAATCCAGATCAAAGATAGCAACCCCCGACCTAACCTAAGCAGCTCTCCCCAGCGGGGGATCTCAGTGGCGTCAGGGAACTGGAGACGCCAAGCGTCCGTCAGGCGGCCGAAGCAGCGCTGGGTGTTGTGCGGGCCACCGCACGGCTCACCAGTGCGGTCGCCGGTACGCAGGACGTAGGCACAGGGACCAGCACCCCCACCCCGCTGACGCGCAGCGTACCACTCACGAAGCTGCTAGGGGGGCGGGGTCTCACGAGTGCGCTGCTGCTGCTGGCGCTGACCACCACCGAAGCCGCCCCGCTGCGCAGAGCCACCCCGACCAGCTCCACCGCCGCTGCCGCCACCTCCGCCACCTCCGCCACCGCCTCCTCCTCCGCCTCCTCCGCTCCCACCGCCACCGCCGCCTCCGCCTCCGCCTCCACCGCCGCCACCAAAGCCCCCACCCCCGCCACCACCCCCACCGCCACCCCCACCCCCTCCGCCGCCTCCACCGCCACCTCCACCGCCCCCGCCAGCTCCTCCAGTGCCCTTGCCCCCCTTGCCCTTGCCGGTGCGGCGTCTCCCGCTAGGGGCAGACGCAGCGCCGACCGACTCGGAGCTAACGAAGTCGACGGCAGCAGCAGAGGCAACAGAGGGCAAAAGGGGGGAGGGGGAGCACCCCTCAAAGAAGGGGGTACGAGGGTCACCACGAGAGGCTCCTACAGCGACTATACTCTTCTCAGCTGCCAGGAGGCGCTCCTCGAGGAGGTCAACGGTGAGTGTGGTGGGGCAAACAGATAGGAAGTGGTCCCTGACCGAGCGAAGGGAGTCAGGGAGCCGGGTGACTATGTAGTAGAGGGTGATGTACATGGGGGGGGGGTTCTTGGCGCAGAACTCAGCAGGAAGCGCAGCGCGGTAGCGGGTGTCACTAGTGCGAAGGTGCGTAATGAGGTCAGCGACTGTGGGAGAGGCGGCGAGGTCAGGGAACAGGTACGGCAGCATGAGGCAACTAAGGGCAGCAGTGGCAGGGGAAGAGTAGCGTGCAATGACAGCGTCGTACAAGGTCTTAGCACTCTTGTACTGACTAAAGTGCGCGCGCTCAGTGGACGGCAAGTGACTACGCACAGCAAGACGGGCAGCAGCATCGCGTGTGGCCCACTGTGAGCGAACAGTGCTGTCAGCATCGGCAGCAGGGGCAGGAGAGGCGCCAGACGTGAGATCGAACAGCGAGAGACCGTCTTTCCTATCGCACTGTAGGAAAAGCTGCAGATCATCGACCCAGACCTCAAAGTCGACAGCCCGACCCTCAGCATCAAAGGCGAGAACGCTAGGGGTAGCCATGACAGCAGCAGCAGCAGGCTAGGAGCAGTAGCAGCAGGCTAGGAACAGCTCAGTAGCAGAGGCGCGGCTCGGCGGTGCTCTTACCAGGGCGGGTGGGTAGAGTTCCGCAAGTGGTGGGGCAGGGTCAAGGCGCGCCGTCAGGGACAGGGCCGCGACAGCGGTGGCGGCTCCTGCTGTCGGCGGCGGCGGCGGCCGGCACGGCAGCGGCGGCGGCGGCTGCTCCTGGCGGTGGCGGCGGCGGCCGTCACGGTAGCTGCGGCGGCGGCTGCCGCTGTCGGTGGCGGCGGCCGTCACGGTAGCTGCGGCGGCGGCTGCCGCTGTCGGCGGTGGCGGCGGCTGGTGCAGTCACGGCAGCGGCGACGGCGGCTCCCGCTGTCGGCAGCTGCGGCGGCGGCGGCCCCGGCTGTGGTGGCGGCGGCTGGTACGGCGCGACGGCTGCTGCTGCTGGGGCGGCGACGGCGGGGCGGAAGGGCCGCGAAGGAGCCGAGAAGGGGGCGCGGAGGAGCCGAGAAGGGGCCGCTAAGGGCGGCGAAGGGGCCACGAAGGGCCGTGAAGGGGCCGCGAAGGGAGGCGACGGGGCCGAGAAGGGGCCGTGAGGGGCCGCGAAGGGCGGCGACGGGGCCGATGAGGGGCCGCGAGGGGCCGCGAAGGGCGGCGACGGGGCCGTGAAGGGCGGCGACAGGGCCGCGAAGGGCGGCAACGGGGCCGTGAAGGGGGCGCGAGGGGCCGCAAAGGGGCCGCGAGGGGTCGTAAGGGGCCGCGAAGGGCCGTGAGAGGGGCCGCGAAGGGCGGCGGAGGGGCCGCGAGGGAGCCGCGAAGGGGCCGCGAAGGGCCGTGAGAGGGGCCGCGAGGGGTCTTAAGAGGGCGCGACGGGCCGCTAAGGGCAGGGTACGCGACGGGAGGGCAGGCACACGGGGCGCGACTCGGGCAGGAGCGAAGCGCGCTCCGGGCAGGAAAAAAAAAATATCGAATTTCAGTGGTGGGCCCTAGGAAACGTTCCCACTAGGGAACCTGCTCTATACCATGTTAAAGAACGAGGAATGAATGCACTAGGAAACAGGTGGGTACAAGTAGGAAAACCTAAAAGTGTTGTACCCCATATTGTCTACCCCACTACAGCCTACACAGACTATAGCATATAAGTTTGACAGGTTCCCGTCAATCAAGTGCTCGGTCTGCATTGCGCACGGCGGTGTGGGCACGAACTTCGGCGCCAAAGGAGAAGGGGCGACCGATGTGCAGACCCAGGCAATGCGGAAGCATCAGCGCACAAGGAAGCACCGCCGCGCTCTGCGCAGACAGAGGACAGCCGAGGCGGCGCTCAAAGCTAACCGCCGGATTGACGACAACCCGAAGGTGAAAGACGTCGAGAAGGAGCGCGTGCTCGCGCTATTTGAGACGGCACTCTTCATCGCTAAGTCCGACGCCCCGATCGAGATGTATGTCGACCTCGTCCAACATCTAGCGCAGCGTGGCACACCGGGCTTCCCAAAGAGCAGTTATGGTGCCTACTACACGACGTAAGTGACACTGCTCTAGTACATATCGCCGGGGGTTGTGATATACGTGAAGCTATCACTAACCACACGCGTTGATGCCCGTACAGGTACGGATTTGAAGAGATCACCGCCGCAATAGCAACATACCTTCGAGCGCGCCAGAGAGAATTCATTGATTCGAGTCCATTCATTGGTCTGAGCTGCGACGAGAGTACGGACCGCGTCAAAGGGAAGCACATGATTGTGCTTGTAACCTTTCTGCGTGAGCATGCCGTCACCACAGAGTTTCTGACTAACCTCTCTGTCGAGAAGTGTGATGCAGCATCTCTTTATGCTAAGCTCACGGGATTCCTTGACAGTATCAGCCTACCGCTGGAGAAGGTGGCGGGTATCAGCACCGATGGGGCACCTGTGATGATAGGCAACGACACGGGCCTCGTTGGGCGTCTTCGACTGGAGATCCCGCACGTGGTGGCTTCTCACTGCATCGCACACAGGTAAACTGTTGCTGTGGTGGTGTTGTTGCGGTATGAGATGTGCAACGTGGTATGTCGCAGTGTGAATTCTAACACCTCCACCCGTGCATTTCTACCCGTGGCAGGGAAGCGCTTGCTGCAAAGGAGGCGGCTAAGGCACTACCCGAGCTTGGCATAATCGACGCGGTTATCCGCGCAGTGGCGGAAGATCTCGGCAGATCCACCAACTCCAACCGCAAGTTCAAGGAGTTGCAAGAAGTTTTCACGCATACCAACCTCGAGGTCCAGGGGATCCACAGCGTCCGCTGGTTGAGTCGCGGCGATGCAATCGCACGATTCGTCCGCGTTCTGCCTGCTGTCATCGTTATGCTTGAGGAGACGGACAAGACGATGTACCACTTAGTAACGTCGTTCAAGTTTCATTACTTCCTGTTGTTCTTGGCAGATGTGCACACGGCACTCAACGCGCTCAACCTGCTATTCCAGAAGCGTCAGGTGAGTTGTTGAGTTCCGTTTTGCAGTTCTCTTCTTCTCCCAGGTACTTATCTTTTGTTTCGGTGTACCAATTCTCCCCCCACCAACAGGTCGACCTCACTGCAGTGCACTCCCAGGTGAGGCGGGCCATCATCTACATGGAGCAGAGGTACCTGAACTGTGGCCAGCAGTTTGGCGGTGGGACCAGCGAGCTGCTGTCTGCTTTCCTCGTGCGGCACGCCTCGCCCGACTGCCGTGAAGTGACTGTGGAAGGGGTGGACAAGGAGGGTCAGCCCCGGGTACACACGTTCCAGCTGCACGAGGAGGCAGTCAAGGGATACACCACTAGCAGCGGGGACATGCAAGGCTGCTACACCTACTGCCGCTCATTCGCCCGCGAGCTGGTGTACAACCTCGAGCTGCGCTTGGGAGACCTGGCGCGCTTGAACGGGGCGAAGCTCTTCATGCCCCGCTCGTGGCCGAGGGGCGTCAAGGCAAGAGACGCAGAGTGCAAGGAGCACCTGCACGGCCTCGTCCATCTGTTTCAGGCCAAGAACCGGGACACGATCTTGCCTGGTGAGCGAGAAATAGAACCCCACTGACCTGCGTGTATGCATTGCCGTTTCCGTGGTTGCGTTGTTCCCATGTTGTGCGCTTGACTTTCTACCCGGTTGTGCTCTCCCGTTTCGCAGGTGTCCAGAAGCGTGCGGCACGAGCGGAGCTGCGCACGTTCCTGCCGGTGCTCTCCACTGCCCCCAAGGAAGAGCAGCCCTTTCACGCAGGTTTGAAGGCCATCTTGCAGACCAGCGACTGGCAGACCAGCTACCCCAACTTAGTCCGTCTGTGGGCTGCGGTCGCTGTTCTGCCTCTCAGCACAGTCGAGTGCGAGCGCGGGTTTTCCCGCCAGAATGTGATCAATTCGTGGCGCCGGACGAGTCTTTGCAACGCCAAGCTGGGAGATTTGTTGGCAATGAGTCTGCTCGACTACGACATGGAGTGGGATAAGGTGCTGGACATCTGGCGGAGCACCAGGAAAAGGCGCCCCAGCAAGCGCAAGGAGCAAGCTGCGCCAGAGAAGGAGCGGGCCAAGGCCAAGTTTGTTAAGGGGAGTGGCCGCCGGGTGGTGGAGGAGGAGGACCTAGACGAGGGCATGTGTGGTTCTGCAGGCGATGGCAGTGAGAGTGATGACGATGCCAGTGGCAGTGGTGATGATGCGAGCGTTTCTTTTGATGATGACATGACATGAGCTAGTTTGTTAGTTGTAGATTCAGTCAGCACGCGGTATTGGTGCTGCTGTCTGTCACAATGGTAACTCTGGTTGCATCCATGCACTGTTGCATCAGCTCTGCTTTTTTTTGTTTTTTTTTACACTGCAGGTTCAGTTTAGGAAAAAAAATTACACTGACAGTATCAGTATAAAGAAAACCACCAACGCTGATTTGGACACCTGGTTGGCAGGGGCACGCGTGCCTGATATTGACCACCTTTCTTAAAGAGGGGGGTAGTGTAAGGAATTTTGCTAATTCCTTACTGAGGCACTTCTTACGCGTACAATTCCAAATTTCAGAGTTCAGGCTCGGTCCGTCGACCTCGCCTCCCGAACGTCCTCCGCGTCGCCTTCGGGTTTCCCAACCCCAAACCTGCACCCAACCTTTGCGCGACTCCGCGACCTCGGCCTAGCTAGCTTTGCTATATTATGCCTAGGCCTCGTTGTTTGCTCAGTAGTTGTAATCACTTCCGCGATATTGTATTCTGCGCACTCTTCTTTCGTACAACTCATAACACGTAGCATCTTGAGTTGACCAATTCCCCTAAAGATTGAGAGAGACTGGTACATTCAGAAGAGATGTGTACAATAGACGTTAATGGAATGCTTCATGTCAAGATCTAGAGATACCGTAAGAAAGGAGGATTAGGTCAAAGGGGGAGGGATTAAGGAGAGTATTGAGTGAAATATTGTACCCCCTAGCATGTAACTTACTACAGGCTAACTAACAAACTAACAATATAAATATAACTTCGACACTTCATTGGTTTTGTTAACGCACAAATGTATGGCAACAACCAATTTCTTCTAAGGTCCGGATTCAAAAACACCGACTTCTGCCGCCTTGGACTGGCCTTGGGCTTTGGCCTTGGGCTGGCCTTGGGCTTTGGCCTTGGACTGGCCTTGGGCTTTGGCCTTGGGCTTGGTCATAGGCTCTAGCCTGGCTTCACCTTGTTCTTGAAATTGGATTCTCAATTGCCAATACATATGCTAGATGTTAATGAAAACACAATACCATAACGCCATGTCACTTATTCCCTAATACATATGTTTCACAAATATACCCCCCCTGGGAAACCTAGTATGGCATCACATTTGTCTTGGGCCCTTTTCATCCTACCATACCATGTGTTTCAGCCTTCAAGACCAAGGCGGCCTTTAAGTTTGATGCTCAATTTGATATCCTTGTGCGATACTATTTCTTCACCTGCTTCCAGGTTAGTCCTAATAAAATCACCGTTCGCTGCAACAGCTTCAATCGTCTTGGTGTAGACAAGAGCAGAGTAAGCGTCAGGAGCAGCCAGCATGGCATCCGCCAGCTCCTTGTACGTCTGCCCGTTATCCGCCTTCAAAGTACCGGCGCTTAGCCAAGTGCCGGTGGTTTTATAGCTGTAGCGGAAGGGGGGCGGATCTTTCCTCAAGAATGCCGGCTTTTCTGCCAGCTTGGCAAGCTCAGCGTCTGATAGCGTTTGATTGGCCCACTTGGTGCTGCTGTTGGTCACAATGAGTGCCACGTCAGCACCTTTGGTGAGGACGACGCGGGTGGGCTCGCCAGGGTTGTTTAGACTCATGATGACGCGGTAACGAATGCTGTAGTCCTTAGTGGTGGTGTTGCTGAGGGGGTGGGTGGCAAGGAGAGGCAAGGAGGCGCAACGAGGGGCAAGGAAGGGCAAGGAAGGGCAAGGAGGGGCAAGGAAGGGCAAGGAAGGGCAAGGAGGAGCGAGTTTTAGGCCACGAGGCAGGCGGGTAAGGAGGGGCGAAGGATTACAAGAGGCATTTGGATGGAAAACTAATACGGGACGTGGGGAGAAGTGTGGGAAGTTGAGAGAGTGAGGGGTGAAATGAGGGGAGAAGTGAGGGGGTTGAAGGTAGAGGGGGAAGGGGGAGGGAAGGGATTGAAGGAGAGGCTTACAGGAGCAAGGCAAGGGAAATGCTGCCTTTGGCCTTGACGACTCCAGTGGGGCCAGCGTTGGAGCCAGAAGGGTTCGCCCCCACCACCCCTGCACGACCGTGGGAGAGAAGCCCCCGTGGAAGGCGAGGGCGGGGGAGAGATGGTCGAGAGAGTGTCTTAGTTTTGGTATCGCCTCCGGCTAGCGTTGAAGGTAGTAAATGCTTGGAGAGAATTTCTGGTTTTTCAAGACTGATTTCACTCAAAACAGAGAAGTACTAAGAACTGATTGAAAACAAACACATTTAAGCATTTCTAAATGTGATGTGCGCCTCGCGTAACGCGTCATCCGCGTTTCAGCCCGAGTCGCACGCGGAACCGATTTCGGTAACCGACACCGGAACCGAAACCTGGTTGTCTCATTCGCACCGAACACGGTTCGGTTGCGGTTGGACATTTTAGGTTACGGAAATGTCTTCTCGACATTTCCTGAAACCCACTCTCCCACCATTCCGTTTTTCCCGCTTTCTTCTCGCCTTCCCTCCTTAGCTCCTTAGCATGCAGCCCCACCGTTATAGCTGTCGGTTTTCCTCATTAGGTCGACATTTCCCACCGTTCCTAGTGTCGTGCTACCATCCCTAGGTGAAGCGCGTAGGTCGGTAGGCACTAGGGCAGTGGCGAACCACCCTAACAGAGTGGGGAGACGAGGGTGGGGGAGAGATGGTCGAGAGAGTGGAAGGTGGGGGGTCGAAGGTGGGTGAGGACTTTTCAGGCGCCTTAAAAATCAGCATTGGAGCCAGAAAGATGTGGCCCCTGAACTAATGTGGGAGAGCAGCCCACGTGGAAGGCGAGGGCGGATGGTGAGGGTGGGGGAAGGATAGTGAGAGCATGAAAGGAGGCAGGAGAGGGACTCCTCGGTATATTAGGCATGGGGGTGAAGGTGAGACGAAGGTGGG
The DNA here is from genome assembly GCA_947471745.1 of Closterium sp. Naga37s-1. Classification (NCBI taxonomy): domain Eukaryota; kingdom Viridiplantae; phylum Streptophyta; class Zygnematophyceae; order Desmidiales; family Closteriaceae; genus Closterium; species Closterium sp. Naga37s-1. The sequence continues at coordinate 135,460 of CANJKZ010000321.1, read as the reverse complement.
GAACAGATGGTGAGGGTGGGCGGGGGAATGGTGAGAGGATGAAAAGAGGCGGGGGAGGGGACTCCTTGGTAGAACAGGCATGGGGGTGAAGGTGAGACGAAGGTGGGGAAGAGATGGCGAGGGGGGGGGGGGGGGGGGGTGAGTGAATGGAAGGAGGCGGGAGAGAGGATTCCTTGGTAGAACACGCATGGGTGTGAAGGTGAGGAGGTGAGGGAGAGATGGTGAGAGAGTGGACGGCCCGTCAAGTGCAGGCGAGAGGTGGAGAGCAGGCGAGAGGAGGAGAGCAGGCGAGAGGAGAGCAGACGTGGGAGCGAAGGTGAAGAAGGTCAAGAGATGATGAGAGTGGGGCGGGAGCGAGTTGGGAGTGTATAGGGAGGGGGAAATGCAGGAGAGCCAGGACTTCTTACCGACTTTAACGAGCTCCCCCTTCTTATTGTCTTCCTTCTTTGTGCCTGCTGGGAGCGGATCGTTCATAAACATCCCACTCGCTGCCCCCGCCGTAAAAGACGCCGTCGTGAACCCCCCATTATAGTCTCTTGTCGACGTCATCATCGCATCCACCAGCTCCTTCACAGTCGTGCCATCCGCAAATGATTGTGTACTCGCTTTAAGCCACGTCCCCTTCAAAGCATAGGTGTATGTGGGTGTGATCGTTTTGTTCTTTAACAGAGTTGGAGGCGGCGGGGGTGTTTTATCCTTCCACGGGGCTTTGGCCCCGGCAATCTCGAAGACGGTGGTTCCTGCATTCCCCGCCTTGCCGAGCGCGATGAAGGCGGAGGTCGGAGCGCCCAGCTTGGAGGTGGAGACGAGCGCTTGGTAGTGGACGTTGTAGTCTCCGCCCAACCTGACGGATCCAGTCGGGTTCGCATAAAGCGAGCGAAAGAAGGGAGTAATGATTGGTTGCATGCCTACTCAGAGAGATGAAAGCAACATTGGGTGAGATAACTGACGAGCTGGGAGTACATCGCGAAAAAGGACTTGCCAGAAAGCTGCGGGAAAGTTGCAAAAAGGATACTTTTTGGATACCTTGGTTTTGCAACTTTCCAGTGATGGTCAAATGTTGCAGAGATCGTGGTTGCGGGAAAGTTGCGAAAAAGTTGCATTCCTGCAACTTTCCCGCAACACAACCGCAACTTATCGGACAATCTTTGGACACGTTGCGTATACATTTCAGTCACATGTATGCAGTTTCACCACCTGCCACGTGGCCTGCGTACAGTTTCGACTTCGAAGTGTACGTACGCTGGTCCGTACGTGAAGATTTTTTGCCACGTAAGCAAAGATATTTGTGCCAGGTGTCATTCTCGATATGTGTACGGCAACTTGCCATGTGGGCCAATCAGACATGACCTTGAAGTGTGCGAAACTTGATTTCTACAAGCCGCCGTTTTGCCTAAACCGCACAAGCAGAGATTTCGTTTCACTGGCTGATTGTTATTGCAATTTTTTATGTATACATTCGTCTGCAACACAGTATTTCTGACATTTGAGTACATACTTCTGAAGTATACACTTTGCAATAACACAGCAGAACAACGAACACAGCTAGACCCAAGTACTTATACGTAGCTAAACATCTTATATGAAGGGCACACATGGCGAAAAAATGCGTCGTTTTAACGCCTGCAAACAAAACAATGACATAACGTTAGACTTTGGTTAGTCATGTGCTTGTTCCCCACCTCAGTGACTTACCACCAGCGGGCCTTCACCGTCACTCATAACATTGCCTTAGATATGCTTGAGAGCTTCTGGGTATTGTTCAAACGCCTGGAAACATCTATTGACTTCCATGAACCCTGCACATGGAAATCAGCCCTGAAACACGATGACTACATCAACAAAAGACATAACAACATTATCGTTACAGGCTGGACTCCAGACAACATGGGGTTAGAACGCGCATGGTTAAAAGCTCAAGCAGAGGCAGAGAGAGGCCTTGGTGCGACTACCACACTCACCGCGTTTCTCGCGCTGAAGACGCCGCGTCCCACACGATTCGCGGGCCACCGGTCCTAGTAATGCAGTGAGCATGCCGACGAGCAGTATTGGGAGGCTGGGGAAAAAAAGAAGTGCAACTAATTAAAATGCACTAAGGAATGGGAGGACTGGCAGGGGCGGGAAAAAAAGGAACTTACAAGCCATCGCGACAGATCTGCACACATATCGGCAAGATACGAACAGATCGATTGCTCGCGAAGCATAACCCGTGAGAATAGATGAACGAGTTACAACCTAAGGCACACGCACGGGAAAATGATAGCTTGGTTACGAGTTACAAAAAGCATGTGTAGCACACCTTTCGGCGCTTTTCGCGCGGAACCCGGCGATTCCGTTAAAGTCGCTGGTGCCACGTTCTCCGCGTGTAGAAAACGTTGCTGTGTAATCTGTAAAAGGATAGGGGAGGATTCGCAGGGGCCGAATTGATAACATGGGTCTGAGTTACAAGCAGTGGTAATAAAATGCAATAACACGTAGAAGTGATGTGGTCTTTAGGTTGACGCTAATTGTGCTAAGAGGACACTCAGAGGCAGGAGATGTGAAGAACCTTAGTCAGTTGTGTGAAAATGAGGCAGGTGACGGGTGTTTGGTCGGGAGAGAGTCATGCGCAAAGATAGATGCTTCTAGAGCTTGGAGGTGTGCTGCTGAAGTGTCGTCAAAATATGCCGTTGATTTTTGCTGCAGGCAAGAGCACCCCAGTGATTGGTTAGTAAAAAATCATTAGGTTCGACCACTTCGTTACGGGTTAGCTGAACCTTGGTCCGTGGAAGCCACGTCAGTACCCGACATCTGAACACTTAGCACTGATTGGGTGTGACTGTGAACCCTTGTGCCTGTTGCCAGCTCCGATTCCTGGTTGTACCTTGGCGACGGTCGTGCGGTTTGTATCCACGTTACCGCGTTCGCAACTTTCGAGAATGCTAACCTAATGCTAATCTATCGGACACCTGCAGTTTCACAGCAAGGGAGACTCCCACATTTTGGTCGTGACCAGGTGTGCTGTTCGGTGCCGAGGTGTCGAATTTGATGCTAGAAATGTGCGGTCCGAGAAACCCACGAATCCGAAAATCACGCCTCGGGTTACCCACGTATCCAAAATTCGCGGCTCGGTTACCCCTTGTATCCTAAGTTTGTGTGAGTTGCTTTTTTCAGTCTATGCTTTTTGGATACATTCAGGATACAAGTCAGCAACTTTCCTGCAGCTTTCAGACTTAAACTCAAATTTTGGCCTAAGACATTTCCGCGATGTATGAGGGGCCGGGTTTCGTTAGTAGATACGGGAAACGAAAAGCGTCGACAGACGAGGCATCACACTGTAGTGCCCGCAACCGCCGGGATGATATCGAAAGTAGCAGTCGGGCTTACTCAAAGACGGCGAGGCAGATTCGACCGCTGGCGTTTTTGTCGCCCGACGTCCCCATAGCGGAACCTTTCAGGCGCGCGGCGAGAATGGCTGCGCAAGGGAGAGGAGCGGCGGAACGACGTGAAAGAGAGAGAGAGAGAGAGAATAGCGGAAAGGTGCAACGGACTTTAAAGGATCCTTCGGATTGAGATTCCAGAATATGGTCGCTTGGAAGACGTGCTCCTAAAGGTTTGCAAAAGTCTTCTCCGTCTTACCAGTCAAATGATCGAGAGCCGCAGCCTTCTCGGGATTGGGCAACGGGCACGGACCCGCGCCAATAAAACCCGCGTTTATCGCTGCCCACATGGAAGAAAGTCACGTTTGGAATTAAACATGTGAAATACATGAGAAATAACATCTAGGGATTACAATACGAAGCTTTTCGCTGTAATGCTTCGTGAAAGTTAACTGCTTTGAATCTGACAGCAAGAAACGGCGAATGTGACAGTTGTGGGCAGGCACAGATCCGCGTCACTCACTACTAGCACATGCGGTGAAGACTAGTAAGAGAAGTATCGAAACGTCATGGTAACGTTGGAGCCCCATCGCAAACTGAAGCGCCTAGCGGATGAATCGATCCTAGAATGTATTACGGTGGTTGGCTCGTTGACGAGGTAAGATAGAGAGTCTGAAAGCTTGAATGCAGAAACGAGCAGCCTTGTGGCATTTATGCTTGGCAAGAACAGGAGGGGAACGTGTTCAGACATGAGGGCGTTACAAAGCCGTTCCGTAGGGTGCTCTTTTGTTATAGAGTGGTGTAAAACCGATATGCCTCGGTTCCATGACCAGGGAGTAAAATGCCTTGCTTGTCACGCTGTGGGAAACATCGAGAATGCGCTGTCGTGTGGACAGCACATTCAAGCGAACGCACATGGCGGGGTACCTGGCGGGAATGCCGTGGTTGAGGAGGGTAGAACTGTAGCCGCAAAACCTTCTAGGCAAGCAACAAATTCAGGAGAATTCCATAGCTGAGAAGCTTGCGCATTGCCGCAGAACACGGAACCCAGTGCCCGAATTACAACCTGGGCCCAGTTTGCGAAAACCGTACCTGAGCTGTTACCTGATTTGCTCGGGTGAGTTTCGAGAAAAACAGGCAAGTCCTGGGACCACACGCCAAATTCGTTGGCGATTTATTTTGAAATACCGTGATTCGTTACACTCGTCAGTTTGAGCTGCGATCGCAAGAGCAAACTGGCAATTTTGGCGCGACTAGATTTCTGACTGCAATGCAATTTCTGAATGTTGTCGCGCTACCAGAAATTGAGCCCAGCAGCTCGGCGAAATTTTCAGTTCGGACACCTTGTTCGCCGAAGCTCGCCACATCTCGATTCGGAAAACCGCGGTTCGGCAAAGATAATTCGGGGTCCCCAAACACCAGATGACCCGAAGCCGAGACTACGCCCTACACGTCATGGCGCGGTGAGCTGCCTCCTGGTCAATACGCACCTAAAGAAATGATACAGCATTGGTTTGAGCCGTCGATTTGGAAGGGTCTGCACTGATAGTAGATAACCAGTGAATGAGCCTTATCGGCACCTCCTCTGGATACGAGCACGTAGGACCATGAATCGCGGATGTGAGACCGTAATCCAACTCTTACAGGGCCCGCGTCAACTTGTTACAAGTAGCAAAATCTCTTACCGCCGTCACTTCAGAACGTAGAGTTCGCGCTCATAAACTCCCGCCTCGTCCGCAGCTTTTTTCCACGCTCGCGGTATTGACGGCAGAACCAGCGTGTCCTCGCCAGCTTATGACCTAGCCGTCGCAATGTGGGCCCGTAGCATCTCCGCCCCGTAGGTTCTCCTCATCCGTCTCGTCTCCCCCGTCGCATTTCGTCCCCGTCGCTTTTCGTCCCCGTCCCATCTCGTCCCGGTCGCATTTCGTCCCCGTCGCAGCTCGTCCCCGTCGCATCTCGTCCCCGTCGCATTTTGTCTTCGTCGCACTTCGTCCCCCGTCGCAGCCCGTCGCATCGTCCCCGTCGCAGCTCGTCCCCGTCGCATTTCGGCCCCGTCGCCGCCCGTCTCCGCCGCTTCTCCTCGCCGTCGCACCACTAGAGCTCGCCTTTGCCTCCTCGCCTCGTTTCCCCACACCCGTCGCCTCTATCCCGTCCCCTCTCCTTCCTGTCGAACTTCGTGCCTCCTCTTGCGTTCCTTCTCCAGCCCTTCCCCCCTTTCTCGCTTCCGCCCTTCATCCACACCTCTCTTCTTCCACTCTTTCCCACCTCCCTACGTCCCTACCACCAGGGGAAGTCTCCCTTCCGCCGGTACACCATGACTCACATGATCAAGTCCGGCTCGCTGGCTTCTCGACCCCGCTGCCACCCGGCCTCCGTGTCCCGCGATCCTCCCTTCTCCCATTCTCGCATTCTCCCTTCCAGCCCTACCCACACCCCTTCAGCACCTTCCTAGTGCCGCCCTTCCGCCCCTCCTACCTACCTTTGTTGACTCTCATTTCTCCATCCTATGCCGTTTCCCCCACCCCTCTCTTTTCCCCTTGGTGTTCCTTCCCCATCGTGTTTGACTTCTCCCCTGCCCCTGTGCTCTGCTCCTCACCCGCGCCACGCACCTCCCCCCTGGTTCCCCTTTCCCGGCGCAAGTGCATTCCCCTGTGACTGCCGTCCGACCCTCTCCAACGCGCACACCTCTCCGCCAACCACATCGCATGACGTCCCGTCGCATCCCGCACGCATGCGTCACTGCGCCCGCGCTGCAGGTCGGAGAAGGAGCGGCGGTCCAGCTATGCACCCCAGGCAGGCGTGCGGTACGACGGCGTCTACCGCATCGAGCGCTGCTGGCGCAAGAAGAGTAAAGTGGTGAGGAAAGGGGGAAGGGAGGGAGAGGGGAGGGGGAAGGGAGGGAGAGGGGAGGGGGAAGGGAGGGAGAGGGGAGGGGGAAGGGAGGGAGAGGGGAGGGGGAAGGGAGGGAGAGGGGAGGGGGAAGGGAGGAGAGTCGTGGTGAGAAAGCGTCGGAAGGGGCCATGTGTTGAAATGGTGAGAGCACCGTGTTGAAATGGTGAGAGCACCGTGTTGAAATGGTGAGAGCACCGTGTTGAAATGGTGAGAGCACCGTGTTGAAATGGTGAGAGCACCGTGTTGAAATGGTGAGAGCACCGTGTTGAAATGGTGAGAGCACCGTGTTGAAATGGTGAGAGCACCGTGTTGAAATGGTGAGAGCACCGTGTTGAAATGGTGAGAGCACCGTGTTGAAATGGTGAGAGCACCGTGTTGAAATGGTGAGAGCACCGTGTTGAGGGCGAAAGCAGGGTCGCCATGAGTAGGAGCGGAAGGGAAGTCACTTGGGTTCGTGGGTGTTATTGCAAGCGCAAGTGCGAGAGGAATGAGCAGCGCCTCTGTCCTCCCCTGCTGCTGCAACACCCCCCCACCCGCAGGGCTTCCTCGTGTGTCGCTACCTCTTCGTGCGCTGTGACAACTCGCCCGCCCCCTGGACCAGGTCCGTACCCCTCTACCGCCCATACCAGGTCCGTACCCCTCTCCACAGCCCATACCAGGTAGGTACCCCCCAGACCAGGCACTGACAGGCCCATCACACTCAGTGCGCGCCAAGCAGCTCTGGCCATCCATTCTCTCCCGTGTGGCCCGCTTGGCCCTCGTGTCCCTCACAGCACTCTCCTGCTCAATTCCCCATCACTTCGTTAACCTCTCCCATTCGAAACGTCACACAGCATCTTTCCTCCCTTTCTCTAAACACAACCGCGCTTCTCTCCCCTCGCACTCCCCCCCACTCCTCTTTCCCCAGTGACGACGTGGGGGACAGCCCGGGGAGGAAGCTGCCGCAGGTGGCGGAGTTGAAGCAGGCAGTGGACGTCACAGAGCGCACCGGCCCGCCCGCCTGGGACTGGATTGTGAGTGCGTTGATGTGTGTGGGTGGGTGTGTATGGGTGCGGGATGAGTGGCGCAATTTGGAGTGACTTGTGAGCGGCGCGTGCGGGGCTTGCTTGTGAGTGGCACGGGGTGACAGCTGCTAATGTTTCTTTGTTGGGATGAACACGCGTGCTTGATGCGTGCTTGATGCGTGTGACCGCGATGCACTCAAGCACGAGCCAAACCGAAGAATCACCCACACCCGGCAAGCCCCCCCTCACAAGCCAAGTCAACCAGTCTCGAGCTGGTTTGGCGGTAAACGGTGCACACTCAAGGCTGTTCCTCCCGTGCTCTCACTCCCGCGTCCACAGGAGGAGAAGCAGCAGTGGGGGTGGGTGCGCGCGCCCCCAGCATGCACCAAGCCCATCGGCGGCACCAGCACAGCATGGCGCTCCGCCAAGCGCCTCGCGGTGGGCAGCACAGCCGAGGCCGTGAAAGTGCATTCCCGCGCAAGTGCATTCCCCTGTGACTGCCGTCCGACCCTCTCCAACGCGCACACCTCTCCGCCAACCACATCGCATGACGTCCCGTCGCATCCCGCACGCATGCGTCACTGCGCCCGCGCTGCAGGTCGGAGAAGGAGCGGCGGTCCAGCTATGCACCCCAGGCAGGCGTGCGGTACGACGGCGTCTACCGCATCGAGCGCTGCTGGCGCAAGAAGAGCGCCGTGGTGAGAAGGGGGAAGGGGGGTGGGTAGTACACGGTGAGTGGGGCATGGTGAGTGGGACATGGTGAGTGGGGCATGGTGAGTGGGACATGGTGAGTGGGATGTGGTGCGTTGGAATGACGCCACAGGCGGGCGTGCAATGACGGCGTCTACCTCATCGAGTGCTGCTGGCGCAAGAAGAGCGCCGTGGTGCGTTGGAGAGGGGGAGTGTGGAGGTGCGTTGTGAGTTCGGGGAAAGGGGATGTGGTGAGGAAAGGGGGGGAAGGGAGCGTGATGACTGTTGTAGGTGGGTGGACGTGTAGAGTGGGAGGGAACCTTGGAATTATGGTGTTGCTGCCAACGCAAAAGCACAATCGGAATGAGCATCGCGCATGTCCTTTTGTGCTGCACGCCTCTCTGTTATCTCACACCCACAGGGCTTCCTCGTGTGTCGCTACCTCTTGGTGCGCTGTGACAACTCGCCCGCCCCCTGGACCTCGTAGGAGCACCTCTCCACCGCCCATACCACGTTCTGCTCCCTGCACACTCAGGGCGCGCCAAGCTGCTTAGTCCATCCATTCTCTCTCGCTTGGCCCGCCCTGCTTGTCTCCATTATCCCCTCCTTGCCTCCACTTGCTGATCCCATGCTCTCCCCCTTCTTCCTCCTCTTCTTCCCCCTCTCCCCCCTCTTCCTCCTCTTCCACCCCCGCTCACCCCTCTTTCCCCTGCCCCCTGTCCCCTGCCCCTGTCCCCTGCCCCTGTCCCTGCCCCCTGCCCCCCGTGTGTGCGACGCAGTGACGACGTGGGGGACAGCCCGGGGAGGAAGCTGCCGCAGGTGGCGGAGTTGAAGCAGGCGGTGGACGTCACCGAGCGCACCGGCCCGCCCGCCTGGGACTGGATTGTGCATGGGTGGGATTGCATGTGTGTGCATGCGTGCACACGTGTAACTGGATAACACACACTCAAGCCTGTCCTTCCTGTGCTCTCTTCTCACGCCCACAGGAGGAGAAGCAGCAGTGGGGGTGGGTGCGGCCGCCCCCAGCATGCACCAAGCCCATCGGTGGCACCAGCACGGCATGGCGCTCCGCCAAGCGCCTCGCGGTGGGCAGCACGGGCGAGGCCGTGAAGAAGCGCAGAGCGCTGGCACAGAAAGCAGCTCGCTAAAGGTGAGCGGGGTGGGAGATGCGATTGGTGTGTCTCTGAGACGCCTAAAAGAGAGGCTAGCGGTGGCAGCACGGGCGAGGATGTGAAGAAGCGCAGAGCGCTGGCACAGAAGCGGCTTGCCAAAGGTGTGGCAGGCTGGGTGATGGGAGGGTCTGGGCTGTGGGTCGTGACTGGTATGATCCTGCCTGCTGGGGGATTGGGGCTGGTTGTGGCATGACGAGGAATGAGAGTGCATGAAGCTGTGACCAGCAGCTAAGAGAACTCGTTTCTTCTCGCCCCTCCCTTCCATCCCTCCTCCTCTCCTCCCCTCAGACTTCGCGTGTCTGCTGTGTGGGGGAGTGCTCCGCGCCCCGGTGTCCACGCCCTGCCAGCACAGCTTCTGCCTCGCGTTCCTGCAGCAGCGCTTCCACGGGCAGGCCGACACGCGCGACCGCTCCAAGACCGCGGGGCGGTCGCTGCGCGCACAGAAGATCGTCAAGCAGTGCCCCGCCGCACGCTGCACCGCTGACATTGCAGACGTGCTGTCCCGGCTGCAGGTGAGGGAAGGGGGTTTGGGGGGCAGGTGCAGGTGAGGGGATGATGGGTTCAGGTAAGGTTGTGAGGCTTTGCACGGGGAACGGTGATTTAACAATTCCCATTCTCCCTCATGTCCCACCGCTTTTGCAGCATCGCTCCTCCTCTCACATCAGCCCGGCATTGTCCTTTGCACGACTTCTCTCTTTGCCACGCTGTCGCATTCTCATTCCCTCTCCCGCACGCTCTCTCCTCTTGCAATCGCCGCATTCTTCTCACATCCCTCTTTGCCATGCTGCCGCATTCTCTGCCCCTTGCACCCCCACCTCACCCCCTCCTTCCATGACGGCAGGTGAATCACGACATGGCGGATTTGATCGCCATGCTGCTCGCAGAGACGAATGCACCAGATGCAGAGGAGGGGGAGGACGCAGGGGAGGGCGGTGAGGAGGATGGGGAGGAGGGCGCAGAGGGAGAGGAGGATGAAGAGGATGAGGGGAAGGGCAGTAGAGGTAAGGACGAAGGGAAGGAACGCGATGGTAGCATGGAAGGTGCAGGAGAGGAGGGGGTGAAGGAGGAAGGGGGGAGCACGGGGGTGCAAGTGTTAAATGCGATTGGTGCTGCGGGGAGCGGAGGTGGTTCAGGTGAGGGGAAGGCCAAGGGCGCGCAAGGAGAGGTCGATGGGGGAAGGGAAGGCAGTGTTGATGGCGGAAAGGCTGGGGGAGGAGGTGCGTTGAGTGCCACTTCAGAGGCACTGGTGGCGTGCAGCTCGCTGGCAGCCGCTTCAGAGGGGTTGCGGGAAGTGATGAGGGCCTACCCGTGCGAGACATGCTGGTGCTGGGAGGGGGAAGGGGGGGGTGTGGGGGGAGAATGGTGCTTTGTGCGAAGGGGGAGAGGGGGGGAGAATGGTGCTTTGTGCGAAGGGGGAGAGGGGGGGAGAATGGTGCTTTGTGCGAAGGGGGAGAGGGGGGGAGAATGGTGCTTTGTGCGAAGGGGGAGAGGGGGGAAGAATGGTGCTTTGTGCGAAGGGGGAGAGGGGGGAAGAATGGTGCTTTGTGCGAAGGGGGAGAGGGGGGAAGAATGGTGCTTTGTGCGAAGGGGGAGAGGGGGGAAGAATGGTGCTTTGTGCGAAGGGGGAGAGGGGGGAAGAGTGGTGCTTTGTGCGAAGGGGGAGAGGGGGGAAGAATGGTGCTTTGTGCGAAGGGGGAGAGGGGGGAAGAATGGTGCTTTGTGCGAAGGGGGAGAGGGGGGAAGAATGGTGCTTTGTGCGAAGGGGGAGAGGGGGGAAGAATGGTGCTTTGTGCGAAGGGGGAGAGGGGGGAAGAATGGTGCTTTGTGCGAAGGGGGAGAGGGGGGAAGAATGGTGCTTTGTGCGAAGGGGGAGAGGGGGGAAGAATGGTGCTTTGTGCGAAGGGGGAGAGGGGGGAAGAATGGTGCTTTGTGCGAAGGGGGAGAGGGGGGAAGAATGGTGCTTTGTGCGAAGGGGGAGAGGGGGGAAGAATGGTGCTTTGTGCGAAGGGGGAGAGGGGGGAAGAATGGTGCTTTGTGCGAAGGGGGAGAGGGGGGAAGAATGGTGCTTTGTGCGAAGGGGGAGAGGGGGGAAGAATGGTGCTTTGTGCGAAGGGGGAGAGGGGGGAAGAATGGTGCTTTGTGCGAAGGGGGAGAGGGGGGAAGAATGGTGCTTTGTGCGAAGGGGGAGAGGGGGGAAGAATGGTGCTTTGTGCGAAGGGGGAGAGGGGGGAAGAATGGTGCTTTGTGCGAAGGGGGAGAGGGGGGGAGAATGGTGCTTTGTGCGAAGGGGGAGAGGGGGGGAGAATGGTGCTTTGTGCGAAGGGGGAGAGGGGGGGAGAATGGTGCTTTGTGCGAAGGGGGAGAGGGGGGGAGAATGGTGCTTTGTGCGAAGGGGGAGAGGGGGGAAGAATGGTGCTTTGTGCGAAGGGGGAGAGTGGGGAAGGTGGGCGCAGAATGGTGGGAGGACATGTGGCTTTGTGTTGTGGTGGATGGGTTGCTGGTGGATGGGTTGCTGGTGGATGGGTTGCTGGTGGATGGGTTGCTGGTGGATGGGTTGCTGGTGGATGGGTTGCCGGTGGATGGGTTGCTGGTGGATGGGTTGCTGGTGGATGGGTTGCTGGTGGATGGGTTGCTGGTGGATGGGTTGCTGGTGGATGGGTTGCTGGTGGATGGGTTGCTGGTGGATGGGTCCAGCCTTGCACTCGAAGTGGCTTCAGATCAATGCTGGTGTGCCCCTAATCCCCCTTGCTGCTGTGCTTCCTGCCAGCCCGTCTTCCCCACGCTTGTCCTGCCGCTGCCTGTCTCATTGTGTTCCCTGCGCTACACACACCCTCCCCACATCGCCCCCACCCTTTCCTGAATCGTCACCCCTCCCTTGGCCCTCACCCTCCTCCCACCCCTCACCCTCCTCCCGCCCCACACCCTGCTGTGCACCACTTACAGGTGGAAGAGACGGGGGGCATCGGTTTGGATGAGTTGGAGGTATCTGCTTGTTCCCCTTCCCCCCATCGTGCCCCTGCACTTTCTCGCCGTTGCCCCTCACTCCCCTCCCGCTCCTCACCCTCCTCCCGCCCCTGATCCCCGTGTGCACCACTGACAGGCGGGAGAGGCGGGCGGCGACGTGGAGGAGCTGTTCGGCATGCTGAGGCGCATGCGCTGCCACCAGCAGCAGGGGGACGGTGCCGGTGCTGGGAAGGGGGCAGGTGGAAGGGGGCGAGGGAGGGGGCGGGGGAGAGGGAGAGGAACGGGGAGGGGGAGGGGGAGAGGGAGAGGGAGAGGGAGGAGAGGAGTGGAAGAGGAGAGTGCAGGGGAAGATGGGGAGACAGGGGAAGATTATATTTTTCACCTCCAACTTTTTTGCGTGCTGTAGGAATCTTCTTGCCTCCGGCTGTTCACCTCTTGTTGACACCGCTCATCTTGATCCGTGCTGATGGCTTCCTGGTAACTAGGGGTACACTCTCTGGCTCCTCACTACTGAGCATGAGCTGCTCCTCACTACTGAGCATGAGCTGCTCCTCACTACTGGATGGCTATGCTCGGCTGACTGTCCGCTTGAAGTGGCTTCTTGGTAGCTAGGTCTCAAGAATCCTTTAGTTAACAATGAGAAAACAAACAAGCAAGCAGATGGTCCCACACCCGCACCTTTCCTTCTCACGTTCACCCGTTACACCTTTTGATGCATTTCCCGCTTTGGTCGATTCGACCCAGGCTCGGCACTTTCCGTTGCCTTGTTACGCTAGTGCGACGGATGGTTTCTTCCTATACTACTGTCACTCATTTATATATGACTATCTACAAGCAAACCTATTCCTCTATTGGCTTATTAATTGTGAGTGCTGTAGGAATCTTCTTGCCTCCGGCTGCTCTCCTCTTGTTGATACCACTCTTCTTGATCCCTGCTTGATGGCTTCCTGGTAATTAGGGGTACACTCTCTGTCTCCTCACTTGCCCCCTCCTCGGCGCCTTGCCTCCGGGCTGGCCGATGGACGTCCTTGAGGTTCTAGGATAGCCCATCAACATGTTACATATTGTTGCACGACCGGTGCTTAATAACGAAGTCATACTCTTGCAAGCGCATTGCCCACCTCGCGTTTCTTCCCATGATGGCCTGATTGGTCATAACCAAGTCAGTGGCTGATGGTGCACCATCACCTTGTGCACCTGAACCTTGCACAGCGCCACCTCGTGCGCGTTCGCCACTTGGCAGCTTCATGCCTGGGGGCTGTTAGAATCTAGAGACATGAATGAATCAACTATGGAAGAGTTGGGTACAAGTATGAAACCCTAACAGGGGCTGTACCCCATATTGGCTACCCCACTACAGCCTAAACATATATAGCACATATATATACTTTGACACACCCCCATAGGCAAAGTGGGGGAGAGCAAGGGGTCACAAGACCAGTCAAGAGAAGCAAAGCAAGCTCAGGGTGGATCACAACGTCACCACACACACTGAGCACAAGAAAAGGGCCACAAGGCCAGTTCACATGCAGAGGTATATATGCAGCAACAGTACAGTGATCTCTATCTAGTAGAGCAAGCATGCAGGCATATATATAGATAACATTAAAAGCAAAGTCGACAGCAAGTGAAGAAAAGTTGGCACAAGGCCTAACAAAGTGCAGAAACGCTGATGATCACCAGACGGAAGTGCCTTGGTGAATATATCAGCAGTATTGGCCCGAGTGGCCACGTGAGCAAGACGAAGCTGACCACGCTGCTGCAACTCTCGAGCAATGAAGTAACGTAGAGCGATGTGCTTCGTTCTGTGCTCCAATTGGTGCTCCTGACACAAGGCAATGACGGCCTTGTTGTCGACGTACAACACTGGAGGAGAACGAGGCCGCTCTCCCAAGTCGGTCAGCAGGTAGGTGAGCCAGCGTAACTCCTGTGCAGCCATGACTGTGGCGTAGATCTCAGCCTCACAACTAGAGCTGAGAACTGAAGAAGAGCGTGTAGAACAACAAGAAACTGAACCAGAGCCAAGGCTGAAGGTGTAACCCTGTGACGACCGCTGTGTAGCCTGGTCGTCAACCCAAGAAGCGTCTGAGTGCCCAGTGAGGACAACGTCGCTCCGTCCTCCAAGCACGAGCCCCATGCCCGATGTACTGCACAAGTAGCGTAGTACCCTCTTAGCAGAATCCATGTGCACCTTTCGGTGCCGACCAGGAGCCACGTAGCGAGCCAGAAGGCCAAGAGGGTACGCAAGGTCAGGTTGAGTGCAGGTCATCAGGTACATGAGGCAGCCCACTAGCTCTGGTAAGGACCACTCGGCTCTACGGACTCGTCCGAAGGTGGAGCTGCGAGCGAGTGACCTGTAGCCAGAGGAGTGGCCTGTGCCGAGGACCAGGTGAAGCCGAAGCGCTGAAGGACCTGCTGCACCATATGTGACTGAGTCAGTGTGATGGTGCGGCATGCTCTGTCCCGGGTGATCTGCAAGCCAAGGTAACTGCGCAGCTCACCCAGGTCTGTGCACGTGTGTCTCTTCTGCAGCTCCGACTTCACCAGGGCGAGAGCCTCAGTGTCAGCAGTGGCAAAGACCAAGTCGTCGACGTACACGAGGATGTAGAACGGCGGCAGCGAAGTGTCGGTGCGCAGAAACAGTGATGGGTCAGCAGTCAACAAAGCAAACCCAAGAGCCGCAAGTGTCGTCCTCAGTGTGTCGTGCCACTCACGTGGCGCCTGGCGGAGACCGTAGACCGGCCGTCGGAGGCTCCACTGGGTACCAAGAGGGAACGACCCAGTGAAACCAGGTGGGCGGCGCAGCCAGATCTCCTCGTGCAGGCTGCCTTGTAAGAAAACTGTGCTGAAGTCATGAGAGTGAAGCTCGTAGTCACGCTGAGCGGCAACGTGCAGCAGTACCCAAAGAGTGGTCATCTTCGGGGTGGGGGAGAAGGTCTGGAAGAAGTCAACTCCCTCTCGCTGACTGAAACCTCGAGCAACGTAACGAGCCTTGAAGACAGGCGGAGAACCTTGCGGCCGCTTCACCCTGAAAATCCACATGCCATCGACGATGTTCGCCCCAGGAGGGGGAACCTCGTCAACATAAGTGCCTGTGGACATCCAGGATGCCATCTCTGCGTCCATGGCTGTCTGCCACTGAGAGGAGTACTCACCCGCGATCGACTCAGCGTAAGAGCGCGGGGTCGGGATGTCTGGAGCATCCGGGTCTCCCTCAGGGGCAAGCAGCATGGACACGAGATGAGGCGCAGCGGCTGCAAGACACTCAAGGTCCTCCTGCCTGTCCTCAAGGACGTCGGTGCCAAGAGCACACTCACCCCCGGCGGATGGAGGACAGATGGAGGACAGACAGACTCAGACGCAGCAACAAGACTAGCGGCGTAGTCTAGACGACACGCAGTAGCAAAGTCAACAAGCTCAGCGTCAAAGGCAGACGCAGCAGCAGACTCAAACGACGGGTCAGTGACAACTGTGGCTAGCAGACGCGTGACAGTTGGGTGCTCAGTACAAAACTGGTCAGACCCAGGGTCAGCAACGACAGGCAGAGAAGACGCAGGAGGAGACGGCAGAGGAACATGCTGCGGAGCAGAGGACGGACGTAGGGCCATGAGGTGTGTGCCGTGGACAGCCGGCGGACGCTCACGAGGAACACGGCGACCAGTACGACCAGTGCGGATAGTGCGAACAAGCGAGACAGGACGAGACGCAGACTCACGACGCTCAGCAAGACCGCCTGTCAGCTCAGTGTGAGTGTGAGGATCTAGGATCGAGCTCAGAAAAGAGAGTTTGAATTGAATGATCACCTGGGTACAACACGAGGCTATATATAGGCTCGACACAAGGCCCAGTAACCAGGTGTTACGCGAAGGTTCCGCGGGTCGCGAAGCGTCCCGAACAGATCCTTCCCGAATTCGGTAGAAGGCAATTCGGTGGCAACCGAAAAGCCAAAATTCGGTGCACGCAACCTAGCTCGGTGCTATAACTATAATAAAATATAGGAAAGCACCTAGCCTAGGAAATCAAGCAATTCATGCATGCATATAATTATCCTATGCTAGAAATAGCATGATAAAGTAAAGGCAAGCAAGCATAGCTGGCATAAGCCGTCGTACTCTCACACGTCCCCCCCTCAAAGCTGGGTGGCGTGAGATACACCCTGCTTGACAAGATAGTCCTGGAGAGCACGGCGTGCGTTGCCCATATCAGCGTCTGCAACCCAACTGTCCTCAGTGGGGTTGTATCCCTTCCAGTGGATCAGGAACTCGAGGGTCTTGCCGCCGCGGCGCCGATGAGCGAGAACGCGCTCCACTTCGTACTCGGGTTCATCCTGTATGAGAACAGGTGGTGGTGGCGGTAGCTGCCGTCCCTGGAACTGTTGGTTCGGGTCCTTGTAGGGTTTCAGTAGCTGAACATGGAAAGCGTTGTGAAGCTTCCATGTATCTGGTAAGCGCAAGCGGAATGTAACTGGCGTCACCTGTGCCTCAACGAGAAAAGGACCACAGAAGCGAGGCCGGAGTTTGGATGGGAGGTGAGACAGGTTCAAGTTGCGCGTGTCAAGAAGCACCTGATCTCCGACTGCTACTGAGTGATCACGTCGCTGACGATCGGCATACTGCTTCTGGGAGGTCTGCATCGTGGTGAGTCGTCGCTGAGTCTTCTCCCATAGCTGCTGCATGGTGGTGACAAAGTCATGTGCGGCTTGGACGTGTGCCGGTGTGGTTGGCTGCTCTGGTGTGAGTGATTCCCGTCCGTAACACAGGAAGAAGGGAGTTTTCCCTGTGGCCGCATGTGATGCGTTGTTGTAAGCGAACTCTAGGGTCGGTAACTGTGTGTACCAGTGGCTGACGTCGTCCTTGCAAGCTGTGCGCAGTAACTGTTCAACCACTTGATTGAGTCGCTCTGTCTGTCCGTCAGTCTGTGGGTGGTATGCTGAGGACATCGCAAGTTTGGTCCCCAATAATCCCATGAGCTCCTTCCAGAACTTACTCGTGAATTTGGGGTCTCTGTCTGAGATGAGTGTAGCGGGGATGCCGTGGATGGTGATGATGCGGTCGAAGAAGAGGCGAGCAGTTGCTTCAGCTGTAGCTGTGGCGTTGGTCGGTATGAAGTGACCCATTTTGGAGAACTTATCGATCACCACGAGGATGGAATCGTGCCCCCGTGAGGTCGAAGGAAGTCCTGTGATGAAGTCGAGGCTAACGACCTGCCATGGCTGCTCCGGTACGGGTAGAGGCTGAAGTAACCCTGCTTTTTTCTGCTTGCTGCTCTTCATCCGCTGGCATGTGTCGCAAGAGGTGACGAACTGCTGCACGTCTGCTGCCATCCCGGGCCAGTAGTAATACTTCGCTATCCCTGCTAACGTCTTGTTGCTCCCGAAATGTCCCGCGTAAGGTACGTCGTGAAACTCCTCCAATAGGATCTGCCGTAGCGAGGCGTAAGTCGGTACCCAAATCTTTCCTGAACCCTTCCTTAGAGCTAGGTCTTTCTCCCACTGTAACAGCTCCTTAGTCTGTGCTGTAGCGATCTCTGCGTCCACGGAGTACCCATGTTGGAATAGACCCTTGAGCAGAGGGTTTATCCCTTCGAGCTGGATGCCTGCTACATGTCCGGGGCGGCTCAACGCGTCTGCCTTGTTGTGTAGCCCGGGCTTGTAGACAATGTCGTAGTGGAAGTGAGTTTCCAGGAAGTCCACCCACCGCACCTGTCGTCGTGCTAGCGTCGGCTGCGACTTCAAGTATTTGAGACTGCAGTGGTCAGTATAGACTGTAGTCTTGGCTCCCTCTAGGTAACACCTCCACGCCTTGAAGGCTATGACTATCGCTAAGGCTTCGTTGTCATGGATGGGGTAGTTCTGTTCTGCTCCGTGTAGCTTTCTACTGAGGTAGGCGATGGGCTGCAAACCGCGTCCGTGATCCTGCATCAGTACTGCTCCGACTGCTTGGTCACTAGCGTCTGCTTCCACCACGTAGTCCTTGTCTGGATATGGTAGGATGAGTACTGGCGCTGTAGTCAGTGCTGTCTGTAGCTGCTCCATGGCTTGCTGATAAGGAGTATCCCATTTGTAGGGCGTATCCTTTTTCAGTAGGTCGGTCAGTGGCGCTGCTATCTTAGCGTACTGTGGCACGAACCTGTTGTAGTAGTTGGCGAAGCCTAGGAACTGCTGCAACTCCTTCACGTTCTCCGGAACTTTCCACTTCTTGACGACTTCGATCTTCCGCGGGTCCACGTGTACGCCCTCGGCACTCACCATGTGCCCGAGAAACTGCACCTTCTTCATGGCGAAGTCGCTCTTCGATAGCTTCACGTAGAACTTGTTTTCCCGCAGGATCTCGAACACCTTCCGCAGATGCTCCACATGCTCCTTCATGTTTTTGGAGTAGATGAGAATGTCATCCAGGTACACCACCACGCACTCGTCCAGCAGGGGTCGAAGGATATGATTAATCTCCGCCTGAAACGTTGCTGGTGCGTTGCAGAGTCCGAACGGCATCACTAAGTATTCGTAGGAGCCGTATCTGGTACGGAACGCCGTCTTGTGGATCGAGTTGTCCGCCATCTTGATCTGCCAGTAACCCGACCGTAGGTCCAGCTTCGAAAAGACTGTTGCACCACGCAGTTGGTCCAGTAGGTCGTCTATGCGCGGTATGGGGTATTTGTTTTTAACTGTCTGTTTGTTCAGTGCGCGGTAGTCGATGCACATCCGTAAACTGCCGTCTGGTTTTGGTGTGAAGAGAACTGGTGCGCCGTAGGGAGAGGTGGATGGGCGGATCAGCTGTCTGTCCAGTAGATACTCAATCTGTTTCTTCATGTCTGTTAGCTCGGTCGGACTCAGTCGGTATGGTGCGCGTGAGACGGGTTTCGCACCTGGTTCCTCCACGATCTCGTGCTCGTGGGTGCGTGCTGGAGGTATGCCTGCGGGTAGGTCGTCGGGCATTGTCTCCTTGTACTGCTCCAAGACCTCCTTCACTGCTGCAGGTAGTTCTGCTTTCGGCTTCTCCTCCTCTTCTGCTGTCATAACCAGTGCTAGGTAACCCGTGTTACTCTCGTTCACCGTCTGTTCGAACCGTGCCAGTGTCGTTTCAGGAACGCTCCTTGTATCCGTCCAGCTTCGCAGCTCCACTCGTTTCCTGTTGTTGTAGATGCACGCCTTCCTGTTGATCCAGTCGATCTCGGGGTTGAACCGCTTCAGGAAATCTCGCCCCAAGATGAAATCTAAGCCCTTGATGTTCGTGATCGGCAACGTCGGCTTCCACCTCAGCGCCCTGTCAGATATATATGACTTAGCCTGTGTAGGCTGTAGTGGGGTAGACTCTAAGGGGTACAGGTTTCTAGGGTTTCACATTTGTATCCAACTGTTTCCTAGTTCATTCATTCCTCGTTCTTTCACATGGTATAGAGCAGGTTCCCTAGTGGGAACGTTTCCTAGGGCCCACCACGATCGATTTTTTTTTTCCTGCCCGGAGCGCGCTTCGCTCTTGCCCGAGTCGCCCCCCGTGTGCCTGCCCTCCCGTCGCGTCCCCTGCCCTTAGCGGCCCGTCGCGCTCCCTTACGGCCCCTCTCACGGCCCCTCGCGACCCCCTCACGCCTCCCTCGCGGCCCCTACGCGGCCCTTCGCGGCCCCGCTCACGGCCCTTCGTGGCCCCTTACGGCCCCTCGTGGCCCCTTTGCGGCCCCTCGCAGCCCCTTCTAGGCCCCGTCGCCGCCCTTCGCGGCCCCGTCGCCGCCCTTCTCGGCCCCGTCGCCGCCCTTCGCGGCCCCTCGCGGCCCTTCTCGGCCCCGTAGCCGCCCTTCGCGGCCCTTCTCGGCCCCGTCGCCGTCCTTCGCGGCCCCTTCACGGCCCTTCGTGGCCCCTTCACCGCCCTTGACGGCCCCTTCTCGGCTCCTCCGCGGCCCCTTCTCGGCTCCCTCACGGACCTGCCGCTCCGCCGTCACCGTCCCTGCAGCAACAGCCGACGCCGCTCCAGCAGCGGGAGCCGCCATCGCCGGTGCCGCCGACAGCAGGCAGCCGCCGCCACCACAGCCGGGGCCGCATCCGCCGCAGCCGCCGACAGCGGCAGCCGCCGCCGCCACAGCCGGGGCCGCAGCCGCCGCAGCACCCTACAACAGCAGCAGCCGCCGCCACTGCCGGGGCCGCAGCTGCCGCAGCCGCCGACGGCAGCAGCCGCCGCCGCCACAGCCGGGGCCGCAGCCGCCGTAGCCGCCTACTGCAGCTGCCGCCGCCGTGGACAGCAGGGGCCGCCGCCATTGTCCCGGCCCTGCCCTGCAGAGAGGAGCGGCGCTCCTCTGCCGCCCTGTAGCGGCCCCGTCCCTGCCGACGCGCCTCGGCCCTGCCCCACCACTTGCGGCACTCTACCCACCTGCCCTGGTAAGAGCACCACCGAGCCGCGCCCCTACTGTTGCTACTGCTGCTGCTGCCCCTAGCCTGCTGCCACTGCTGTCATGGCTACCCCTAGCATTCTCGACTTTGATGCTGAGGGTCAGGCTGTTGACTTTGAGGTCTGGGTCGATGATCTACAGCTTTTCCTACAGTGCGATAGGAAAGACGGTCTCTCACTGTTCGATCTCACATCTGGCGCCTCTGCTGCCCCTGCTGCCGATGCTGACAGCACTGTTCGCTCACAGTGGGCCACACGCGATGCTGCTGCCCGTCTTGCTGTGCGTAGTCACTTGCCGTCCACTGAGCGCGCGCACTTTAGTCAGTACAAGAGTGCTAAGACCTTGTACGACGCTGTAGTTGCACGCTACTCTTCCCCTGCCACTGCTGCCCTTAGCCGCCTCATGCTGCCGTACCTGTTCCCTGACCTCGCCGCCTTTCCCACAGTCACTGACCTCATTACGCACCTTCGCACTAGTGACACCCGCTACCGCGCTGCGCTTCCTGCTGAGTTCTGCGCCAAGAACCCCCCCCCCATGTACATCACCCTCTACTACATAGTCACCCGGCTCCCTGACTCCCTTCGCTCGGTCAGGGACCACTTCCTCTCTGTTTGCCCCACCACACTCTCCGTTGACCTCCTCGAGGAGCGCCTCCTGGCAGCTGAGAAGAGTATAGTCGCTGTAGGAGCCTCTCGTGGTGACCCTCGTGCCCCCTTCTTTGAGGGGTGCTCCCCCTCCCCCCTTTTGCCCTCTGTTGCCTCTGCTGCTGCCGTCGACTTCGTTGGCACCGAGTCGGTCGGCGCTGCGTCTGCCCCTAGCGGGAGACGTTGCACCGGCAAGGGCAAGGGGGGCAAGGGCGCTGGAGGGGCTGGCGGGGGCGGTGGAGGTGGCGGTGGAGGCGGCGGAGGGAGTGGGGGTGGCAGTGGGAGTGGTGGCGGGGGTGGGGGCTTCGGTGGCGGCGGTGGAGGCGGAGGCGGCGGCGGCGGTGGCGGTGGAAGCGGAGGAGGAGGCGGTGGCGGCGGTGGCGGAGGTGGCGGCGGCGGAGGTGGAGCTGGTCGGGGTGGCTCTGCGCAGCGGAGCGGCTTCGGTGGTGGTCAGCGCCAGCAGGAGCAGCGCACTCGTGAGACCCCGCCCCCCCAGCAGCTTCGTGAGTGGTACGCTGCGCGTCAGCGGGGTGGGGGTGCTGGTCCTTGTGCCTACGTCCTGCGTACTGGCGACCGCACTGGTGAGCCGTGCGGTGGCCCGCACACCACCCAGCGCTGCTTCGGCCGCCTGACGGACGCTTGGCGTCTCCAGTTCCCTGACGCCACTGACATCCCCCGCTGGGGCGAGCTGCTTAGGTCGGGGGTTGCTATCTTTGATCTGGATTATGATGCCATTCTTGCTGCCATGTATGCTGTGTCTACTAGTGATGAGGGTGACTGTTACCTATGTGTTCCGCCTGACCCGGGCATTGAGGCTGCTGCTCTAGGTGCTGGTGAGGCTGCTGCTCTAGGTGCTAGTGCGTCTGCTGCCCCAGGTACTGGTGCGTCTGCTCTCTCAGGTACCACGTCGGCTCAGGCCTTCCACACCTTCACCCTTGACTCGGGTGCTTCCCGCTCCTTCTTTCGAGACCGCACCACGCTTACGCCGCTTAGTCGGCCAGTTGCGGTCTCCCTGGCGGACCCCTCTGGGGGTCCTGTCATTGCCCACTTCTCCACTGTCTTACCGTGTCCGGCGGCCCCCTCTGGCACCCTGTCAGGTCTCTACCTCCCCTCGTTCTCTACGAACTTGGTGAGTGGTGCTGATCTACAGGATGGGGGGGTTGACCAGTTCACTCCTTCGAGTCAGCGGGTGACCCACTGTACGTGTGCTCGGACGGGCCGACACTTGGCCACGTTTACCCGTCAGCCGGGGTCGAGCCTGTACACACTGACTACTGAGTCTCCTCCGGTTGCTGAGTTTGGTCAGGTAGCTGCGTCGGGTCAGGTGTTTGCTGCAGCGTCCAGGTCTGGTCCTGAGTCTGCTCCCTGCTCGTGTCGTCTCCTGTCCCACCGGACTCTCCTCTGGCACCACCGCCTTGGTCACCCCTCCCTGCCTCGTCTCCGAGGCATGGCCTCCCGTTACCTTGTCTCTGGTCTCCCCCGGTCCCTCCCTCCCCTCCCTCCGGGGCCTGCCCCTACCTGCGTTCCCTGCGTCGAGGGGCGGCAGCGCGCCGCCCCTCACTCCTCCGAGTTTCCTCCGACAGAGGCTCCGCTGCAGACTCTACACATGGACGTGTGGGGCCCAGCCCGCGTCCGTGGACAGGGTCACGAGCGTTACTTCCTGTTGGTGGTTGACGACTACTCGCGTTACACCACGGTGTTCCCCTTGCGCAGCAAGGGTGACGTCACTGAGGTGTTGATCGACTGGATCCGCGCAGCTCGTCTCCAGCTCAGAGAGAGTTTCGGCTCGGACTTTCCTGTTCTGCGTCTGCACTCTGACAAAGGCGGGGAGTTTTCCTCTGGCCTTCTGGGAGCCTTCTGTCGTGCACAGGGCATCCGCCAGACGTTCACGCTTCCGGCCTCTCCACAGCAAAATGGGATTGCTGAGCGCCGCATTGGCATGGTCATGAACGTCGCTCGTACGTCCATGATCCATGCGGCTGCTCCCCATTTTCTGTGGCCGTTTGCGGTTCGGTACGCAGCGCATCAGATCAACCTTCAGCCCCGGGTCTCCTTGCCAGAGACCTCCCCCACCTTGCGGTGGACGGGGAAGGTTGGCGATGCGTCTGCGTTTCGTGTCTGGGGATCTCGGGCGTTTGTCCGCGACTTGTCTGCGGACAAGCTGTCCCCCCGTGCTGTTCCCTGCGTCTTCCTTGGCTTCCCCCCTGACGCGCCTGGTTGGCAGTTTTACCACCCCACCTCGCGCCGTGTTCTGTCCTCCCAGGACGTCACGTTTGACGAGTCGGTTCCCTACTACCGTCTCTTCCCCTACCGCACTGCGCCTCTCCCCCCGCCGCCGCTCTTCCTTGCGCCAGGTCCCCCCCCGGTAGACCCTCTCCCCCCTCAGGGTCCTGCCCCGTCAGGTGTGTCCCAGGTAGACGCAGTCGAGCCTGTCGAGGTAGCTGTTGACTCTGGTGCTGCTAGGGGTGCTGAGCCTGGGGGTGCTGAGTCTGGGGGTGCTGAGCCTGGGGGTGCTGAGCCTGGGGGTGCGGAGCCTGGGGGTGCTGAGCCTGGGGGTGCGGAGCCTGGGGGTGCGGAGCCTGGGGATGCTGAGCCTGGGGGTGCGGAGCCTGGGGGTGCTGGGTGTGCTCGTGTGGCCTCTGGCGGTGCTGGGTCTGGGGGTCCTTCGGGTGCTTCGTCTCGGCGGGAGCTACCCTCTCCACAGGAGCTGCGCGAGTGGTTTGCCCAGAGCTGGAGCCGTGCTGCTGGAGCTGGAGGTGCTACTGTTGCTGCTGACCCTGGGGTCGGCGCTGGAGGTACTGGAGCCACTGGTCCTGGAGGTGTTCGTACTGGCGGTACTTGAGCTGCTGGGACTGGGGGTGCTGCTGGGGCTGCTGGAGTTGGTCCTGCTGGAGGTGCTGCGGGTGCTGCTGGAGGTACTGGAGCTGCTGGGGGTGTTGGTGCTGCTGGCGCTGGTACTTCTGAGGGTGCTGGAGTTGGCACTGCTGGAGCTAGAGGTACTGCTGGCGCTGGTGCTGCCGCTGGGGGTACTGGTGCTGTCCCTGCTGTTTCAGGAGGCGCTGAGCGGCCGCGGCCGTACTTCGTTCCGCTCCTTGAGCAGGTTCTTGGTCTCCCGCCTTCTACTGGTCCTGCTCCTCCCTTAGAGTGTCCGCAGCCTGTCCAGTCGTAGTCATAGTTACAGCCCGCCTCCCCCCTGCCTGCTCCTTCTCCCTACACTGGTCCTACTGGAGGTCTTGCTGAGCGTCGTAAGCCTGCGTCTCGTCCTGCGTCGCCTGTTCGTGCTGCTCGCACTAGTAGTCGTGTTCCGCGTCCGCGTCCTCCTGCAGTCCCAGGCACACACCAGATGGCACTGCGTCCTTCCACTGCTCCTCTGCGTGTCCCGTTGCCGTCTCCTCCAGAGTCCTCTCTTCCTGTTCTTGCTGACCCCGAGTCTGACTCTCTTCGTGCTGCCAGTCCTACTGTCACGCGTCTCCTGGCTACTGTTGTCACTGACCCTTCCTTTGAGTCCACTGCTGCGTCTGCCTTAGTTGCTGAGCTTGTCGACTTTGCTGCTCGCTGTCGTCTAGACTACGCCGCTAGTCTTGTTGCTGAGTCTGAGTCTGTCTGTCCTCCGTCCGTCGGGGGTGAGTGTGCTCTTAGCACGGACGTCCTTGAGGAAAGGCAGGAGGAGTTCCAGTGTTTTGCTGCTGCTTTACCTCATCTCGTGTCCATGCTGATTGCCCCTGAGGGAGACCCGGATGCACCAGACATCCCGACTCCTCGATCGTACGCTGAGGCGATCGAGGGTCCCTACTCCTCACAGTGGCAGTCAGCCATGGACGCAGAGATGGCTTCCTGGAAGTCCACAGGCACCTACGTCGACGAGGTTCCCCCACCTGGGGCGAACATCGTAAGTGGCATGTGGATTTTCAGGGTGAAGCGGCCGCCGGGTTCTCCGCCTGTCTTCAAGGCGCGTTACGTGGCTCGAGGCTTCAGTCAGCGGCAGGGAGTTGACTACTTTCAGACCTTCTCTCCCACCCCGAAGATGACCACTCTTCGGGTACTGCTGCACACAGCCGCTCAGCGCGACTACGAGCTTCACTCTCTTGACTTCAGCACAGCTTTCTTGCAAGGCAGCCTGCACGAGGAGATCTGGCTGCGCCGCCCACCTGGCTTCACTGGTTCGTTTCCTCCTGGTGCCCAGTGGAGCCTCCGGCGGCCAGTCTACGGTCTCCGCCAGGCGCCCCGCGAGTGGCACGACACACTGAGGACTACACTTGCGGCTCTTGGGTTTGTTCCTTCTACTGCCGACCCGTCGCTGTTTCTACGCACCGACACCTCTTTGCCGCCGTTCTACATCCTCGTGTACGTCGACGACTTGGTCTTTGCCACTGCTGACACTGCTGGACTCGCCCACGTGAAGTCCGAGCTGCAGAAGAGACACACGTGCACCGACCTGAGAGAACTGCGCAGCTACCTTGGCTTGCAGATCACCCGGGACAGAGCACAGCGCACCATTACCCTGACTCAGTCACACATGGTGCAGCACGTCCTTCAGCGCTTCGACTTCACGTACTCCTCGCCTCAGGCCACTCCTCTGTCTACTCGCCACTCGCTCTCAGCTCTGCCTTCGGATGAGTCCGTAGAGCCGAGTGGCCCGTACCCAGAGCTTGTTGGCTGCCTCATGTACCTGATGACCTGCACTCGACCTGACCTTGCATACCCTCTTAGCATCTTGGCACGCTATGTTGCTCCTGGGAGACACCGACCAGAGCACATGGCTGCAGCGAAGAGGGTGTTGCGCTACTTGTGTAGTACGTCAGGCATGGGGCTAGTGCTTGGAGGTCGGCGTTCAGTGGTCCTCACAGGTCACGCAGACGCTTCTTGGGCTGACGACCAGGCTACGCAGCGGTCGTCACAGGGTTACACCTTCAGCCTTGGTTCCGGCTTTGTTTCGTGGCGGTCTACCCGCTCGTCTTCTGTTCTCGGCTCCAGCTGTGAGGCCGAGATCTACGCAGGGGCCATGGCTGCACAGGAGTTACGCTGGCTCACCTACCTGCTGACCGACCTGGGAGAGCCGCCTCGTTCTCCTCCAGTTCTGTACGTAGACAACAAGGCCATGCTGGCCTTGTGTCGGGAGCACAGATTGGAGCACAGAACGAAGCACATTGCTCTTCGCTACTTTCTTGCTCGTGAGCTGCAGCAGCGTGGTCAGCTGCGCCTTGCTTACGTGGCCTCTCGGGCCAACACTGCTGATATCTTTACCAAGGCACTTCAGCCTTGTGATCATCAGCGCTTCTGTACGATGCTAGGTCTTGTGCCTACTTGGCCTCACTTACTCACTTCTTGACCTTGCTTGTACTGTGATCTAGTTATACCTGCACTTGCTTGTTTACCTTTATATATATTCCTGCATGTGAACTGGCCTTGTGGCCTTGAACCTATGCTCGGACTGTGTGGTGACGTTGTGATCCACCCTGATCTTGCTTTGTTTTGCTTTGCTTGACTGGTCTTGTGACCCCTAGTTCTCCCCCACTTTGCCTATGGGGGTGTGTCAGATATATATGACTTAGCCTGTGTAGGCTGTAGTGGGGTAGACTCTAAGGGGTACAGGTTTCTAGGGTTTCACATTTGTATCCAACTGTTTCCTAGTTCATTCATTCCTCGTTCTTTCACACGCCCCTATGTGCAGCTGCAATGATGCTTCGCCGTGGATGGGAAGTTTCGTACCGTCCACCATCGTTGCCGTGAACTTGGTCTCCTCTGAAGATTCTCCAATTTTCTCCAACGTCCCGCGGTCGCACACCGAGTGGGACGTGTCGAACTTATATGCTATAGTCTTTCTAGGCTGTAGTGGGGTAGACAGTATGGGGTACAGCTTTCTAGGGTTTCATATTTGTACCCAGCTCATTTCCCAGTTCTCGTTCTAAATTCCACATGGTATAGAGCAGGTTCCCTAGTGGGAACGCTTCCTAGGGCCCACCACGATCAACTTTTTTTTTTACTCCTGCCCGGAGCGCGCTTCCCTCCTGCCCGAGTCGCGCCCCGTGTGCCCTCCCTCCCGACGCGTCCCTAGCCCCTAGCGGCCCGACGCGCCCTCTTAAGGCCCCTCGCGGCCCCCTTTCACGGCCCTTCGCGGCCCCTTACGGCCCCTCGCGGCCCCTTACGGCCCCTCGCGCTGCCCTTCGCGGCCCCTTCCGGCCCCTCGCGCCGCCCCTCGCGGCCCCTTCGCGGCCCGACGCCACTCTTCACGGCCCCGTCGCCGCCCTTCGCGGCCTCTCGCGGCCCCGTCTCGGCCCCGTCGCCGCCCTTCACGGCCCCTCACGGCCCCTTACGGCCCCTTGCGCCGCCCTCTCGCGGCCCCGCCGCCGCCCCTCAGCGGCCCCGTCGCTGCCCTACCGCGGCCCCGTCGCCGCCCTCTATCGGCCCCACCGCCGCCCTTCAGCGGCCCTGTCGCCGCCCTACCGCGGCCCCGACGCCGCCCTCTAGCGACCCCGCCGCCCCCCCCTCAGCGGCCCCGTCACCGCCCTCCAGCGGCCCCGTCGCCGCCCTCTAGTGGCCCCGCCGCCGCCCTTCCGCGGCCCCGTCGCCGCCCTACACCGGCCCTGCCGCCGCCGTCGCTGAGCCGCCACAGCTGCAGCTGAGCCGCCGAGCCCCCACCGAGCCGCCAAGCAGCCGCCGAGCCGCAGCCGAGCCGCCGCCGAGCCGCCGAGCCGCCGCCGAGCCGCCGAGCCGCCGCCGAGCCGCTGCTGAGCCGCCGAATAGCCTGCCGCCACAGCTGCGGCCCTGTTACTGCCGGCGCGCCCCGGCCCTCCCCACTCGGACTGGTGAGAGCTTTCCCGAGCAGCGTCTCTCCCACTGCACTACCTCTAGCCTGCCGCTCTCACCCCTAGACTGCTGCTGTCATGGCTACCCCCAGTGTCCTTACCTTTGATGCTGAGGGTCGGGCTGTTGACTTTGAGGTCTGGGTCGATGACTTGCAGCTTTTCCTACAGTGCGATAGGGCAGACGGTCTCTCCCTTTTCGATCTCACGTCTGGTGCCTCTCCTGCCCCGTCTGCTGATGCTGATGCCACTGTTCGCTCACAGTGGGCCACACGCGATGCTGCTGCTCGCCTTGCTGTGCGCCGCCACTTACCGACCGCTGAGCGCGCGCATTTTAGTCAGTACAAGAGTGCTAAGACCTTGTACCACGCTGTCGTTGCGCGCTACTCTTCCCCTGCCACTGCTGCCCTTAGCCGCCTCATTCTGCCGTACCTCTTCCCTGACCTCGCCGCTTTTCCCACAGTCGCTGACCTCATTACGCACCTTCGCACAAGTGACATTCGCTACCGTGCTGTGCTTCCTGCTGAGTTCTGCGCCAAGAACCCCCCCCCATGTACATCACCCTCTACTACATAGTCACCCGGCTCCCTGACACCCTTCGCTCGGTCAGGGACCACTTCCTCTCTGTTTGCCCCACCACCCTCACCGTTGACCTCCTTGAGGAGCGCCTCCTAGCGGCAGAAAAAAGTATAGTCGCTGTAGGAGCCTCTCGTGGTGACCCTCGCACCCCTGTCTTTGAGGGGTGCTCCCCCTCCCCCCTCTTGCCCTCTGTTGCCTCTGCTGCTGCGGCCGACCTCGTTGGTCTTGAGTCGGTCGGCGCGACGTCTGCCCCTAGCGGGAGACGCCGCCCCGGCAAGGGCAAGGGGGGCAAGGGCGCTGGAGGGGCTGGCGGGGGCGGTGGAGGCGGCGGTGGAGGCGGCGGAGGGGGTGGGGGTGGCGGTGGGGGTGGTGGCGGGAGTGGGGGCGCCAGTGGCGGCAGTGGAGGCGGAGGAGGCGGCGGTGGTGGCGGTGCGAGCGGAGGTGGTGGAGGTGGAGGCGGTGGTGGAGGTAGCGGCGGCGGCGGTGGAGCTGGTCGGGGCGGCTCTTCGCAGAGGGTCGGCTCCGGCGGTGGTCAGCGCCAGTAGCAGCAGCAGCAGTGCACTCGTGAGACCCCTTCCCCCCAGCAGCTTCGTGAGTGGTACACTGCTCGTCAGCGGGGTGGGGGTGCTGGCCCCTGTACCTACGTTCTGCGTACAGGCGACCGCGCGGGTGAGCAGTGTGGGGGTCTGCACTCCACCCAGCGCTGCTTCGGCCGCCTGACGGACGCTTGGCGTCATCAGTTCCCCGACGCTACTAAGATCCCTCGCTGGGGCGAGCTGTCTAGGGCGGGTGTTGCGATATTTGATCTTGATTATGATGCTATTCTTGCTGCGATGTATTCTGTGACTATTAGTGATGAGGGTGACTGTTACCGGTGTTTTCCGCCTGACCCGGGCATTGAGACTGCTGCTCTAGGTGCTGGTGAGGCTGCTGCTCTAGGTGCTAGTGAGTCTGCTGCCCCAGGTGCTGGTGAGTCTGCGCTCTCAGGTACCGCGTCGGCCCCGGCCACCCACACTTTCACCCTTGACTCGGGTGCTTCCCGCTCCTTCTTTCGAGACCGCACCACGCTTACGCCGCTTAGTCGGCCAGTGGCAGTCTCCCTGGCAGACCCCTCTGGGGGTCCTGTCCTTGCCCACTTCTCCACTGTCTTACCGTGTACGGCGGCCCCTTCTGGCACCCTGTCGGGTCTTTACCTCCCCTCGTTCTCTACGAACTTGGTGAGGGGTGCTGATCTGCAGGATGGAGGGGTTCACCAGTTCACTCCTGCGAGTCAGCGAGTGACCCACTGTACCTGTGCTCGGACGGGCCGTCACTTGGCCACGTTTACCCGTCAGCCGGGGTCGAGCCTGACTACACTTGCGGCTCTTGGGTTTGCTCCTTCTACTGTCGACCCGTCGCTGTTTCTGCGCACCGACACTTCTTTGCCGCCGTTCTACATCCTCGTGTACGTCGACGACTTGGTCTTTGCCACAGCTGACACTGCTGGACTCGCCCACGTGAAGTCCGAGCTGCAGTAGAGACACACGTGCACAGACCTCGGTGAACTGCGCAGCTACCTTGGCTTGCAGATCACCCGGCACAGAGCACAGCGCACCATTACCCTGACTCAGTCACACATGGTGCAGCAGGTCCTTCAGCGCTTCGGCTTCACGTACTCCTCGCCTCAGGCCACTCCTCTGTCTACTCGCCACTCGCTCTCAGCTCTGCCTTCGGATGAGTCCGTAGAGTCGAGTGGCCCGTACCCAGAGCTTGTTGGCTGCCTCATGTACCTGATGACCTGCACTCGACCTGACCTTGCATACCCTCTTAGCATTCTGGCACGCTATGTTGCTCCTGGGAGACACAGACCAGAGCACATGGCTGCAGCGAAGAGGGTGTTGCGCTACTTGTGCAGTACGTCGGGCATGGGGCTTGTGCTTGGAGGGCGGAGTCCAGTGGTCCTCACTGGTCACGCAGACGCTTCCTGGGCTGACGACCAGGCTACGCAGCGGTCGTCACAGGGTTACACCTTCAGCCTTGGTTCCGGCTCTGTTTCGTGGCGGTCTACCCGCTCGTCTTCTGTTCTCGGCTCCAGTTGTGAGGCTGAGATCTACGCAGGGGCCATGGCTGCACAGGAGCTACGCTGGCTCACCTACCTGCTGACTGACCTAGGAGAGCCGCCTCGTTCTCCTCCAGTTCTGTACGTAGACAACAAGGCTATGCTGGCCTTGTGTCGGGAGCACAGACTGGAGCACAGAACGAAGCACATCGCTCTTCGCTACTTCCTTGCTCGTGAGCTGCAGCAGCGAGGTCAGCTGCGCCTTGCTTACGTGGCCTCTGAGGCCAACACTGCTGATATCTTCACCAAGGCACTTGCGCCTTGTGACCATCAGCGCTTCTGTACTCTGTTAGGTCTTGTACCTACCTTGCCTCACTTGCTCACTTCTTGACCTTGCTTGTACTGTTACATATATATATACCTGCTCTTGCTTGTTTAGCGTTATATATATGTGCGTACTCATGCATGTGAACTGGCCTTGTGGCCTTGAATTTGTGCTCAGAATGTGTGGTGACGTTGTGATCCACCCTGAGCTTGCTTTGCTTGACTGGTCTTGTGACCCCTTGTTCTCCCCCACTTTGCCTATGGGGGTGTGTGAAACTTATATGATCTAGCCTGTGTAGGCTGTAGCGGGTTAGATACTAAGGGGTACACAATTCTAGGGTTTCATATTTGTATCACTTTCATTCCTTAGTCAATCCATTCTCGTTCTAAGTTTCTCATGCCCAACTTCTCAGGTACCTGAATAATCTCTAAAGGCTTTTTCTTGGCCTCTAAATCTCCCCTGAATTTTTCAAAGGCTTGAAAACCACGAGAAGCAATATTTTTCGTTAGAGTATCTTTATAGGATACTTTTTACGAATTCTTACTTTCGTGGGTGTTCGGCTGGAGTTTCCCGGTCGGTGCAGAGTCTTCTTTCGAAGAGGTGGGTGAGTTTTTGACAGGTCTGAGTGTGCATTCTGAACAGCCAAGACTGAGGTCTCCATGTGAATGTGGCTAGGTGAGCTCTAGACGCTATGTCTGGACAGGTCGCAACTCGCTCGCCTCCATAAATCGTGGTGGTGACGAAAAGATACTGGAGGTGACCAGCACTAACCAATTTGTAGCAAAAGAGGGGAGGTACAGGCCTGTGAGGGAGCCAGAGGTAACTGCCAGACAAGGGAGGACTGTGGAGTTGCGAGCAACAACAGGACCAGAGGTGGGGTCGGCCAGAGTGACAGGGACAGAAGCCAAGAGCGGTGCGATTGTGGTGCTGTCACAGAAGAAGCACTGAGTCGCACCGGAGTCCAGCATGAACGAGAGCGGCGCCTCCGTAGGAACTGCATATGTGATAGCACGCTCACAAGCACCTAGACTAGCAATCTCTACAAAACCTGATCCACGCACACATGAATAATATTCACCTCACTAGCACTTGCAGCATATATGGCATAGATGCCTACAAAAATCCTGTTCTAAACACCCCTCTTAAACAATCCTAACCAGTCAGGGACCCTGGCTTGCTCACCAAACTCGCCGCGGAAGGCGTCCTCGAGGCGGCAGAAATAGCGAGCCTCACCGTGCCCCATCTTGCTGCACGCATCACCGACCCGAGGGCCAGTGCGATGCACATACGGACAAGGACCAGTAGTAGAGCCACCCCCACCGGTGGAGCCCCGCTGAGCAACCAACTCATGAAGCTGCTTCGGCGAGGGAGTCTCCTGCTGATGTGGCTGCTGCAGTTGCTGGTGCCCACCCCCAAAATCGCCACCTCCACCGGCTGCTCTACTAGACGCAGCTCCTTGGGTCACCACACCTGTGACACCACCCTCGCCAGCTCCACCACAACCACCACCCCCACCCCCTCCGCCACCTTCGCCACCCCTGCCCCCCCGGCCCCCACGACTACCACCGCCACCTCCACCACCCCCACCCTTCCTACGCCCTCCCGAGCAACGAGGAAGTCAATAGCAGCAGTAGAGACAACAAATGACGCGAAAGGGGAGGGAGCGCACCCCTAGATAAAAGGAGGTGCTGGGGGAGCCACGGGAGGCAGCTACAGCGTGGGCACTAACCTCGGCCTTGAGTTGACAAGTCTCAAACATGGCAAGGTCGAGACAAGCAGGGTCTAGGGTGAAAAATTAGTCTCGAACAGCATGAAGGGGGGTAGGGAGGCGAGTCATGAGGAAGTACATAGTGAGATACATGGGCCCGCTGGTCGGGCGAGAGGTGAGCGCGGACAACAAGCTTCGGGGTGGCGTTGCACGTTGTCCACTTTGTGCAGGCAATGCGGTCAGCGCGATATTTGTTCTGTACCTCCTCACAAGCGTCAGCAGCAGGCTTAGCTGTAGTCTTGGGGGCCTTAAGGGACCCCGACGTGTGCTCGAACAGGGAGACATCGCCCTTAGGGAGACGTCTTGAGCGGCAGCAAGCCGGCAGCAAGCAGCAGTGGCCGGCAGCGGCAACGCGCGGGCGGCCAGCCGGCCGGCCGGCAGTGGGCAGCAGCGGGCGGCAGCAGGCCGGCAGCGAGCGGCAGTGGGCAACAGTGGGCCCGGAGCGGGCGGCTAGCGGGCCGCTGTGGGCCGGTGGCAAGCGATAGCACGGGGCAGCAGTAGGCAGGGCGGCGGTAGGCAGCGGGTGGCAGCGGCAGCGCGCGGTGCAGCGGCGGGCCAGCGGGCGGCAACGGCAGTAGGCAGGGCGGTGGTAGGTAGCGGGAGGGTGCGGCGCGGCGGTAGGCTAGCGGGCAGCGACAGCAGGCGTGCAGCGGGCCGGCGGTGGCAGCGGGCGGCTAGCGGGCGAGGGGCGAGCGGCAGCATGCAGCAACGCGTGTCGCAGCACGCAGCGAGCTGCATGTGCAGCGTGCACAGTAGGGGCAGTGGGTTGCGTGAACAACAGCGATAGGCAGTCGCGCAGGAGGGCAGTAGCGCGCGCAGGAGCGACAGCGCAATAGTAGCAGCAGTTAACAGCGTGCGCGCAGAGGCAGCAGCGCATAGGGTAACCTGAATGAACCTACTACAATGATACCATGTCAGAATTACAAACAACGAAATGATTTACTAGCAAGAATTGGTGATAAAAGTACTAACCCTAAAATGGTTATACCCCATACAGCAAACTAAGGAATTTGGAGGCGTTCTCGCAGCAGGCACAAGAAGAAACGTTTTCCTCAAGATATAATTTTAAGCGAACAAGCAAAAGCTGTTTTTAGTGAGCCTATTGCAACCTATTCTATCCTACACTATTTCTAAGGTTTGTGACTTCGTTCGTCGTAGCGCAAACACTTTTCGAAACTCGAGCCACTATATTTTGTGATCTGGCGGGTTCGCGTAGCTTCGACGATGTCGATTCGTAAAATACGGTACTGTATCACCCCAAGTAGTAGCGCATATGCGTTTATAATAAAACCGGTTTTTTTAAGGGGGGCGCTTGTAATTGAATATCGGCCATAAGCGCCGGCGCTTATATAGTGACAAATACAGAAATACAACTTAAGCGAACCAAACTGTACATTTCAGTCTCGTAAGTTGAATCGAATCAAAATTTTACAGCGTCCAGATTCAGAATCGCGTGAGGGCGATTCTGTAACAGTGCACGGAGCTTTGGCAGGTCATTTTTCCCGTTTGCCAGCTCATACTTGTAAAGATAGTGTGTAGAGTTAGGAGCCATAGCTAGGTAAGTCCTAGCTAGGCAAGAGAAGTTTAGGCAAAAGAGGAGGGTTTTCACTAGCAGCAATGAGGATACATATAGCAAACCCTAGATGGGTTGTACTCGCTATAGAGCACCCCACTACAGGCTAGAGAATAACATTCTGACACACCCCCATAGCCAAAGTGGGGTGTAATCAGTACAATGAGCAAGCAGGTATAGAGCAGGAGTTCACAAAGGTAAGCAAAGCTAGAGCTAATCACATCGGGCAAGTGAGGAGGAGGAGGAGCTGTGGAGGTAGAGAAGATGGGAGGCAACGACTGAAGCTGCAGAGGCACGGGCACAGGAGCGGCTGACTCAGAGGCTACCGAAGCAAGGGCGACGGACTACTGGAGTAACTGGCTCGGCGGCTATAGAAGAGCGGCAGGAGCAACGGACCCACTGGCGACTGGTGCAGCAGGCTCACTGGCTACCGAAGCAAGGGCGACGGACTACAGGCGCTGCAAGCGACACGACAGGTACCTCCACACAACCTCCTCCAACTGCCCCACACCCTCGACACACACCCACTGCTCAAACCCTAGCTCCACTCCCACGCACCCCCCTAAAACCCTAAACCCCAGTCTCCCACTCATCCACCCCCCTCAGCGACAGCTGCAGCAGTGGGAGACAAAGGAGGAGGAGGAGAAGGGCACGACGCGCACAACGGACACCCCCACAACCACCACCCCCACACTCCTCACCCCCAAACCCTAAAACGGGTGGGATAGGGGCAGGAGCGCGGGGGACGGAGAGGGGGGGGAAGGCGCGCGCCTCTAGGGCGCCAGAACGGACGGGTGGGGCGAGGGAAGGGGCGTGGCGTGCGCTGCTCCCCTGGGCGCCGCGACGGACGGGCGGGGGGGACGCGCGCGCGGCTCCCCAGGGCGCCGCGACGGCCTGGCGGGGCGCGCGCGGCCTCCCGAGGGCGCCGCGACGAGCTGACGGGGCGCGCGCGGCCTCCCCAGGGCGTTGCGACGACCACGCAGGGCGCCCGCTGGCTCCCCAGTGCGTCGCGACCGACGGGCGGGGCGCTCGCGGGCTCCCGAGGGCGTCGCGACGGACGGACGGGGGGCTCGCGGGCTCCCCAGCGCGCCGCGACGGGCAGGGTGGGGGGCCGCGCGTGCTCCCCAGGGCTCCGCGACGGACGGGCGGGGCGCGCGCTGGCTCCCCCACAGCAGTAAACCGCCACGCGCCTCGGGGCGCACGGCGGGCAGAAAACCGCCGCGCGCCCCGAGCGCGCGGCGGGATGAAAAATAAGAGGCCGCGCACCACGGGGCGCGCGACACAGCGTAGGGCAGCGGAAGCAGTAGGAGGGCCCACAGGCCAGGAGCGTATGTGCTCTGATACCATGTAAAGATAGTGTGTAGAGTTAGGAGCCATAGCTAGGTAAGTCCTAGCTAGGCAAGAGAAGTTTAGGCAAAAGAGGAGGGTTTTCACTAGCAGCAATGAGTATACATATAGCAAACCCTAGATGGGTTCTACTCGCTATAGAGCACCCCACTACAGGCTAGAGAATAACATTCTGACAATACTGACTGGACGCGCAACCAGTGAGGTCCTCGGAAATCAAACAATGTGAAAGTGGGGTGTTGACTTGCTCGAATATTGAAATTCGTTAAAGTCTTAATCAGGATTGAAAAATAAACTTATGCACGCGCTTATAATATATAAGCGTTTTACAAGGGGGGCGCTTATAATCGAATTCCGGCCATAAGTGCCATGCTCCGGTTAGAAGCGCCGGCACCTTTAATCAGACGGCACCTATATCCGGGGCCATACGGTATGCTTGGCCTCCTTTCCAAAAGTTTGAGATTGATTCCGTTCGAAATGGGCAAGGTGTGAACCAGTGCGCAATCTTCAACCTCGTCAGCAGTAGCAAGCCAATCATTCGCGTCGAACACCTGGAAGCATGAGCATTTGTGAGTTCACACTTCGAGAGAAATGCAACTTGCCACTTGTGCCTTGCTCTCGAGGGATGAGCACACTCTTGGTTTGAGGTTTCACTGCTGTTCAGAACGTGAGTAACGATTGGCGAGCATATGACGCTCACGTTACTTCCCACGTGGCGTAAACAGCTGCTCGCGTATTGACGAAATGAACACGCTGCGCGAGCAGCGACCTATCAATAACTTCCTGAAGTGGCAGCGCGAACTTGCCGCTCGAGCAGACGCCACTCGCTGCGATTGGGTCCGAGAAACTCGAGAGTCAAACTCGATTTCAATACCTACATCTCACTTGGTAGCGCTCGGTAGCGCTACCGTTTCGGTAAACGACGCTACCGAGTGAGTCAGCATTCTGCCCGCGGGCAGAAAAACTAAAACCCATTCGGATTGCATGCCATTCCGGAGCCTCAACCCTAAAATTTTTGGGTTGATGCCTCCCGAATGGCATGCCATCCGATGGGGGCTTATTTTTTTTTCTTGCCCGCTGACTCATTGCACTGCCTGCTGACGCAGCCAGTGCAATATATTACCCAGAACACCTTCGCCAAGCCCCATTGAAGTCAAATTCTTGTTCTGAACTGCTCCTTGATTGCTCGCTAAGAAAAACCAGTTCATTGCTTCAGCTGCTTAAATCAATGTCACAGATAATACGGTATTGGTTGGGTTACGAAAGAGAGTTATTTCTATAATCAACATCCAAGTGGTATGAAGTACATGTTCAAGGGTTTTGTCTAGAAACGCCGTTGATAATGTTCACCTAAGCAGTATTTCTTGAATTTGAGGAAAATCCCCAGGTCCTATATCCGGGAGAAGTCAATAATGTACGTTTCAGCAGAACTTCACAACTGTAAATCTCCAAAAGGAACTCCGCCATCAACAGAGTGTCTTAATACAACCGACCTCGACAATCAACAGCGCCACAGCAACAGTTCAATTGCTTCACTTCACCGTTTTCATCCATCACGCTGCCAACCTCGTAATTGTAGTCGTAGGTCAGTTCCTGCATTACAAGGCAATGCAGAGAAAGACAAAAACAGGCAAACAGGTCATATTACATGGCAAGCTCAAAGCTTGTGGCAAGCTCAAGTCGCCAGGGAACATTGGTGGTGAGACACCCTTTGCAATCTGGGTGAACAAAGCAAGATACCATTCGAGCTAGGGCTGAAGTTTGTGCAAAAGAAGACGTGATTCCGGGCAGGAACTTGGGCAGGGAGAGAGTGGAGAGAGGACAGATGAACTTGGGCAGGGAGAGAGTGGAGAGAGGACAGATAAACTTGGGCAGGGAGAGAGTGGAGGGAGGACACATGGACTTGGGCAGGGAGAGAGTGGAGGGAGGACATATGGACTTGGGCAGGGAGAGAGTGGAGAGAGGAGCAGAGGGACTTGGGCAGACTAAAAGCAGGGCCAGGAGGGTGTGGAAACAGAAACAATGGGACTAACAGTGTGGACAAGAAGGGGAAGGAGGCTGAAGGAAGGAAAAGAGAAATGGAGCCGACATTACTTACCGTTAGCGGGGGGATGTTCTCAGAGGCGACGAGGAGGAGGTGGGAGAGCTCGGGGCGCTTGTGGTCCCAGAGGGCGGACTGGTAGAAGAGATTGGGCGAGCAGCTGTGGTTGATGAAGCGCGCCACATTGCCACGCCGCAGCCCGTCGATGGCGTAGTGCACCTCCTCGTGCTCCCTGCCCTCCCCGCCCTCCCCGCCCTCCTTGCTCGCCTTTCCCGTTGCACGATGATTTTTGGCACTCGGCTTGGCCTTGGCTTGCTCCTCCAGTGCATGCTCCAAGTCCTCAAACATGGGCTGCAGGAAGAGGGAGAATACAAACAACAACACCCAGCAATGTCATACAAAGAACAAACACCCAGCGAAGTAGACTGTGCTTGTGCTCCTCCAATTGACAATGTTTTGTTTCCGCCCATTTTCTGCACACTCGCCCATTTGTGAGAGAATGAGTAGATGAGAATGGGAGCTTTGCTGGAATGAGTGAATGGGGTAGTCAGTTTTTTGCGGATATGAGTGAATTGATTGCAAAACAACTCGACTAGCTAGGCACGGAATGCGTGAATATTTTCGCAAAACTAAGTGAAAGCTGTAGTCATTTTTCTGCTGTAACAATTTGAAAGGAACTCAATGACAATAGACAAAATTTGCTCTCCTTGAATTTGAATTACTTTCACCCTTTCTAATAGTGGCTACCTTTTCTGAAGATTTGTTTCCTCGGCCGCTGGATGATACATACATCTCTGCCCTGCGTGCCGAGCTTGGCGGTGCGAACGGTGTCGATGCTGATGACGTACATGTCGTCCTCCACGTGATTGAGCCGCTCGTATGGCAGCACGTCGCCCACGTACTCGCACACCACCGCCCCCGCCGGGATGAAGTCCCACGACCGCACCGCCCACCCTTTGTGCGCCGTCTTGTACACCTGCGAGCGCGCATGCATGGAAGGCAACAGGGTATGTCAAACACTACTCATACACAATAATGATTGTGTGTTGTTAGATGTGCGTAGCGGCTCCTGCTTGTGCAAATGATCATATCAGACAAATGAAGGACAAGAAAGAAACAACCTCCAATGGCAAGACGGCCTTACCTCAAGGCGGAAGCGCAGGCCTTGCTGGCCAACTCGGTTATTACAAGCTGGGCCGCAGCCACACGCGGGGCCACACTCCAACACGATGCCGCGCGCTTTGACCAACCTGATTTATGTGCCAGGGTGCACACGTTAATAACTCGAATCATTGGGATGTATATAAATCCTTTCAGACCATTTCAGATCCCAAGAATTCTCTTTCCGCCTAGCTGCCAAGAACAGGTGAGTGTGCAGAGAACAGGTGAGTGTGCAGAGAACAGGTGAGTGTGCAGAGAACAGGTGAGTGTGCAGAAAATACGTGATTCTGCAGAGCATAGGTGAGTCTGCAGGGCTTTGTACCTTCCTCCTTGCACGTAGGGAAAGCCGTCACGGTTCCTCTTGGCACACGCGCACTTGCTCTCACTCCTGCACGCCCCCTTGCACTCGCACTTGTGCGCCCCTCCATGCAGCTTGAGCCCCGTGGGCATGATGCGCCCCGTCACGTACTCGAATGCTGCACGGGTTACCATACCAGAACGGGGGGACCCCATGGTGAGCAGAAATGAGGAGTAGGGAAGCGATGTGATTTGAATTGAATTGCAAACAGTTCAGCCTGAACCTGAAGAACCAGAGGGTGAACAAGAGGAAGAGCTGCTTTTTCCTGCCTTCCCTCCTTCCCCTCCCTTGCCACCATGTCCAGGTTTCCTGCCAGAGGGTGCACCAGAGGGTAAATAAGAGGGTTTACCAGAAGGGCGAATTAGAGGTCGAACCGGAAGGGTGAATCATAAGGTGACTTGGAGTGCGAACCAGAGGGTGATACGGAGGGTGACCTGAGGGCGAATGGTGAACTGGAGGGTGAACGAGAGGTTGAACCCGAGGGCGCACCACCAGAGGGTGCGCCAGACTGGTTGGAGTCGGTGCCAGCTGAACCGGTTCGAGTCCAGTCCTTTCTCAAGTTCAAGCGAATCCACACAGGCAACAAAACCACCGCATGCCAAGCCACCCCCAACCCTACGTTGCTAAATACGAGTACCGAGTATAATACGTTAGCGTATTATATGCTTGGTATATACGCGGTACGCCAAGGCTGGCGTACTGCTGATACGCAAAAATACGCTGGCGGGCAGCTAAAACTTTTTTTCCCGGGCAGGTATAAAAAAACCTGTTTCAGGGGGGGGGTTCAGGCCGACAACAACACATGTCAATATTTTATTTCATAAATATCCAGAAATACATAGTTCATCCACATAATCCCCACCCTCTAGCGAGCTTCCCCACAGCCTATTTCCTTGCGGGGCTTTTCCACCACCACCCCTTCCCCATACTCATCCGCCAGCACTGCATCATCTCGTTCCCCCCCCAGCAGGTCATCCTCCTCCTCCTCGTCCATGTTGTAGCCGCGGGGGATAGGGGCATCCGGGATGTTCCCGGGCACAACCGTGCTGGCCCCATCCTTGTTGTACCAATTGCGCACAACGTTCCAGTTGTGCGCAATGTAAACCAGGTCCGCACACTTGGCGGACCCGAGGCGGTTGCGGCGTGCGGTGTGGACGCCTTCCCACTGCGCCCAGCCACGTTCGCATGAAGAAGCCGAGACGGGCTGAGTGAGAATCCGGCATGCGAGGGTGGCAAGCTCAGGGTACTCGGTGCTGTGCCACGACCACCACTGCACCATGCTCATCTCCCCTTTCTTCACTGCCTCCCTTGCAGCTATGGCGCTCAGCTTGCCAAAACTGCCCTCCAAGTTGATGTAGGCCAGCAATGCCTCCTGCAGCACAAGGGAGGCGCGGCGAGGGGCACCATCCTTGCCGCGCCTGAAGGTGACGTGGTCATAGTGGCGCTCGATGTAGTCCTTGAACACCCTCGTGCACTCCACATCGTTCTTGAAAATTCCCTCCTCCTGGTTGGCCGGATTCAGGATCCGGCCAACCACATGCATGGGGCAGGCAAGGGAGTTGTCCCACCTGTCCTTCACAATCTTGGTGATGTCTGCCCTCTCTGTCCGAGTCAAGAAGTCGCCTGAAGCGTCGAGCTTGTCATTGATGTCCTCGGTAAGCTGTAGCATAATGTCATACAGCTTACCCATCATGCCTTTCGCGGAAGAGTCCGTGGCCCGCATGGCCTTGAATGGCACCGCCATGAGAGAGGAAAAGAACTCCGCCACCCCCCACCACTCCTCATCCATCACAGCAGCCCTGAATTTCTCGGCTGCAGTCTTCCTATCCTTGTCCCCCGCTGCCCACACCTTCCACTCGTCGCTGAGCACCATCGCCGCCAGCCCACTCCTCACCTCACATAGCCGGGCCATGGCTATGTATTGTGTCCCGAACCTGGTTCCCGCAGGCTTGAGCACCTGCTTCCCCCCCACTTTCTTCATATAGGCACGGGTGAAGTGGTGGTTGCGCACGAAGGTAATCATCTCCCCTCCTTTCTCCACAAGCCCCTTCGCCCATCCCATTTTGCCCACATCTTCCATTAACAGGTCCAGGACATGCGTGGCACATGGCACATGCTCAATGTGCGGCCATGTGCCCGCAATCTTCCGCGCTGCCGATGCATAGTTGCTGCCGCCATCGGTGCAGACCGCCACCACATTCTCCGGCCCCACCTTATCAATGACGGGGCGGAGAAGGCTGGCGATGTACCCCCCCGTCTTCGACTCCATGTTGCAGTCCACGGCCTGCTCGAAAACTGCGCCGGAGTCGTTGACAAGGAGTATGTTGGCCTGCGGGCGGCCACAACGGTCGGTCATCATGTCCGACGACACGGTGACACCGTCCCGCTTCCAGCTCGCGGCAACGGGGGCGAGCGCTGCCTCCATTTTCTGCCGCACTTTCTTCAAGCCCGCCCCTCCAACGTAGCCCCTCTTGGGGGGAACATACCCCGGTCCCGCGCGCGCAAAGCACTGGACTGCGTAGCGGAAGACCGGATCATCCACGATGCGCTCTGGAAGCTTCAGCGCCGAGATCATTAGGCAAAGCGCGTTCCGCGTCCTCCTTGGCGCACGTTGCCTCGTCGCCGAAGAATTCTGTTATCTTCCCCTTCTTCTCCGCAGAAGCAGTGACCGCGCCCAGCACGGAGTCGAGTGCTGCAGCAGCCGCCCCTCGTTTCATGCTCTTGTTTTCCTCCTTGTTTTCGTACATGGCACGCACTTCTTCACGGACTTTCGGGGACACGTCCTTGCAAAGCCTGACAGGGCGTCCATCTTGCCCTTTCCATTTGGCGAGGTGAACTGCGCAGCGAGTGGTTCCGCCCTCAAACTTGATGCCACAAAACTTACAAAGCTTGGGATTGCCTTTGGTGTGGGGGGGAATAAGAAAATGTTTCAGAATGGGGTTCGAAAGGCCAGCCTCAACAGGCTGCGTGTTGATCGCACTACTAGACGCGTGACCAGAAGCTACATTGCTCGTCGCGCTAGGAGGGGTGGAGTTCGACGCCATGGGGCGCGACTAAGGAACGGTAAACTGCTTGAGGAAAACGGGAGATCAGAGCTCGGGAATGAAATTGAGGAGGAGAGAAACGAATGAAGGATAGGAAGGCGTCAACGAGTAAATGCTCACATGACGTGCTGGACATTTGAGAGGGGTGGTTGGATATGAGAGGTTTGGTGGGGTGGTGTGTGGTTGGGGTGGTGGGAGGTTTGGATTCTGAAATTTGAATTTCAGACGTGGGTTGGGCGATGTGCTTGGTCGCGTAACCAGTCGCGAAGCCCTAATAACCGTCGCAAATTTTTTTCAATTTCGATTTTTTTTTTTTCGCCGGGCTGCCCGCGCGTTTTTTCACGAATTCGAAGCGTATTAGCGTACCACATACGTACGCAATCGTATATACGTGGTACGCCACCCTACCCAGAGCGTATTTGGCAACGTAGCCCCAACCCTCCCCAGTCGCCCTCCTCCTGCTCCCCTCTCTCCTCTTTCTCATGCCCGTCCCCTCTAGGCCCACATCTACCAGCATGCACGAGGACCCTGATGCGTCACCGGATGGAAAACAAACGCGTGAAACAAACCATGAAGGGTCATGCACACACGCACACACTTTGTGTTCAGACGATGACGTAATCAGGCCTACACCCATAGAGAAGACAAGCTTACTGATTACAAATATGCAAGGGATGATGTTTTTGTCAGAACTTGAGCTTATAATCCATACACTAGTAATGAGCTCAGAGTTCTTTAAATACATCCAGGATGAGCAAGGAATGGATGGGGAGGAGAATCATGGACAATCTCTAGGGATTGGGGGTAATCCGAAGGCAATCTCCAATTGGTGGGTTGGAGATTGCTTGGAGATGACATTTGGGTTTGGTTGGGATGTGGGTGTACACCCAACCAAACACAATGTGCAAAATACACTACGCTAGGATATAGAAAGTACAAATACAAAATGTGAGATTGAGGGCTAACACGATCAGATTTTCACCGTGCAGCAAAACTATGCATGTAACGTTCTTATCATTCAAAGATCTGTCCAACACGTGTTGAGCCTCAAACAAGTTTTGTGTCGAAAATAATGTGCATATAGTACTTTATTCAAGTTGTGGAAACCTTTATTGTAGAATGTATGTACCTTAATTTCACCTACCGGGTGGCATGGTGGGTGGAGTGTCGATGCAGTTGGTAACGGGGACAGGAAGCCTCTCCTTGCCATTTGAGAGGTCCGCGCACACAACACTGGCGCACACGGATGATCCCAAATTACAATTGAGTCAGTGATCGTGTAGTGATATGTTGCAGCAAGGTTGCAGCAATATGGTCTCATCCTAAGCCTCGACTCCCAGATGACTAAAGCGCAAAAAGTCATGATGTCAAGTTCCCCGTGAACGATATTCAGTGCACGTGCACTAGATGCAAGGGGCTTGTCCTGCACTAGATGCAAGGGGCTTGTCCCAAAAAGGGCGTGCACTCACTCTGATGCTCTGTTCACGCTCGTTGGGATCTGGCCGCGCATGAAGCGAACCTGAGGCACACAAGGGCATGACCCACAAGCGTAGTGCGAAAGTGAGGCAAGGTAGACATGAGCAAGTTACTGGATTGGTTTATTTCTATAGCCTGTATGAACATTTCTTCCATGGGGATAGTTTCTGGCTTGCTAGTTTGTGCGGGGGCAAGAGAGGAGCAACCACAGTGAGTACCATGCCGAGGTGGAGGGGGGGAAGGGGGGGAGGAGGGGGGGGAAGGAGGAGGAGGAGGAGGAGGAGGAGGAGGAGGAGGGGGGGGGGGGAGGAGGGGGAGGAGGAGGAGGAGGAGGAGGGGGAGGTGAAGGAGGAGAGGGGGGGGACGAGGAGGAGGAGGAGGAGGAGGAGGAGGAGGAGGAGGAGGAGGAGGAAGAGGAGGAGGAGGAGGAGGTGGAGGAGGAGGAGGAGGAGGAGGAGGAGGAGGAGGAGGGGGGGGGGAAGGAGGGGGAGGAGGAGGAAGAGGGGGAGGTGGAGGAGGAGGGGGGGGGGAACGAGGAGGAGGAGGAGGAGGAGGGGGAGGAGGAGGAGGAGGAAGAGGAGGAGGAGGAGGAGGAGGAGGAGGAGGAGGAGGAGGAGAAGGAGGAGGAGGAGGAGGAGGAGGAGGAGGAGGAGGAGGAGGAGGAGGAGGAGGAGGATAAGGAGGAGGAGGAGGAGGAGGAGGAGGTGGAGGAGGAGGACTAGGAGGAGGAGGAGGAGGAGGAGGAGGAGGAGGAGGAGGAGGAGGAAGAGGAGGAGGAGGAGGAGGTGGAGGAGGAGGAGGAGGAGGAGGAGGAGGAGGAGGAGGAGGAGGAGGAGGAGGAGGAGGTG
Source organism: Closterium sp. Naga37s-1 (assembly GCA_947471745.1). NCBI lineage: Eukaryota > Viridiplantae > Streptophyta > Zygnematophyceae > Desmidiales > Closteriaceae > Closterium > Closterium sp. Naga37s-1. Next base: position 90,998 of record CANJKZ010000321.1, on the reverse strand, counting down.
GGGAAGAAGGAGGGGGAGGAGGAGGAAGAGGGGGAGGTGGAGGAGGAGGGGGGGGGACGAGGAGGAGGAGGATGGGGAGGAGGAGGAGGAGGAAGAGGAGGAGGAGGAGGAGGAGGAGGAAGAGGAGGAGGAGGAGGAGGAGGAGGAGGAGGAGGTGGAGGAGAAGGAGGAGGAGGAGGAGGAGGAGGAGGAGGAGGAGGAGGAGGAGTGGGCGGCACAAGACGAGGAGGGGGAGAGAGGATCCGACCCGCTACTGTCTGGCGGGTCAGGGATTTCCCTCGATGATTTGTGCGGATCAACGATTTTGCCCGCCGATCATGAAAGTTGACTGAGCAAAGCCAGGCCCTCCCTCCTCCCCAACAAAATTGTTGAAACGAATCATTCAAACCTATTCGCAGTCGCTTCCCACCCATCACCTCACTGAATCTACAAGACCCAACCCCCCCACACCCTTTTACGGATCTCGACATTGAGCTCAGCCAGTTCTAGCGCCCTTCAGCTCATAGCACATACCACCACATCTAGACTGATCAGTGTAGGTCAGCACCAAAAAGCCGGGTCGTATGAGATTTTGAGGGGGGCCTCTAGAACCGAACGTTGGCGGACCGGAGAAGTTTGAGCTCTTCACACTAGCCGTGGCACCTAATCTGCCAGAATTGGACCGAAACTACTACAAAATGCCTGCTAAACATATTACTTTTAGATTCCCTATAACCGACTGAGGGAAACACACTAGTGTTAGGTGGCATGAGCATCCGGCCCGACCCGACCCGACTTGGCCGGGGCCAGGCGGGATCCTGGGTCGGGTCGGGTCGGTTCGGGTCGGGTCAGCCCCGGGCCAGGATGTTGGAGACCTTGACCCGGCCAGGGGGTACGACCTGAGGTCGGGTCGGGTACACGAAACCCGCTTTTGCCCGCGCTCTGTGCAGATTGACAATTTCGCCCGCCGATCTGCACAGATCGACAATTGTGGTGAAACGGACTGGATGACAGCTCATCGTCGCCTTGGGCACATTGCTATGCCCACACTGCAGCAACTGCAAAAAAAAGGAAGGGGTTAACGGGCTGAAGCTGATTGGTGCAGCAACAACTCACAAGTGTGAAACCTGCCTGCAGAGAAAGTTCACTTGGTTCCCGTTCCATTCAACCAAGGGTGGCAGCTGCCACATAGACGTGCAAACGTCTCGCTCCTCGTGCAAGTCCCACAGCAACCTCGCTGCCAGCTGTCGCTTGAATGTTTTGGCACCATCAGTAGAAGTGCTGACGCCACACTTGGCCAGCTTTCGCAAAGAGATCGGGTTGACTTTCAAGTCGGGGTCAAAGAGCATCTCGCTCAGCACCACCTGTTTGCTATCAGCTCATTTTAATGCAGCACGTCCCGTCCCTGTCACCTTGAGAGCGTGCCCGGATGCCGACTAGACCTCAGCAATCAGTGCAATCCCTATTTTGTCAAGGAGCTCGACCTTTGAAGTCGTACTCTATGCCGCTCCCGAATCCAAGATCCACGTGTTGAGCGGGTGCACTTCGGCTCCAGCATGCGGATTTTTCGGTACGAATCCATTCCATTGTCTAAAAGCTCTGGTTTTGGGGAAGGCTGAGACCGCTTGGAAAATCATACACGACTCCGGCACCAGTGACTACATCTTCACACACTTGGTTTGTTTGGGGTAGACGATTCCTGCGATGACGAATTTGGCGTAGATTTCTCTCAGCTTGTGGCTGAACGGGTTCTCCTTCACTAAGACGAAGGGTGGAGAGCCCTCTCTCCAACATGATAGTAGCTACAACTGAGGTGGGGGCATGGAGGTGCATGACCACAGACCATGCCTTGAAACCACACTCTTCCTTCGGGAGTAAGTGCATTATATACTGGCGTTGAGCGAGATTTAGGCTCAGAGACAAGATGTAGTACCCGGCGTATGAACGCTTGTCCCACTCATTTTGAGATTCCGCGGCACTAGGTCGTTTCTCGCTGCCTATCATAAGCCTTAGGAGACCTATCTGCCGAAAATACTGCTGCATCTTCCAAGACTAGTCGTCATAACCCACTCCACTAAACTTGTTGACTGAGAAGTTAATCAGCACCTCAGCAATGAGACCTGGCTTGTCCGGGCTAATCCTGGCTACCAAGACTCAAGTCCGGTTTGTCCGGCTCTGATGGAACCCCGGGTCGGGACGATGCCCATACCAAGGTAGCCCTGGACAGAACCATGCCCCAAGTGCTGACGTCCTCAGGGTAAGCGGCCCAACTGGCTCCGCACTCTGTATCCCTAACTAGCCGATACCACTACTCACGGGGGCTGAATTCATTTCTTCTCTAGGTGACCCCATCGTCGGATACGTTGAAAACGATTAAGTATCAGCTCCGATACCACGTGTTGAGTGCTATCTGCTATGCGGAAGCGTTAAAAAAACTTGAAATGACTAAGTTGAACCTAGCAACACCTACTCCTTTTGAGACCTTCCGAGTGTGACAGGGTGCCACCTCTCAGCCAAGGGCTCATAAGCACAAGGGAGTAACGTAAGTTTGGCTTAGCTCGTAGTGTGAGAGAAAACTGGTTGAACCGCGTTTTGGCACCACCGTGAAGCGTTTCTACTCTCGTCAATACGAAATAGAATTCCAATGCAAAAGCATGAAAGCATTGTTGTCTTGAAACAAACACAAGCACACAAAGGAAAACACGAGGCAGTTGTTTAACTGTAATTCAGGACGTCGCCATGGTGTCTTAGAGAACGGTTGCCTAACTGTTGCTGCACTTGGCATTTTCACCTCCTTGGAAAAAAACTTTCTTCAAATTACATGTCTGCCAAATGCCCCTGCTGAGTCATCTCACGAACGATCATGAACGCTCGTGTAGAATCATGAACACTCATGTAGGTTTCCCATTTTCAGTTGTTAACGGACTTTACCGTTGTTAAAACAGAATTCTCTGTTTTGTACTTGTAGCAAAATCATCACGCTAAGTGTCATGAATTTATGGTAAAACTACCTGTTTCTCGAGTCAACGTGGGATTCATTTTTTCTCAACTGTAATCCCGAGCACCCCTATGCCAACCTGCACGACCGATATATTTTTCATATGCCGGTGTCCTGTGTTCTCACCTTAACTTTTAGAAAATGACAGCAGTAAATTCCAGATTCAAGCATCCCTAGCAATAACATAATGGGTTGTGAACATGGGCAAAAGGGTGGAACCTGGTCAGTCGTGAGAGGCGGCTGGCCGGGGTTGCGAACGAGAAGGAATTTGTAGACGAAGAAGCCTTGCTCGCCACGCACATACTGATTTTGCTTCACCTACAGCGATTACAAGGATGCAATAGAACAGTAAGCATGCACCAGGCATAAGAATGGTATATTGGTGTTCTAAACGTGATCTCAAACCGTAAAAAGGTAAGCCAATCAACATGATACAAAAACGTGTGAGCCAACTCAAGCACAAGGCAAAGAAAGAGAGTCAGAAGGTTACATGGGCTGGGTGTTGAAATGGGGATGCACGCCGGCCCGGGTCAAACCAGGTCAGGCCAGCCACCGAGTAAGGCCAAATTCAAACCGGCAGGGTTGACGTTGTTTTGCGACCGGCCGTGCCTTGGCGCAACTTTGCAAGTCAAACTGGCCATGTTCCACCCAACTGGTGAGCGGTTCGTTGCTGGCCGATTCAAGTTTGGTCCATCCTCCAAATGTTTCCCAAACCGTTGGCTGGTTAGCGCTACTTTATTGCTTAATCACTAGCAGCTCGAGCATTAATGCACTTGTTTAAGCCACTTCAATGTGATTTTGCTTGGGCTCAGTTTGACTAAGGGCGTATCAAGAATACTGTTTGTGTCATGCGAGATTCTTGGAGCCCAGACATTCCACGCTGTTTCCACATGAGCAGCACCTGCCTATTGCTCATGTGGACCCACAAAGCAACCATATCAGCTCTTAAAGACAGACCCACCTTGTAAAGCCCATCGTATGTGAAAGCCCGTCCCGTGTCGGACTTCTTGCAGTTGTGCCCTCGAATGACTCTCACATCGTTCTTCACCTTAATGCTATTCTGAAGCAACCACAAAAACACATGTTTGGAGAAAGAAACGTAATACACAGCTTAAGACAAACACATGACCTAAACAAATATATAAACATGTCTATATATGCAGGGTGTTTTTTAACATCTTCACTTTCAAAACCAGAAGGTAGCATCTCACCACCTATTCAAACTGTGGTGCACCTGTCTGACTCTCAAGCTAAGCACCAAACTGTCATTTGTTTCTACCTAACAGTGATTCTGCAGTTCTAAATCAAACCGGAACTGCACCGCCACATTGAGGCATACGGTCAATGTGGCTGCCATCAATTTTGATGGTGAACAAAAAAGAGTGACCCGGTTCTGGTTTTATTCATACCGTTCCAGTTCAGTTAGACAATAGGCTGCTGATGCACCTCGAACTGGTGCAGTTCGTCACGACTTTGGTTGGTGGAAGTTGAAGCTCATTTTCTAGCTCTAACTATCTTCACATACAAATTGAACATCCCTCCCAAGCATTGCGGGACCCTTGGATCTGGGATTCCGCGGCCAAATCTGCACGGTTCTCGAATAAAGGAAGAAAATGACGTCATTACGCCTGTGATTACAACAAAGGCTCACTCAAGTCGAACCAGACCAGACATGTCTGGGTCGCACCACAGGTGGTTTGACCCAATTTCCAGGGGTTGCAGATCGGCAACATGAGATCACACGTTTTTTGACCCGGACAGAACCGGTCCGGTTTGGACATTGGGTTCGACAATTGACCCGGTTGAACCTGAACCCTTTGTGGTTCAAAACTTGCTCGTGCCTACTCAATAAGGCTGCAAGATAGGCTTCATCCGACCACGCGGCATTTGCAGCATCATCTCTTGACGTATGTGAGGTTAGACATGAGCAACGAACCGATTGCGCTCGGTTGATTCTATTCGAACAGGCCAAGAAGTTAGCAGCGGACCGGCAAATGTTTGGGCAGACAGTTCGTCCGAACTTATGAGGCCGCGTCGAAGCCGAACGGTTCGACGACTGATCCAGGTTCGTCGCAACCAGCTGAGGTCTCGCACGCCACGCAGTGATTTCACTTGACAAAGCTGGCCTAGGGGTTAGGGTTGGACGTCATTTGACATCGCAGATCCAGACATGTTTTAGTTTAAATTGGTTTCTTCCCTCCTATGCATCAACTCCCACTCACCTTAGATTATGTTGGTTCGTGGTGATGAGCGGTGAGCAGTGGGGCGAATTGGTTGGGAATGTTTGTTTCAAAACATTTGTTGGGGAAGAGGAAGTGCCTAGGATCAGTAAATTAAAGCAAAATCCCGATCGGCCAGCCGAAATCGACGATTTGCGCAGAAAGTCACATGAGTGCTGCTGATGGAATGCTGCTGAATCTGCCGAACACGCTTCTTAAATTCTACATTAAATATCGCCCTAAGCCCACATGCAAGTAAGCATGAGCAACTGACCCGACCCGCCGCGACCTGACCCGATTTGAGCGAGCCAAGTGGGAACTGGGTCGGATGGGGTCGGGTCATACCGGGCCAAGCAGCTTGCGTCATATCTATTCGGCATGATGATTGCCCAGCAGTTCGTTTTGCCGAACTTGGCACCGGCCATGTCATATCATTCTGCATGATGATTCGCCCCATGAGGACGCTCATGAGGGCGCAAGACCTGGCTGTATCTAAGTTATTTAGATACTTGTTAATGAATACCATTGTTTGTCACAGTTACGCCTGGAACATCATAGTTAGGAATGGTACATTCTGCTGGTCCAATGCTACGAGTCGAGCTTTGCTCGCACTCGTCCGAGCCTTAAAAACACTAGGCCAATCTCTGAAAACCTCGTCAAACATGACGAGTGACGAGTACCGTTCTTAGCTGAAAAGGTTCGTCCCAGCAAAACTCGGCTCGTCATAAAGCTCGCACGAGCTTGACCTATGACGAGCCGATTTTTTTCAGCTCGTGCCAAAGCACTGTGAGAACTAAAGCTTTGAATCGGTACATTAGTAATGAGCTCAAAGCTCTTAGGGTACATCCGAAATGAGCAAGGTATGGATGGAGAGGGAATCGGAGGCGATCCCTAGGGGATAGAGAATACTTCCAAGGCAATTTCCAATTGGTGGGTTGAAGATTGCTTGGTGATCACATTTGGGTTGGGTTGGGATGTGGGTGTACACCCAACCCAACCAACACAAAGTGTAAACTACACTACACTAGGATATAAAAGGTACAAGTACAAAAGTTGAGATTGAGGGCTAACACTAACATGCACATGTATACTGTTCGGGTTCTGTTCATGCTCATGTGGGAGTTTCTAAAGCATACCATGAGAGCCAGGTTTCCGGATCGCAGAACTTGGTTGGCCACTTGCTTTCGTGAGCCCAAAAGGTCGTTGCCGCCCTGCCCCGTGTACCAAATGCGGCTCGCCTCGTCCTCATCGTCCTCGTATCCTCCAGAGACCACCACAGCCACCGCGATGGACTTGTCATAAGGGCTCTCCTGTTAAGCAAAATCGGTGATTGCAATGCAAGGAATTTAATACCATACAGGACGTTAGGCATGCCGCATGAGCATGGTATTGAACAAAGGTTTGGTTCACTCGAGCCTCTGATTTTGTGATGCTGAAACCTATACATACATGGGCATTTGAACCGACCCTGTTATGTGAGGCTATCATTTGCATTCACGTTTGTCTGCCTCCCATTATATGTTCGTGCGTTGCATGCGTGGTGTGAGCCTGTGCAAGAATTTGTGTTTTTTGTGGTTTGGATTCACTGAGTGTGTGTGTGTGTGAATGTTATTTGGCTTGAGCAGATACCTGAAGTGACTCCCCTGCCCAAGAGCTTTCCGACGAACCAAGAATTGTTGCTATCGGAGCAAGAATGACGAAGTTATAATCGTTCGAAGTTTTGATTGGCATGCGACGACTTTGGGAAGTTGTGAAGTGACTCAATATGGGGTACAGATTTTTTGGGGTTGGGACATGCTGCCAAGTGGTTGGGAGAAACCAAATTGGGTTGGCAAGTGTGGCCAACTTCGGTGGGGTTGATTGTGGAGGTTGAGAAAATGACAAAACTAAAAGTGGAATTGCTATAGGGAGAAGATTTGATGTGCTTATGGGGTTTCGTTCGTTGGAAACTCCTTGTGGACCTTCCCTCTTGTCCTCCTACCTGGTTTTTAGCTAATCTAACTTTCTTGTGTGGAAATTGTGAGATAATTCTATTTGACTTACGTTTCAATGGCAACATACCCCCAAGTGCGCCGAAATTAATATCTCAAGAAATACTCCACCTCTTAATAAGATTCAACTTGGGAATGGTAGCTACGGTGTAGGGCTACTACATATCCGAAACTGGTGAAGTTTCAACGATGCATTTTTCATCGGCTTGTTACGTACAAATTGCCTAGTTCCTACTGCTGATAGTACCACGATAGCTGAAACAACTCTTCTCGGGGTCACCTCCGAGGGTCCTTGGGTGCCTGACCAAAGTCAGCCCCTATCCAAGGGTCCGAGTTTGTCGAAAGAGAATCTCAGTAGCGTAGAACTGCAGCAGCGGAAGTCCTATGTTGCGGCGTAGTCAGAGAATCCTTGATAAACTTGAGAGTCGCGTGGGAGAATGCTTGATAGACAGAGAGTTATTTTTAATATCCAAGACATACATTTTTATATTCTCTAAGCTGATCCTACTGCTAGATATCTAACATCTCTAAGCAATTCCTATCATTAGCGAGGCGCGAGCAATTTTCGCGTTTCCCTCGTTTTATTTTGTGACTCGGCTAGGTTGCGATTCGCCGGCGAATATTTCAACTGTTCGCGCGAAATTTATTAACGGCATTGATCCGTTCTTATTTTCACGCTCTTCTGATAACGGACGGCTCCGATCGATCCGTTCTGTTTATTTGAGTCAGCTTCGCTGTCTTGAACATGCGTGCTGATTTGGGCCAATCTCCTCGCTTGAAATACTGGTGGCGTTAGCAGTTTCGCCACGTACTTTGATCGCTCGAGTCGTGAGCACTTTCTTGAGCTGACGAGTTCCAGATGGCGAGAGTGCAGCTCTCAGAATGTCGGTGCTGCCCTCTGCTTCAGCCGCGTCAGCTTGTTCGAAGCCTGTTACAAACTTGCGTGAACACTTGTTCAGAACATGTTCGAAACCTGTTCTGAACATGTTCGGAACCTGTTCAGAATATGTTCGAAAACCTGTTCTGAACATGTTCGGAACCTGTTCAGAACGACGAACTCGCTGCGCGAACATTGACCAATCAGCGCAGTCGAAATTCGTCGCTTTGAGCACCAACGAGCTCGCAGCGCGAACGGGAACTCCGTGCTGCCTTTTGATCGATCGATCAGTCGAGTCAAGCCGAGTCTATGAACCGACACCTCCCACTGGTCAAAGCTAAATCCCACTTCGATAATAAACGATCCGCCTCAGCGCTTTTCGCCGCGCATTCCCAGGAGATAAACCGGCTGATTGATATACATAAAATTGATTATGTATTAACACACTCCCCCTCAATCTGTCGGTTTTTCTCCCCCTCTCCCTTAGTTCATGCTCATGCCGCTCATCCGCGCACATCGCCAGTGTGGTTCGTCAGCCAGCCGCTTGGTCAAGACATCTGCCGGCTGCTGCTGTGTCTTAATGTAGATCGGGTTGACAGTTCCTCGGTAACTTCCTTGCGCAACCAGTGCCACTTCAGGCGCATGTGTTTGTTGAGGCCGTGAAGGACAGCGTTGCGAGCCATTGCGATTGCTGACATGTTGTCGCAGTAGAGTGGCGTGGGAATCGTCTGCTCTTGACCGATCTCTTCCAGTAACCTTCTCAGCCATATGATTTTCCTTGACGGCATGAAACATGGCCATGTACTCGGACTCGGCAGATGAAAGAGCCGATTCACTCTGTTTCTTGGACCTCCAGCTCACCGGTCCTCCCCCTATCATGCAGATATATCCACCCACAGAGGATGAGTCTTCCTGCTCCGATGCCCAGGTTGCGTCCGAGAAGCAAGTGAGAAAGAGTTTCTGTTCCGGTAGCCTCTCTCCCTTCTCCCTTAGCAGCTCTACCCCCTTCTGCTTCTGCTGTGCCGTTGCTGAGAATTGAACTCCTACAGATGGGAATGAGTTTAGGTACTTCACGACTCTTTCGGCTGCGTCAACTTGTTCCTCAGTTGGGTTGGACACCACCCTGGCGAGTTGTCCGACCGCAAAGGAGATGTCCGGCCTTGTGTGTACAGCGGCGTACAGAAGGCTCCCCACAAGTGATTGGTAGCGCCGCTGCTCTCCCTCCTCAACTCCTTCTCCTTCCTCCGCTTTGACAAGTTTGAATTCGCATGTTAGTGGGGTGGCGACCTTCCGTCCGAGCTCCATGTCGTACTTCTCCAGCAGTTGCTTCACGTACTTCTCTTGGTGAAGCTTCAGCCACATGTGATCAGGGTCGCGTTCGATGTGCATGCCGAGGTAGTAGGAAGCCTCTCCAAGGACCTTGCACTGGAAAGTCTCCATGAGCCCTTTCTGCACCTTTTGAATCTCCTTTATGCTGCTGCTGAATAGTAGTATGTCATCGACATGCACCAAGAACAGCACCATCTCCTCCTTCTCGCCCTTCAGAAACAAGCTCTCATCACAGCTGCTTGCTCTGAATCCCAGCTCCCCCAAAACGGCTGCCAGTTTTTTATACCAACACCTTGGAGCCTGCTTGAGACCGTAGATAGCCTTGTTCAGCTTGCATACTCTCCCCGTTCCGTCCTCATATCCCGAAGGCTGCTCCATGTAGACTTCCTCTTCGATTACCCCGTAGAGAAAAGCCGTGGTTACATCCATCTGTTGGATGTACCATCTGCTCACTGCTGCGTCAGCAAGGATTCCTCTTCGACCCCGTTTTCCTTGGTTTCGGCAGGTTCTGCCTGAGGGGCTTCCTCCTGAATCGGATCGAATGACAGAGAAATCTCCTGCAGCTGCTGTGCAGTTTTCTCCTCCTGCTGTTGTTTCCAGCTCCCGTACATCACGTTCTCAAGGAATTTTACATCTCGGCTGTCAAAGAAACGCCCTTTCTTCGGTTCCCACAGCAGCTTCCCTTTGTTTTCCTGTGCCAGGCCAAGGTGCACGCACCAGATCGCGCTCGCTCCTAACTTGCTCCTGTGGGCTTTGGGAACGTGAGCCACCGCCATGCATCCGAATACGTGCAGCATGTCAACTGGCGGTTTCCACTTGAGCCACCGTCTCATTGGAACCCAACTCTCATCTCCGATATTCGTGAGGACCCTGTTTCGTGCCACCGTTGCATGCCTTACAGCATGCGGCCACTTTGAGTTTCCGAGACCGGACTCGATCAGTAGTGCTCGGGCTGTCTCGAGGATCGTTCTGTTTGCTCGCTCAGCTACCCCGTTGGACTGTGGAGAATAAGCTGTGGTGTTTTCCTTTATTATTCCCCTCTTCTTCAGCCAATTCTCCAGCTTGTCTCCCGTGAATTCTCCACCACGATCAGTGCAAATCCGCTTCACCCGACATTCAGATTGTGTTTCTGCCGTAGGAATCCATTCATCCTGAATCACCGCTGCTGCATCGCTCTTTTGCCTCAAGGGGTAGGCCCACATGACTCTGCTCCAGTCATCGATGATCGTAAGAAAATATCGCTCTCCCCCATCCCCTTGTACTGGCAGTGGTCCGACGAGGTTCATGTGCACTAGTTCCAGCGGCTTTTTACCGCGCTTGGAGACCGAGGAGAAAGGGAATCTGGTGAACTTGCTCACCAAGCACGTTTCGCACGTATGTTGCGGGGCGGTGCCGCTCAGCTTCAATCCATTTACCGCTTCCTCCTTGACCAGCTGCTGCAATACCGTCATGTTGACGTGTCCGAGGCGCCTGTGAGCAGTCACCCAATCTGCTTCTCCGCTTCTTGCCGACACCCGTTCCTCTGACACACTTAGAGCACTGTTCTCCCCTAGGCCTCTGGTCTCATCCTTTTCCCATGGTACCACCGGTAGTTGCCACATGGACCTGAAGACATCCTTGTCTTCGCGCAGATCCCATAGAACTCGGTTTCCTAACTCCCCCTTAAAGCTTTTTGATCCATTCGTGTTGGTGCTGACTCCGGCCTTGCCAAGCCTCCTGAGCGAGATCAGATTCGCCTTTAGATCCGGGACCAGTAGCACGTTCTCTAGTATAACAGGATTACCGTCTGCTCCCTTGAACAGTGCTCGACCTGCTCCTTGCACTTGCAATGCGTGTCCTGATGCTGACCGAACTTCCGAAATTGGTGCTGCACCAACTTTGTCCAATAGATCAGATCTCGGAATCATTGTCCACGATGCTCCCGTGTCTAAAATCCAGGCGCTTAATGGGTGAAGCTCGGCTCCCACTTTTGCTGAGGCCCCACTTTCATTTTCTTCCCCCTCCACTTGAAAAAACTGTCCTGCCGATCGCTCGTTGTACTCTTCTTCATCCGCATAGTCTTCGGAGTCGTTGTTCATGGCTCCTGCTCCCCTTCCTTCATTCGACTGATTCGTGGGGGTCCACCACTCCGGCTTAGTGTTGCACTTGAACCACGGATGCCCGATCTTCTTGCAGTAGCAGCAACGTCCTTGCATTCTTGTATTGCCCCCATTGGCCCCATGTCCTCCTCGATTTGCTCCTCCACCACGAGCATACGAGCTTCCTGATTGCTCCTGCCGATAGTCATCATTACGGGTTCCTCTTCCAGGCCAGGGCCTTCCTCGGCCCCTTCCCCTTCTGCTGCCTTGCATCACATAGCCGCTGCTCCCTTCATCCCCGCCCCTTAACTGACGACGCCGAAAGTCTTCTTCAAGAATCTTAGTTCGCACCCATTCCATGGTCCATAAGCTCTGGTTTTGTGGCAAGCTCAGGCCGCTGGTAAAAGGTAGCCAGGACTCGGGCAGCAGCGACAACATCTTGAGACACTTGGTTTGCTCTGGATATCACACCCCTGCAGCAGTAAGCTTGGCATAGATGTCCCGCATCTTGTCGATGACACCTTGGATCGGCTCCCCCTCACTGAGTCGCAAGGACGACAGCTCTCGTTCCAACATCAGAGTAGCCACAACGGACGTTGGCGCGTGCAGGTCCTTGAGCACAGTCCAGGCTCGAGGTCCACAGTCTTCTTCCGGCAGCAGGTGCATTATGTGCTGCTGTTGATTCAGCTCCAGGCTCTGGGACAGGAGGTAGTATCCCGCAGATGATCATTCATCCCAGTCAGCTTGCAGGCTTGCATCCGATGGTCGCTTCTCCACTCCCGTCATGAGTTTGAGAAGCCCGATTTGCCTGAAGTAGAGCTGCATCTTCCTTGACCAGTCATCGTATCCGTCCCCATTGAACTTCTCAACGCTGAAGTTCCGCAGCACTTCCTTCAGGAGCGACCCCTGGTTTGTTCGAACTCCTTGCTGCACCACGATGCCGGTTTCCTGAGTTCCGCTGCCCGTGGGTGCGGAAGATCCTTCTCCATCCTGGGATCCCATTATGCTCTGACGCCGCAATCACGTCGATACCAGCGCTGATACCAGCTTGTTACGTACAAATCGCCTAGTTCCTACTGCTGATAGTACCACGATAGCTGAAACAACTCTTCTCGGGGTCACCTCCGAGGGTCCTTGGGTGCCTGACCAAAGTCAGCCCCTATCCAAGGGTCCGAGTTTGTCGAAAGAGAATCTCAGTAGCGTAGAACTGCAGCAGCGGAAGTCCTATGTTGCGGCGTAGTCAGAGAATCCTTGATAAACTTGAGAGTCGCGTGGGAGAATGCTTGATAGACAGAGAGAGTTATTTTTAATATCCAAGACATACATTTTTATATTCTCTAAGCTGAACCTACTGCTAGATATCTAACATCTCTAAGCAATTCCTATCATTAGCGAGGCGCGAGCAATTTTCGCGTTTCCCTCGTTTTATTTTGTGACTCGGCTAGGTTGCGATTCGCCGGCGAATATTTCAACCGTTCGCGCGAAATTTATTAACGGCATTGATCCGTTCTTATTTTCATGCTCTTCTGATAACGGCTCCGATCGATCCGTTCTGTTTATTTGAGTCAGCTTCGCTGTCTTGAACATGCGTGCTGATTTGGGCCAATCTCCTCGCTTGAAATACTGGTGGCGTTAGCAGTTTCGCCACGAACTTTGATCGCTCGAGTCGTGAGCACTTTCTTGAGCTGACGAGTTCCAGATGGCGAGAGTGCAGCTCTCAGAATGTCGGTGCTGCCCTCTGCTTCAGCCGCGTCAGCTTGTTCGAAGCCTGTTACAAGCTTGCGTGAACACTTGTTCAGAACATGTTCGAAACCTGTTCTGAACATGTTCGGAACCTGTTCAGAATATGTTCGAAAACCTGTTCTGAACATGTTCGGAACCTGTTCAGAACGACGAACTCGCTGCGCGAACATTGACCAATCAGCGCAGTCGAAATTCGTCGCTTTGAGCACCAACGAGCTCGCAGCGCGAACGGGAACTCCGTGCTGCGTTTTGATCGATCGATCAGTCGAGTCAAGCCGAGTCTATGAACCGACACCTCCCATTGGTCAAAGCTAAATCCCACTTCGATAATAAACGATCCGCCTCAGCGCTTCTCGCCTCAAATGACTTGCGCATTCCCAGGAGATAAACCGGCTGATTGATATACAGAAAATTGATTCTGTCTTAACACGACGACGTTTCTTGTGAACACGACTATTCTGTCCAGAATTTGAAGCCAACGGTTTGACAAATTTATGCCCCTAATCTTCGTACACTCCGTCCTTAGTCTCTAATAAGTGGTATCGGAGCAGATTAAAGACTCTGTAGAGAGTAAGTGTGAAGACCCTCCTAAACCCACCATGGCCTGTAGGCGTGCCTAAGTGGAGTTCTAGAGGTTGCTTGTGACTTTCGCTAAAGGGAAGTTCTGCCGAAATTTCGTTGGCGCCGACATTTGTGGAAATTGAGTAGGACTTCGGTGTGGACAGCAAACGGGGAGCTTGAACCTGTGATTGGGAGCAGAGAAAATGAGTCTAAGGAGTGGAGATGCAGCTGAGAAGAGGGATGTGCCGCCACCATCCAAGATTGAGGCATTGGATGGCTCCAACTATGAGTAATGGAGCGGGCGGATGCGGACTACGTTTAAGCGCTACAAGCTGCTGAAGCTTGCGATGGGAGAAGAGAAGATGCCGGAGGAAGGCGGTGCCCGCGATCGATGGATTGAGAAGAGCGCAGTGCTGTACGACCCCAACCTTCAATCGGTCAACAATGACATGTTCTAACACATCAAGGATTTGATGGAGTTGGATGATTCCGGACCGAAAGCGTAGAAGCTACTGCGTGACGTAATTCAGCCCAACACGCTGCCGATGGTGATTGTGTTGGAGAAAGAGCTGGCTGCCCTCTCCATGCGACCGGATAGACATGAGCACAAGGGCGAACACCTGTTCGGTTCGCCTCGAACGTGTTCGAGGCGAACCGAACAGGTTTGTTTTTTTTGCTTAAATTGTTCGCCGAACAGTGTTCGATGTTCGCCCGAACACGTTCGTGTTCGGGCCGCTGCTGCAATTTGCCCCGCGACGAACACGAACGTGTTCGAGGTTCGCCCGAACACGCCTTCACAGGCGAACGGCGAACACGAGTTTTTGCTTAAAGTGTTCGCCGAACCGAACAGTGTTCGGTTCGGCAAACGGATGTGTTCGTCTAGGGGCGAACACGAATCGTGTTCGCACCTTGCTCATCCCTACGACCGGATGATGATGTGAAGCCGGTTCTCGACAAAATCAAGGACATCTATGCGAGGATGGCAGCGGCGGGCAGCAAGGTGTCGCAGATGCAGCAGGGTGTCGCAGATGCAGCAGTGCACCAAGATCATCTCGGTGCTCGACAAATCATGGGACAACCTCATCCCCACCCTCAACACTCAGCAGGACCAGTGGACACCAGAGTGGCTACTGCAGCAGATTCTGCAGAAGGACTTCCGCAGACGCCACACGAGCGGTGATGCTACCGATAAGACTGTTGAGGGATACGGAGATGCAGGAGGCAGCAAAGGAAGAGGGGGTGGGAGAGGCCGAGGCCATGGGAAGGGCTTTGGCAGAGGGAGAGGCCGAGGTGACTACAATGAAGGGCATAGGAGCTCTGGTGGCAGGGGGAGCACCCGAATGGAGGGTGCGTGCTGGTACTGCAAGAAGGCTGGACACCCATGGTTCAAGTGTTTCAGCCGGCCCGAGGAATGGGCGCCCCCAGACATGAAGCCACCAAGTGGTGAACGTGCACGAGGTGGCACTGTGCAAGGTTCAGGTGCACAAGATGATGGTGCACAAGGTGATGGTGCACAAGGTGATGGTGCACAAGGTAAAGCCGACCCTGGGATGTTCCTCATGGTTGAGAATGTGAAAAGGAGTGAGGGTGATGTGGGCTCGGTTGGGAAGGGTGTAATGCACCCTCTCACTCACTGGGTAATCGATTCAGGTTGCACTAGTCACATGACCCCACGGGCAGATCTGCTCGACGAGGTAAAACCTTCTGGGAAGATCAAGTTTGTGGCTGCCGCTTCAGGTGCTTTGCTCCCTGTGATTGGAAAAGGAATGCAAAGGTAATGGGAGCAAAAGGGGAGCTTGTGGGGCTTGGGAATGTGTTACTGATTGAATGTTTGTCCACTAACTTCCTCTCTGTGCGCCGGCTGCAGAAAAGCAAGGCCAAAGTTACGTTCGGCCCAACCAGCTGCCGTGCAAAGCTTGGGAAGTTGCTGCTGTGGGATTTGGAGGAGAAGAGCAGCTGCATCAAGGACCTATGGCAGCTGCCCATGATCCCGTGGAACGGAAAACCACCAGCAACGGCAGCGGCTGCAGCAACGGCTAAAGCAACTACGGGAGGAGAGGTGACTGCACCAACTGATGGGGCCCTGGATGCAGTCAAGAAGGTGCACCAGCCACAGCAACCACATGGTGAGGTGCTTGCTGGTGTGGATGCGACAGCTGCATGGGCGAAGGCTTCATCTGTGAGTGGTGAGACGTGGCACGAGAGGCTGTATCATGTGAATTTTCCTATGCTGCAGAAGTTAGTTAAGGATGGGAGCTTGAAGGGGATCGAGGTGAAGGGGGCAGCAAAGGAGATTGAGAGCTGCCCTACATGCCTTGAGACGAAGTTCACTAAGTTCCCCTTCAGCAGCAGCACGGGACTAGCCAAGGCTCCACTTGCACAAATGCACATGGATGTGGTGGGCCCCACGAGGGCCCCTTCTCTCTCGGGCAGCCACTACTTCTTGACCATCGTGGACGACCACACGCGTGCGGTGTGGGTCTACCCTCTCAAGACCAAGAAGGAGGTGGCAGCGGCTGTGTAGAAGAAGTGGATGCCGAGAGCACAAAAGGAGAGTGGACACAAGGTGAAGGTGATCCGCACCGACAACGGAGGGGAGTTCATTGGCAATGAATTTGAGGCGGTGCTGAAGAAGAAGGGCATCCAGCATCAGCTCACAATGCCCTACATCCCTCAGCAAAACGGGGTGGCTGAGCGTTTCAACAGGACCCTGCAGGAAGGTGCCCGCACTCTCCTTGGGCGTGCAGGGCTGCCGGATCCGTTTTGGGTGACAGCACTGCGGCAGGTCGCCCTTGTGAAGATCAAGGTGCTGGCGACTGTGGGGGACAAGCAGTGGGTCCTGTATACCAAGTGGTATGGGAGTGCACCAGCAGTCAACATGCTGAGAGCCTTTGGGTGCATGGTGGTGTTTCATGTGCCTAAGGAGAAGAGGGGAAAGTTGGAAGCTTCTGGGAGATGGGGTGTGCACTTGGAAATTGCGAAGGACCACAAGGGATGGCTGCTATGGGACTTGACTAGCCATAAGCTGACTGTTTCGAGGGATGTGAAGTTCCTCGTGTCCTTGTACTACAAGGAGTGGAAGCAGCAGCAGCAACTTCTTACTACACCGCTGATTGTTGAGGTCGATGAGGTGCAGCGGTCCTCGAGACGGGTGGATGTCTCTGTGTCACAGGAGATCTCTGGGGTGACTGAGGATGGGGGAGAACCTGAGGTGGAGGAGCAACAGCAGCAGCAGCAGCAGCAGTAGCAGCAGCACCAGCAGCACTAGCAGCTAGGCATGGGCATCAAGCCCGACTCGGCCCGACCCGTTCCAGTCTAGGGCGATTTGTGACCCGTACCCGGGTTTGTTACAGAACGGGTCGGGTCGGGTCGGGTCAAAATACGCTACAGAGTATGCAAGGCCGCTATCGCGCTAATGCTGGGACCGCGAGCGCGCTATTGCGGGGATGCGATCGCGCCAATGCGTGGCGCAATGTTGCTGCACTAATGCAGAGCCGCGATCGCGCTGCTGCGCCCCTGGTCGCGCGACACTGCGAAATGTCGGGCGCGCCTATGCCTAACCTGAATATAAATTGCAAATTAGTGCTAACATTGAAGTGAAGATTGTAGGAGGCTTGGTAGGTGCGGTGCAGAGTTACTAGATTGATCTGGTCTAGAGACTAGATCTAGATGTCGAGGAACACAAAACATCAAAACCAACTGATCCCCCTCTCCAACGTGTACCCTAATCAGAGAACGGGTCGGGTATCCCTGTCATTCGACTAGGTACACGACCCAGACGGGACGGGTCAACCCGACCCGGCGGGTCGCTGATACCCGTCCCTAAATCACAGTGACGGGTCACGGGTCGACCCGACCCGTCCGAGTATACCCGACCCGACCCGGGCGGGTCGACATTCTCAGCATTCCTGACCCGACCCGTCCGGGCCAAATGCCCATGCCTACTAGCAGCAGGAAGATGCTCCACCACGTGCCCAACGTCCGCCTGACCGTCCTATGAGAGATGTGCACCCTCCTAACAAAGTGACCTATCCCAGTTTTGGCAAGTCAAAAGTGGTATGGGCTGGGAGTGTGGCTGAGCAGTGTGATGAGGACGAGATAGCACAATGCTATTGGGCAGTCGTCCCTGAGCCCAAGACTCTTGTCGAAGCCTTGAGTGGGCCCGATGCTGAGAAGTGGAAGAAGAGTGTGAAAGAGGAGTATGACTCTCTGCTGGAGAATAAAACGTGGGAGCTGTGTAAGCTGCTTCCTCAGAAGAAAGCCATTTCTTCCAAGCTGATCTTCAGGCACAAATATGGACCTGATAGGGAGCAGACCCGTTACAAGTCAAGGCTTGTGGCTGAGCGGTTCCAGCAGACAAAGGGGAAGGACTTTGACGAAATCTTTGCTCCTATGGGAAAAGGAACGACACTGAAGGTGTCGTTGGCAACGGCTGCAAACCTCGGATGGAGGATAAAGCAGATGAGTACCACGACTGCGTTCCTCAATGGGATCATCCTGAAGGAGCTGTACATGCTGCAGCCTGAGGGGTTGGATGATGGGAGCGGCAGGGTGTGCAGACTGAAGAAGGCCATCTATGGCCTAAAGCAGGCTCTTCGCACATGGTACCACAAGCTGGAGGAGACATTGCAATGATTGAGCGTGTGGAAGAGATGCTGGAGATGCAGTTCAAGTGTTCTAAAATGGGAGATGTGAAGTACTGCCTTGGGATGCATGTGGAGAGGGACCTTGACAAGGGAGTGTTGAGGTTGCACCACAGGAAGTATTTCGAGGGGCTGGCTGAGAAGTATGGGCTGCAGGATGGAGAATAGCCAGCAACCTTACTGCCTTCGGCGTTCACTGTGGAGCCCTGTGCTGATGAGGAGGTGGTGGGTGAGAATGACAAGAAGATATTTCACTCCATGGTTGGGGCACTCAATTATACGGGCAACCACACGTGACCTGACATTGCCTAGCTGAACCTGAGCATTGGAAGGGCATGAAGCTTGCTGGGATGAGTATGCATTGAGGGTGCATGCTTGAGCTATGGCATGTGGGACGATGGTAGGCAGCCAGAGGGGGAGTTTGTTATGTGATGCTATCATTTGCATTTTCGTCTGTCTGTCTCCCATCATATGTTCGTGCGTTGCATGCGTGGTGTGAGCGTGTGCAAGAATTTGTGTTTTGTGTGGTTTGGAGTCTCTGAGTTTGTGTGTGAATGTTATTTGGCTTGAGCAGATATCTGAAGTGACTCCCTTATTCAAGAGCTTTCCGAAGAACCAAGAATCGTTGCGATCGGAGCAAGAACGACGAAGTTATAATCGTTCGAAGTTTTGATTGGAATGCGACGAGTTTGAGAAGTTGTGAAGTGACTCAATATGAGGTACAGACTTTTAGGGGTTGAGAAATTCGTCCCAATCACTGTAGATGCTGCCAAGTGGTTGGGAGAAATCAAATTGGGTTGGCATATGTGGCTTACTTGGGTGAGGTTGATTGTGGAGGTTGGGAAAATGACAAAACTAAAAGTGGGGTTGCTATATGGAGAGGATTTGATGTGCTTATGGGGTTTCCTTGGTTGGGGACTCTTTGGGTACCTTCTTTCTTATCCTCCTCTTCCCATCCTACCTGGTTTCTAGCTAATCTAACTTTCTTGTGTGGAAATTGTGAGATTCTATTGAAGTTTCAATGGCAGCATAACCCCCAGTGCGCCGAAATTAATAGTTCAAGAAATACTTCACCTATTACTAAGATTCAACTTCCGAATGGTAGCTACGGACTAGGGCTACAATATATCCGAAATTGGTGAAATTTCAAAGGTGCGTTTTTCGTCGACGACGTTTCTTGTGAAGTCGACAATTCTGTCCAGAACTCTAAGCCAACGATTTTGAGAAATTTAGGCCCCTAATCTTCGTACACTTCGTCCTTAGTCTCTAACAAACCCGACCTGACCTGTCCCGTTTAGGGCGACCCGAGACCGCCATGGGTCGGGTCATGTCGACTGGTCAAGATTGACCGTAATTTTGGGATCCGGACCGTCCAAGGTGCACGGGTATCTCTGGCCCGTCCCCAGGTTGGTGGTTATAGGGCGGGTTGGGTTGGGTCGGGTAAAAGCTGTTGGGTGCAAAATACTAATTTTGCACGTCAACCAGCCGCCTCCATAACGTCATGCATTTGAGTAATTGTACGCATTTGTTTTCGTGTTTCATTTCATGTGTTTTTGTTGCGGGCTCATGACGAGTCATGACGGATCCTGACGAGTCATGACGGATCCTGACGAGTCATGTAAGTTCATGAATTTTCATGAACAACCATGAGCGTTCATGAAAATTACGAGCGTCATGAAAGCTCATGTTTTTTATGAGCGCTCGCAGTGAGTTTCGAGTGTGTTGGGGGTTGGGGCTCAATATTTTTGTTTGGGCGAAAAAAAAGCACGCGAAATCAGGACCTGCGTAGGGTCCTGACATGTGCGTGTGGCTCCACAGGGCCCGCGCGTGTGTCGCAACTGTTGCGACTGTGCACAGTGCGCACGATCGCAACAGGACAGCGAATTATCATGAGGAGGAGGAGGAGGAGGAGGAGGAGGAGGAGGAGGAGGAGGAGGAGGAGGAGGAGGAGGAGGAGGAGGAGGAGGAGATCGAGGATTAGCGGTTATGCAGTGCAGTGACTATGCTATTTTGCGTAGCCGCATGTTGTATGGTAATGATTCTGTTTCATTTCCGATTTACTTATGGTGGGTAGGCATGAGCAAAAGTCCCGACCCGGATCGACCCGACACGCTCTGGCCAGGTCAGTCGGGTTTAGGGTCGGGTTCCCCCCCAGGTCATTTTTTTCATATTGCAAACCCGACTCGGCCTTACAGAGGCGGGTCATTTCTAACCCACCTCCGTGCGAGTTCAACCCGGAAGCGGGTCGGGTTAGGGATGAGCAAGGGGCGAAGACGAACATGTTCGTGTTCGCCCCTACACGAACACAGCCGTTTGCCGAACCGAACAGTGTTCGGTTCGCCGAACACTTTGAGCAAAAACAGGTGTTCGCCGTTCGCCCGTGAAGGCGTGTTCGAGCGAACCTCGAACACGTTCGTGTTCGTCCCGGGACAAATTGCAGCAGCGGCCTGAACACGAACGTGTTCGGGCGAACCTCGAACACTGTTCGGCGAACACTTAAAGCAAAGTTCGAGGCGAACCGAACAGATGTTCGTTTTTCTGCTCATCCCTAGGTCGGGTATCTGTACCCCCGTTTGCCCGCCGATCTACGAAAATCAACGATTTTGCCCGCCGATCTACGCAAATCAACGATTTTACCCGCCGAATTCCACATATCAGCGTTTACGCCACTCACTGAGCGAAGCAAGTCACTCCTTCCAACGAAATTGTTGAAATGAAAGTTCCCAGCCAGCTCACCGCCGCTTACCACTCATTATCGCACAGAATCCACAAAACCCAACCCCCATACTCCCCAACCATTACAAATATCAACATTGAGCACAGCCCAACCACTTTCACATCGAAATGTTTTCAACACAATTGAGCTCGGGCATGTATCCAACCCGATTTCTTCATAATTGGCCCAAAGTCGGGTCAACCCGAACCGGGTAGCCAGGTCGACCTGACCAAACATAAAACGATAAAATCGGGTCTTGGGTCGACTCGACCCAGCCAGGCTAGGTATAAAGGTCGGTCCAACCTATGCAAAAACTTGGGTCGGGCCGGGTCGACTGGGCTGTGCACTTTGCTCATCCCTAGTTATTTATGGGCATCTCTTGTTGCGTGTTCGACTGACCATGCCTAACACATGGTAGCATGATGGAGCAGTGCTTACGGCTTGAGGAATGATGTCAATGCCGTTGAGCCAGTGCCTGTGCAAGCCCACCACAACCATTTCGGCTCGAGCAAAGAAGCGATCGCCCACACGCACACCTGCACAACAACGGAGAGTCATCAGGATTGAACAACGCTGCCACCTCTCCTCGCTTGTTTGTTGATACGTTATGCACTTTATGTTCACGAATTCTAAAGTCGAGCAAAAGGTCGAACCTCGGTTTCAACTCGAATCGATATGAGCCAAACCAAACCAGTATCAACTCAAATTGATCAAACCGTTCGAGCCGAACCGGCCAAGGCGTGAAACCCAACTGGTTTGACGTGCTTTTGGATCACATAAAGCTGGCCGCAGCTCGTCCACATCAATCCATCCTAATAATCTCCAACGGGACCCCTTCCTTGTAGCCATTTCCCTCCGCCTGGATAACCTCATAATACATCCACATGCTGCGAACATAACGAGGGGAGGCCGAGACGAGCCTGAACCACCTCAACCCAAACAGCACGTGCTTTGAGTCGAACCAAGTTCAGCCTCAGCAAAGCCAGTTCCTCCAAAGGTACAAGTTCAGGTTCGACCCGTGTTCATGTGAAGTCAATGCTTGTGCACAAAGAGAAGCTGATTCTGAACTGCTGAAAGGTTCTAGAGAAAAAGTGAATTGATGTGATGGATACAAGCAAAACATAAGTTAAAATAGGCAGAGCATTAAGAGAGCTAGCTTGGAGGCGACTTGGGCTTGTCCAGGTGAGAATATTGGTATCCAAGGGACTTGGGGGGTGGACAAATGAGTGCTCAAGTCGCCCACAGTCAAGATGGGAACGTGAGGGACTCTCAAAGTGGGCCTGGAAGCGCCCCCTCTAGTGGAATCGCGATTCCACGAATTCGAAACGCGAATTCCAAGCTGGAGCCGCGTTTCCAATGTTGAAGCCGCGCCCCCAAGGTCGGGAAACGTGCTGAGGTGCCCCACAGCCCAATTTGGGTTGCCTAGCACTTGATGAAGTCACTCGGGCACCCCATAACCCAACACTAATGTCTACACTACTATAATGTAAAAAGATACATATAACTCATAAATAAACTAGTGAACTGAACCCCCAGCAAACTTGAAGGACAATAAGTACCCAACAACAGCTTGAATAGCTCTCTCTCTCGGAAGAAAACAGCGAGCATCACACTTCTTATAAATGAACACGAGACGAACCAAGACGAAAGCCGGGCCTACCCCGGCGGCCCGGCCTTATGAGCAGCTCGTGGGTTGTTGCGAAAGAACCGCGGACCAGCTCAGGCAGCATGCACCGCAGACCAGCTCAGGCGTCATGCACCGCAGACCAGCTCAGGCGGCATGCATCACAGACCAGCTCAGACGGCATGCACCGCAGACCAGCTCAGACGGCATGCACCGCAGACCAGCTCAGACGGCATGCACTGCAGGCCGAGCCGAGCATTCAACCTCCCAAAATCGTGAAGGCTAAAAATTGTCTAGCTGCAACACTAAGACCTCAGTCATATCGGACTCGCAGGCAATGGAGCGTCTGGCGTCCGAGGGCTCGCGCTTGCACGCTGGACACGGAACACAGCGTTGGACGCTGGACGCTCGCTTCCCCTTTTGGTTTGGGGCATCCCGGAAAGAAAACGCACAATTTGGCCAAAAACAATTTCGTGATTACCAGCGCGTGAAACCACCCGCCAAACAGCACCCAACCAAGCAAACCCCATCTCTCTCTTTCCTGAACCCAAACCTCTCATTCCCACATCGAATCTACGAAACCCAAGCAGCAGTACCCAATTCAGATCTGAAAACAAGAAACAGCACGGCATTACCTCACTCTTATTCAAGTCCGCCTATCTCTTTCCTATAAACCCTAAACGTCCCATCACCCCACCCATACGCCGTGCTCGCCGACCTGAAACTCCACTACACTGTTCTTCAGATGCACTTGCACTGTGATATCTTCGGCAATACGTGATGCATGTCCCCGTTTTTCCAGCAATTCTCTCCCCTCCACCCCCCCTCCACCCCCTCTCCCCTTCTTTTCTTACCTGCCCCGATGTGTCTACATAGACTGTGACATTCTAACAATGTGCAAAACTCAGAAAGGCAATCAAGCAAGCAGCAGGGAAGGAGGCGGAGGCAGCATACCTGCAATGGCGCCAACAGTTCTCGTCTTCTGCAGTAACCCCTTTTCCAGCATCTGCCCAGCAAGCACACACACAAAGCAAGCGCCGGTTGAGCAATGCCTTCAGGAGCACGCTGGCCTTGTCTCATCTCATCTCACTGCTTGCACCGGCACATTGGTTTGTGCTCTCATGAAATTGCTTGCTCATTATGTTACGAGCAACACTTGCAATGCACACTCACCTTGGCAGTTGTATCAATGTGCGTGCTCCATTCCATGTACAACAGCAGCAGTCTGGTCCATGTGGACCATACAGGAGAGTGTCACAGGGCATGGTTCAAAATCAAAGAGCAACTAACACGTGTGCAGCCAGTCATTCAGAACATATGATCCCAGCGCTCAAACTAAACCACTTGTTGCAGCAGCAGCAACTGCGCTCACCACTTTGAGGGCAACGAGGTCGGGGCGCTTGCTGGGAACCCGCACGTTCTTGGCCTTCCCCTTGAGCTTGCTCTTGGGTATCGGCTCATCGTTGGGGCCAATCAACCCCAGCCTCCTGCGCTCCTTGGTCACGCGGTCATCCTCCGTCTGCCGTGCACAGCATGCGGGCATATTTCACATGCAGAAGTTCATCGAAAGCAACCGGGAACAGAAGCAGCAGGACACAGGAGAAGCAGGGAACAGAAGCAACAGGAAACAGAAGCAGCAGGGCATAGAAACAGCATGTAAGAGAAGCAGCATGGTAGACTCTTAGAATCAATACTTCAGATCGTTCGTAGACACTTCTAAGGCTAGCGGTTCGAAAACAGCAATTCTCAACAGGCACATAGACGACGCATCAAAGAACAGAAGACCACTGTCACGGCACTCTGACCTCGACAACTCACATTCATGCCCCTCCCACCTCTAACTTCATGCCCCTCCCACCTCTCCCTAATGCCCTCACACCTCACCTCAAGCCTTCCCACCTCACCCTCATGCCTTCCCACCTCACCCTCATGCCTTCCCACCTCACCCTCATGCCCTCCCACCCTTAGTTGGAATTGACGCTAGGACAGGCCAGCGTCCAGCGTCAAGAAGGAGCGTTTTGACGCTGGACGGTCCTGAAGAACTTTTCGGGCAGCCCGAAATCGAACATAAATCGGCCAAAAAAACACATGTCGGGAGTTCGCGCCGTAATCGCGACTCCAGGTTTCACTCGACAAGACAGAAAAAGCACTTCAACAATATCCAACCCACCCACCCCTTTCCACCGCACTACATCTACATCACCAAACCAAAACACACACATTTAGCCCAGTCAACTTACTCGACTGCATTCTAGGGTTTCGACCAGCAACATTCTCCCGTTGCTAGCATAGAGCGCGATCTTAGGTTGGGCGATAGCCTACCGCCATGGCTTCAACCACCCCTGGTTTTTTTTGGCTGCCCGAAGGGTTTTTTCCGTCTGCCCGCCAGAGCGTCAAACCACGTCAAACTCTAGGAGGGTTCCGAGCAGCGTCAAAAACCTAGCGTCAAAACGCCAGCGTAAAAAACGCTGGCTCCGTCAATTCCAACTAAGTTCCCATCTCTCCCTCATGCCCCTCGCAGCGCACCTTGATGGCCCGCCGGTTGAACAGGCTGTACAGCTTCAGCATGCGCTTCACTTGAGCCACCGCCTTCTCATTGTCCTCGTCCCCCTCCTTGTCCTCCTCGTCCCCCTCCCTGTCCTCCTCGTCCCCCTCGCTTTCCTCCTCGCCTTCCTCTTGCGTCCCATCCTCCTCACCGCTCTCCCCATCGTCCTCGCCGCCCGCATCCCTTTCCTCGTGCTCCGCCTCCTGCGTCCCACCCCCCTCATCCATCTCCCCATCTTCCTCGCTGACTGCATCCTCGTCCTCCTCCCCACCATCTGACCCATCGCTGCTACCTGCTCTGCTGCGGCGCTTCTTACTTGCGCTCCTCGCCTTCTTCCCCCTCCCCCATGTCGTCTTTGCTGCACTCTTCCGTTTCCGCCCCCTGGCAGCACTGCCTCCCCTGCCACGACTCTGCACCTGCACGCCAGTCCCATTCCCTGCACCACCCGCATCAACGCAACCAAGGGCCAGGATCAGCCCTTCGTTCTCCGCCCTCTCCTTCCCTGCAGCCCTCCCCACCCCAACCACAGCATCGGATCCAGACCGTCCGCACCTCCAAGTGTACCTCGTGCTCACCACTTGCTCCTGCTCGCCCCCCCGCTCACACTCATCCGTGTCATGGCTCCCCCAGTCCTCACTGCCCGAGGGGTGCGTGCCACCGCTGCCACTGCTGCCGCCACTGCTGCCACTGCTGCCACTGCTGCCGCTGGCAGCGCTGCTGCTAGCGCTCACTTGCCGCCGCGTGTACTGCACCTGCTGCTGCTGCTTCCCCTGGCCCCGCGCCTGCCGCTGTCCGCCGCCCGCCGCGGGCTGCAACGACGAGAATTGGCTGCTGTCGCACGTGGCGCGGTGGGCGGAGGGGACTGGGCTGGGCCCCTGCGAGATGATGGCACACGGGACAGGGATGAGCGCGGTACGAACGCAGGTGAATGTGTGGAAGGAAGTGCTTGTTGTTGGGTGCACAAGGCAAGACTCCCGCCGCAAATTGCAAGCGTAGTACAAGTTCTCGGACAAATCCACACAACCTAACCCAAAAAAAAAAGGAACTGTGAACTAATCGATATTCATGCGCATCGGCGAACTCATCCAGATATGTTGGGAGCCTCAGCACCATCTATCCGTCCTCCCCAATCGAACCCCTCTATTTGCACTGCTGGTACTTTAGTGCATAACGAATTCTGAAGAGATGTCCCCCCCCTCTCCCCCTGTTCCCCCACAAAGTCCAGCTACCTCAATGGCCCACGGCTGGCGCGTGGCCGCCGGCTCACCATGATGGCGACGTGAAGTGCTTGCGATCGACGGGGGTGAACAGAGTCTCCAAAGCCTGCTATTCACGGCCGAGCTACCCAAGTGTGATGGAGTGGAACTTGAGGAGCGTGGTGCACCTTGTTTCCGATCGTGTCAAACTGACGCGATCTTTAGCGATTCAAAAATCTCCAGAAACCATATGACCCTTTTTTGGCGATCCGGGGCAATCTCTTGATTGCGACTGATGCCTTGATAGCCTCGATCTGACGCAATCGACTGCGCTCGATTGTGATCGCTGGTTCGGGGGTTCCTGGCCTGAAGTAACAATCTTATGTGTACCGCGCAGTTTTCGCGATTTCTCGCCAAAAATGCCAGCGAACGTACGTAGAAGAATCAGAAGAATCGGTCTTAGTGCAATGATCTGGAATTCCCAACCTAGATCAAATGACACGATCCAAACTGGTCGAAACGATGCGAACTGCACCATGTCCTGAGTTACTAGTGATTGCCATATGGCCATGCACAACGTAGACCACTGTTACGAGTGCAATTGAGTGAACGAACGAGAATTGCACTATCGAAGCAAGAGTCCAATGAGTGGAGGCATGAGCGAAGAATATATAGCGAAGCTACAGTGGTAACGGTAATGGACTGTGGTTGTCGCGCGACGGGCCTGGGACTGAGGTTGGGAAAAGTGTCGAAGCGGAGGCCCGGAGCGCGGGTTACCCGCCGAGCCGTGAGGTCGGGGTGTGATGTGCGAAGGTGGCGGGCGGATTGTCGATGCGAGGGTTGCGAGTGGTAACGGTGCTGACTGTGGTGCTACAGTGATGTACGCGTTGAGCAGGGATGCGAAGTAAGTAAAAGGAATTTTCCTTACACTACCCCCCCCCCTAAGGAGGTCCTCCTTACGAAAGTGCGTATACATCCCTGAAATTTCGGCTGCGCAGATACTCGGTGAGGACGGGGTGGTTTTCGATTCTGTCCAGGGGAACCCAATTGTCTTCGGTGGGTGTACGGTCCTTCCAGCGGAGTAAGAACTCGATCCTTCGGGCTCCTCGAGGGTCGCGAACTCTGTGACTCAGGATTTTCTCGGGGGTGATGATTGGTTCAGTTGGTGGTCTTGTCATGCTGGCTGGGCGATTGCGTGGCAGTTGGCTCGTGGACGGGACGTAAGGGCGAAGTAGGCTGACGTGGAATGAGGGGCTGACGTACCAGTCAGCAGGGAGGAGGAGGTGGGCGGTGACGGGTGTAAGCATGTGGCTTATGCGAAATGGCCCGCAGTATCGGGGGCGGAGTTTCGGGGTGATGGGCAGTCGGAGGTTCTGAGTGTCAAGTAAAACTAAGTCGTCGGGCTGGTAAGTGACAGGTCTGCGGTGGCGGTCGGCGTTGCGTTTAGCGATGATGTTCGATTTTTTTATTGCGTCTGCTGCCCGGGTCCGTGCCGCTTGTAATATTTCGGCGAACTGTTGTGCTCGTGGTACTGGGTTGTCGGGATTCGGGGTCATGGGTACTGTCGGGTCTTGTCCGTAGTTTAGGTAAAATGGTGACTGTTGGGTCGTGGCGGATGGCGAGTTGTTGTACGCGAATTCGATTAGTGGCAGTTGCTGTTCCCACGTGGTCGGGTCGTCACACGTGGCCCTGATGAGTTGTTCCATGGTCTGATTTGTCCGTTCTGTCTGTCCGTCGGTTTCAGGGTGGTATGATGAACTGAACTGCACTCGCGTGCCGAACTGCTGCCACAGCTTCCGCCAGAAGTTGCTGGTGAATTTCGTGTCGCGGTCGCTGATGATCGCGGCTGGTATCCCGTACAGTCGAACGACAGTGGAGATGAAGAGGCGTGCTGTTTCTTCGGCTGTGATTGATTTTTTGCAGGCTGCGAAATGTGCCATTTTCGTCAGTCGATCGACGACGACCAGGATTGCGTCGTTCCCACTCGCCCCGGCTGGTAACCCCGTGACGAAGTCCATCGTCACCTGCTGCCAAGCACGCTCTGGGGGTGGTATCGGCTGCAACTGTCCCGCCGGCCGCTGTCGTGATGATTTCATGAGCTGACAAGTGGGACACGATGCCTCGTGTCGTTGTACGTCGTGTTATCCGTTTGGTACCCGTGGGTGAATAGGCCTGTCAGTAGCGGGCTTGTCTGGGCAAGTAGTATTGCGTGGATCTGGGCAGTGGGGCGGGTCAGTGCGTCGGCAATGTTCGAGGCTCCCTTTTTGTAAGTGACCGTGTAGTGAAAGTTGGACTCGAGGAAATCGAGCCAGCAAATCTGACGTGGGTTGAGGTGTGGCTGTGCGCGAAGGTACTGTAGTGATTTATGGTCTGTCCGTACTGTCACGTCCGCGCCAGTCAAGTAACAGCGCCATACTTTGAACGCGTGCACGATCGCAAGCATTTCGCGGTCGTGTATCGGGTAATTTTTCTCGGGCGGATGCAGTTTTCGTGACTCGTATGCGATAGGCTGTAGGCCATTGCCGAAATCCTGTAGCAGTACGGCTCCGATGGCGATATCGCTTGCGTCGGTAACTACTTCGAATGGGCGGTGTGGGTCGGCGATGCGCAGGACGGGCGGTGAACAGAGAACTTTTTCAGGGCAGAGAAGGCAGCATGCTCTTTCTCCCCCCACGTAAAAGCGACCCCCTTCCGCAGTAAATCCGTCAGTGGGGCAGTTAACCGTGCCATATCGGGGACGAACCGACGCACATAATTAACGAACCCTAAAAATCTCTGCAGATCCGTGATGTTCGTCGGGGGATGCCACGCTTTTACCGTATCCAGCTTTTTTGGGTCGATTTCAACTCCAGCCTCCGAAATAACGTGCCCCAAAAATTCTAACCTATCCTGGAAGAACTCGCACTTGGAACCCTTGGGCAGTTAACCGTGCCATATCGGGGACGAACCGACGCACATAATTAACGAACCCTAAAAAGCTCTGCAGATCCGTGATGTTCGTCGGGGGATGCCACGCTTTTACCGTATCCAGCTTTTTTGGGTCGATTTCAACTCCAGCCTCCGAAATAACGTGCCCCAAAAAATCTAACCTATCCTGGAAGAACTCGCACTTGGAACCCTTGGTCAGTAATCTGTGCTCGTCTAAAACCTTAAACACTGCTTCCAGATTTGCTAAGTGCTGCTGCTTATCCCGACTGTACACTAGGATGTCGTCGAGGTAAATTATTACACATTTATCTAAGAGCGGCCTAAATGCCTCGTTCATGGTCATCTGAAAAGTCGCCGGTGCGATCAACAACGTACAACGACACGACGTACAAACGGTTAAGCCCGAATGGCAGCACAGTGTACTCGAACGACCCGTACCTAGTCCTGAAAGCTGTTTTGGCGCAGTCCGATGGTTCGACCCTAATCTGATGGTAACCTCCCCGTAAATCTATCTTCGAAAAAACCCGTGCTGTTCGCAGTTGGTCGATCAGTTCGTCGGCGCGGGGAATGGGGTACCGCGACTTGAATGTTACCCTGTTCAGTGCTCTGTAGTCGATACACATGCGAAAACCCCCGTCTTTTTTCGGCGTGAATAGTATCGGTGCGGCGAACGATGACGAGCTCGGTCTGATGAATTTTTTCTCTAACAGGTAATCTAACTGCTTCCTTAGTTCGTCGAGCTCGGGCTGTGTCAGTCTGAACTGGCGCTGTACGGTTGGCTGTGCTCCCGGTTCTAATTCGATTCGGTGGTCATGTGCTCGCTGAGGTGGCAGTCCTTCCGGTAAGTCGTCGGGGAAAATCCCGGGGTACCGTTTCAACAGTTCCTGTAATTCGGGCGGTACGGCTGCCAGCAGTTTCTTGAAATCACTCAGCTGCTCTGCTTCCTCTACTACTGCGATGTCTACTGCGTACACGTCAGCTCCAGCAGCGACAGCCCGTTTCATTGTGATGGCGTTGACGTGTACCGTTGAAGACTCGGGCGACTGCCAGCGAGGTAACTCGACCCAGTTACCACTACTTCGCACAGTGCAGCTACCCGTCGTCCAGTCAATTCGCGGGTTATACCGTCGCAGCCAATCACGTCCCAGTAAAATATCGTGCCCATCCAGTGTCGTTGCGAGCATTTCCTGTGTAAACCCGAAATTTCCCCCGCAGCGGACTTTGACTCTCTCTACCTTTTCCCGTATGGCCAGTGGCGTGCCGTCGACTAAGCGTGCGTCTATCTCCGGTAAGCAACGGCTAAGTGTCAGCTGCAGTTTTCGTGCGGTTGCGGTATTAACTAAACCGTGGCTTGCTCCTCCGTCGATAAAAATCTTCACTGCTGCTCCCTGTATTTTCCCGTGGATCAGTACTGGGCAATCCGTCGCTGTACCCTCCTTATTCGTCCGAGTCCGATCGATAGCATGAATCGGTACTGTGACTCGGTGAGGGTCGGTGGGGTTGGGCGAGCAGGCAGTCTCGTCAGTAGTTGGCCCGATTCCTACTGACTGCTGGCGTTTCCCTGCATTGGAGACTCCCTCCCCTGCTCTGCTCCGCGGCGCCTAGCTCCTCTGGGCATTCGCTCTTGCGATGGCCCGGCCTGTTGCAAGCAAAGCAACGCCCCTTAAATGGCGCGGCAGCTGCATTCGTCGCAACAGCGTGTACAGTGGCGTGCTCGATCGGTCCCCGAGGACGATGTCCATAGTAGGACCCCGGTCTCGGACGGCGTAAAATGTCGATTTTCTCGGCGAGCACGAGAATCTCGTTGAAGTTCGAGAGCCCGCGTAGCATGATTTCGTGCGAGATGTCCGGCTTCAGCCCTCCGACGTAACGGTCCACCCGCTCCGCTTCGTGCATGTAGCCGACTTGCTCGCATAATGCGAGAAAACCACTCGTATAGTCTTGAACCGATCCAAGCTGCCGCCAAGTGCGCAATCTCTGACGCGCCGAAATAGAAGCCGCGATCGGCTCAAAGCGCGCCCGAAGCCCTGCGCACCACGCATCCCACGTGCTGTATTGGGCGGTCTCGCAGAATGAACTCCAGGTGACACCTGGGCCCGTGGGCCCTTCCTCTTGCGACGGTGGCTCGTAGGCGCGTGGCGACGTCACGATGACTCGCCACCAGTCCATGGCGGGGCCCCTTAGCAGCGAAACGGCATACCGAATCTTCGCTGCGTCCGACTCGACGTAATTCGCATCGAAGAAGACGTTCATCGTGAAGACCCACGATTGAACCGTCGGACCTCCACGCTGGCTCGGGTCGAAGCAGGGCGGGCGTTGCGGCTTGAGTGGCATTGGTGCCATAATGGCCTGTTCGCCACTTGTCGCTGCGAACTCCACGTGCCGACGGGCTTCGCGAGGCTCCCGCGGGCTTGGTGCGACCCTGTTTCCTCCCATGCCAGGCATCGGCTGGGCGGCGCCATCGCTGGCTGCGCCTGAGCGTTGTCCCACGCTGTTGTTTTGTGTCGGTGTGGCAGACGAGATGACGATCGGCTCGTCTGATTGTGCAGATGCATTTGTCGGTGCGTGTGGTGGCGCTGGAGTGTTCATCGTTGATTGCTGACGCGCGGAGTCACGTTCCGCCGTGAGCGTCGCAATTTCGAGCGCCGAATCTTCAAGTTGGCGCACCAGACGGTCGAGCTGCTCCTGCGTCAATGTGGCGAGCGTGAATTCGGCCATGGCGGGGGTGTCGGGCGAGCTCAGCGAGAGCCTCGGTCGTGGCCGTGCGTGCTTACAAGAGAGCACTACGAGCGGCGGTGCTGTGTCGCTGAGAGACGTCTACCCCCCCCAAAAATTGAGATAGTGGGGAAGCGAAGGTGTGGGTGCGGTCCGAGAGGAGATCGTAGGCTCTGAATACCAAGTGTTACGAGTGCAATTGAGTGAACGAACGAGAATTGCACTATCGAAGCAAGAGTCCAATGAGTGGAGGCATGAGCGAAGAATATATAGCGAAACTACAGTGGTAACGGTAATGGACTGTGGTTGTCGCGCGACGGGCCTGGGAACTGAGGTTGGGAAAAGTGTCGAAGCGGAGGCCCGGAGCGCGGGTTACCCGCCGAGCCGTGAGGTCGGGGTGTGATGTGCGAAGGTGGCGGGCGGATTGTCGATGCGAGGGTTGCGAGTGGTAACGGTGCTGACTGTGGTGCTACAGTGATGTACGCGTTGAGCAGGGATGCGAAGTAAGGAAAAGGAATTTTCCTTACAACCACTCAAGTTTTCGCGCCAAAATCGAATGCTTTCGTTTATGCCTTCACCAGAACTACACAGTAGTAACGAGGAGTGATTGAGTGAAGAAAAAACAAATTGCAGTAACAATATCGAAATTTATCAAGTGCAAGAAAAACCATGTGACTACCGTAATTGCTCGGAAGGGGGGGGGCGGAAGGGGGGTGGGGGGGAGACAAGAAAAGGCTCCGCCATTGCTTGGGCGAAGCCGACTTCGATGTCCGGTGCGCAAGGTGTGCAGCCAGGATCCTCACTAGGATGTGAGGGTGCCTGATGGACCAGACGGCCCTAAAAAGCTCGTCCGTCAATCGCAAGCCCCTCCATCGATTAAAAAACATAACTTTTGTCCCTTGTATTCTCTCGTGAACCAATACTGTGCATGTGTTGTTGTACCTTCCTTATTTAGCCGAGCCCGATCGATTGCGTGACGGTACAGTCACTCGATGATGGTCAGTGGGTTCGGGCGAGCAGTGGGTCTCGTCAGTAGTGGGCCCGTACGAGACTTCATGCGTAGGAAGATTTTCCGCACGATTTTCAGCTTTAAGATGCCAACGTAACGTAGGAGGATTTCCGCTCGCTCTGCTTTGTGCATGTAGCAGACATGTTCGCATAGCGAAACAAAACCGCTGGTGCAGTCTTGAACTTACCTAAGACGCGCTACGTGCGCAGTTTTTTGACGTGCTAAGATTGAAGCCGCGATCAGCTCAAAGCGCGCCCGTAGACCCGCACATCACGCATTCCACGTGCGATATTGGGCGACTTTGCAGAACAAAGTGCTCCATGGAACAATGGTCACGAGGGCCTTTCCAATCGCGGCAGTGGCTCAAAGTCGCTCGGCGAGGCGACAATCACTTGCCACCAGTCCATGGCGGGACAACTACTAGTGAGATGGCACAACGAATCTCCGCAGCGTCCAATGTCACGTAATTCGTGTCAGAAAGAAAACATTCACCGTGAACACCCACGATTGAGCCGTTGGGCCTCTCCGTTAACTTGGGTCAAAACAAGGCGGGCTGTAGCTTGAGTATCATCAGCTAGACGACATCATAATTGTCGTATGTTGCCGCAATGCTCATGTAACGACGGTTGTCGCGTGGTGCATTGACACCCGGCACGTTCCTTGTTCGCTCCATGCCCGGCATCCGTCGTGCGGACCCGCCGCTGGTTGCGACTGAGCGCTGTCCCAATGTGCGGTGTCATGACATAGAAGGAGTCCTTCAGTTAATGGTGATAGGTGATTTGGTTAATGCTTATGTTGGTGCTTGTGCATCAGCGTTCAATGTTGACTGCTGAAGTGCGTCGCACTCCGTCGTCAATGTGGCGATTTCGAGTGTGGATTCGTGTAATTTGTGGGTGATCTCATCAAGGCGCTCCCAGGGGACATGTCGTCGAGTATAATTCGTTCATCCATGGCGGGGGCATCAGGCGAGCTCAGCGCTTGTCTCGGTTTTGGCTGGGTGTGCTTACTAGAGACTAGACGAGCAGCGGCACTGGGAAGGGAATGTGTGCGTAGCTCGAAAAGGCGTAGGGTCGGGCCACGGGTTACCAGCTGAGCCGGATGGTTCGAGCGCAAGAGTTGTGGACGCGGGAAGAGTGTTGAGGCGAGTGTCCTGAAGTGGTAACGAACTACTGTTGGATGTACGACGACGGGAAGAGTAAAATCAGGGTAACGCTACCAAGGAGCATGGATTTTCATACAGTAAATACATTTTTAGCAGCACCGAATGTTAGATTTGTGAAAGGTGAAAGAAAAAAATGGTATAGGTCTGTTTTTTATCATATGCACAACCAATAACACCATGCTAACCATCTTTACGTCTAACATACAAATACTTGGAAAGAAATAACCGGTCCAGTAATAAATACATCAGCACAAGGGAGAATATGGTAAGAATCCCCAACGATGATGCAGCATACGACACAAGTGAACCCCCCCTTCCATACGTCAACCTGTCTTGGTGCAGGAGCACTGGCAGCTCATGGGGTTAGTGGCACTCGCACATTTGCAATCACAAGTCACCTTCACGCTGCCTCCAGTCGGGGGAGGTGGGCCTCCAGCCGGGGGAGGCGGCAAGGAAGGGGAGGGTGTGCCCCCACCGCCGCTGCTGTCAGCGGGCAGGGCGTTTTGCAGGACACATTTTCTCTGCACGCGGTCAAAGTCGAGCTACACCAGGAACTTCATGCTATTCAGTCCCACCACAATTTACTTATAGGTCTGGCCGTTGAACGGATCTGGTCTTGGTACTGCCAACATTCCACGCGCACTTGTCCGCGGTCTCCTAGCCCTTGTCGTCAAACCACCCTGCATTTGTGTCCGGGTCCGTGGCAACTGCGGTGAGCTTATGGGCGAGCGTGGAGATGGTTGTGTCGATCACAGGGTTGCCGTAGGGCGACATGCTCTTCACCCCGCACACATCATGGCACTGTACCTGATGTCCCACAATACTGCGAGCAGAAGCCTGGGAGTGTGACGTTGGCGCTGGGGAGCACCACGTAGATGCTGTGTGGGTCCAGTGCCAAAGGCTTGCCTGCCCTCACCTTATTCTTCACAAACGCATACGCAACAGGGGTGCAAGAGGATGGATGGGGAGTTGAAGGAGAGTGAGAGGGGTGAGACAACGAGCATGAATGTGAGCAACTCAAGCACACAGAACCAACACATGCAAGGTGTAGCGAGAGTAAAGCGCATGGGGTGGTGGAGGCTAAGCAGAGGGAGTGGTGAGGAGTGGCACGCACTCGTGAGCACATCGCCGTCTGATAGCTGCTTTCTGCACGAATAGCTTTCAACCACAATTCCCGCGAGGCGAACCTGCGTCAGGAGCACATGGCAGCAAGAGGTCATGAAAGGCAGAATGATTTTGGAGGCCTCGAGGAGCAGCAAGAGTACATTTGCACGCGTAGTGACGGTCTTTTTTGTAGACTGCAACCAGCCACGTCTCATCTTGGAACTGATGTTCTTCTTCTCCTCGGTGCCAGACTGGTAGTGCGCAGCTGTGATGGCCCACCACGCCTTCACACTCGCATCCCCTGCGCTGCCCTAGCTGCCCACTACAAAAGCAGAAGCTAATACATCACTTAAAAAATGCCCCGAGTCGCTGCTTAGCGCCTGCACGAATGAGTCGATCACCACCTTGCCTGCAATAGCCACTGCGCATTTTCGGAAATTGTACATGGGCAACTGGGGCATTTGTTAAAATCAGTAGCTAGAATGGAGCCATAGCTAGGGTTTAGCAAGCTAGGCAAGAGAAAATAGGCAAAAGAGGGGGTTTGACTAGAAAGGAGGGAGGTACAAATAGCAAGCCCTAAAAGGGTTATACTCACTCTTGAGTACCCCACTACAGACTAGACAAGCATTATATTCTGACACACCCCCATAGTCAACGTGGGGTATAATCAGTACAGCAAGCAGTCACAAAGCAGGTTCACAAGTACAAGCAAAGCTAGAGGCATTCACAGAGGGCAAGTGAGGAGGAGGAGGGACTGTGAGAGGAGAGGAGATGGGAGGCGACGGCTGAAGCTGCAAACACACAGGCAATAGGAGCGGCTGGCTCAGTGGCTACCGGAGATTGTAGCCTCCGGACTACAGGATAACTGGCTCCGCGGCTACGCCGAGCGGCTGGAGCAACTGACCCACGGGCGACTGGCGCAACAGGCTCGCTGGGCTACCGGAGATTGTAGCCTCCGGACTACTGGCGCTGCTGGCGACGCGTCGGCTACCTCCGCCCTAACTCCCCCAACTGTCCCACCCCCCTTTCACACACCCCTTGCTGTACCCCTAGCTCCACTCCCATGTCACCCCCCTAGCACCACTCCCTTGGCTCCCACACACTCATCCCCCTCAGCGGCAGCTGCAGCAGTGGGAGATGGAGGAGGAGGAGGAGCACGGGATGGCTCACACACCCGCCACCCCCATACCCGCCACCCCATACCCTAAACGCAGGTGGCGCACGGGTCCCTAGGGCGCTGCGACGGGTGACGGGAAGGGCGGTGCGCAGCCCTCGGGGCGCTTCGACGGGCAACGGGAGGGAGGGGCGACGCGCGGGCCCCCAGGGCGCTGTGGCGGGTGACGGCCAGGGCTGCGCGCAGGCCCCCGGGGCGCTTCGACGGGCGACGGGAGGAGGGGCGACGCGCGGGCCCCCGGGACGCCATGACGGGACGCCACGACGGGACGCCACGATGGGCAGGGCTGCGCGCAGGCCCCCGGGGCGCTTCGACGGGCGACGGGAGGAGGGGCGACGCGCAGGCCCCCGGGACGCCACGACGGGCGACGGCAGGGGGCGACGCACGGGCCCCCGGGGCGCCACAACGGGCGACGGGAGGGGACAGCGCGCGGGCCCTCGGGGCGCCACGACGGGCGACGAAACCGCCGCGCGTTCCCGGGGCGCGCGGCGGGCAGGAAACCGCCACGCGCCCCGAGCGCACGGCGGGCAGAAAAAAAAAATGAACATTGCACGCCACGGGGCGCGCGACAGACAGTATGGTAGCGGAAGCAGGCGGGCCCACAGATCAGGAGCGTAACCGCTCTAATAGCATGTTGATATCAGTAGCTAGAACGAAGGAGCTATAGCTAGGGTTTAGCAAGCTAGGCAAGAGAGAATAGGCAAAAGAGGGGGTTTAACTAGAAAGGAGGGAGGTACAAATAGCAAGCCATAAAAGGGTTATACTCACTATTGAGTACCCCACTACACACAAGACAAGCATTATATTCTGACAGCATTGCCCCAAAAAAGATACATTTCCCGCTTCACCACGGTGTTTTCCTTCGGAGCGGAAGGCTGTCAGAATGTTGTATTTGTCTAGCCTGCAGTGGGGTACTCTATAGCGAGTACAACCCAAATTTAGGGTTTCCTATATGTACTCCACTGCCTGCTAGTGCAAACCCCTCTTTCGTGTTCTATCTTTCTGCTTAGTATCTCGACATGCTATTAGAGCGGTTACGCTCCTGCCCTGTGGGCCCACCATTAGCTTCCGCTGCTGTCCTGTCTATCGCACGCCTCGTGGCGCGCGACGTTTTTTCTTTCCGCCACGCGCTCGAGCCGCCTGGTGGAGCGCGCGGCGGTTTTCTGCCCGCCGTGCGCCCCGAGGCGCGCGGCGGTTTCCCACCATCGAAGCGCCCCCGAAGACCTGCGCGTTGCCCCCCGTCGCCCGTCGAAGCGCCCCTGTGACCTGCGCGCGGCCCGTACGACCTGCGCCAGGCCCGCGCGCGGCCCGTACAGCCAGCGCGCGGCCCGTAGGTCCTGCGCCAGGCCCGCGCGCGGCTCGTACAGCCCGCGTGCGGCCCGTACGACCTGCGCCAGGCCCGCGCGCGACCTGTATAGCCCGCGCGCGGCCCGTACGGCTTGCGGCAGGCCCATGTGCGGCCCGTACAGCCTGCGCCAGGCCCGCGCGCACCTGCTCTGCCGTGCGCGCACCCGCTCATGCCCCGTGCTGCCTGTGTTAGGGTTTGGGGGTGGCGGGTATTGGGGGTGACGGGTGTGTGCGGCCTCCCCTGCTCCTCCTCCTCCTCCGTCTCCCAATGCTGCAGCTGCCGCTGAGGGGGGTGGATGTGTTGGAGCCGTCGGAGTGGTACGAGGGGGGTGGCGTGTGAGCAGTGCTGGAGGAATAGCAGGGGATGTGTGAAAGGGGTGTGGGACAGCTGGGGGAGGTTGAGTGGAGGCAGCCGTCTTGTCATCCGCAGCGCCAGTAGTCCAGAGGCTACAATCTCCGGTAGTCGCCAGTCGCCCGTAGGTCAGTTGCTCCAGCCGCTTGGCGTAGCCTCGGAGCAAGTTATTCCTGAAGTCCGGGCCATTGCTTCGGTAGCCACTTAGCCAGCCGTAACAGTGTGTCTGCAGCTTCAGCCGTCGCCTCCCATCTTCTCACCCCCACAGTCTCTCCTCCTCCTCACTTGCCCTCTGTGATAGCCTCTAGCTTTGCTTATTATTGTGAACTATTGCTCTGCTTGCTTATTGTGCTGATTACACCCCACTTTGGCTATGGGGGTGTGTCAGAATGTTGTATTTGTCTAGCCTGTAGTGGGGTACTCTATAGCGAGTACAGCCCAAATTTAGGGTTTCCTATATTTACTCAACGGCCTGCTAGTGCAAACCCCTCTTTCCTGTTCTATCTTTCTGCTTAGTATCTCGACAAAGGCCACCATGCCTGATGTTCTAATTCTGTAGATAGTGGCTACACGAGCCCGGCGGGGCCTGCCTTGCTTCGTCTACACACTGACCATGGAGATGAGTTTTGCTGTGGCCAACTTGCCGAGTTCTGTTGCGAGGAGGGCATTGTCAAACTTATATGCTATGGTCTATCTAGGCTGTAGTGGGGTAGACACTATAGGGTACAACATTTTTAGGTTTCCTACTTGTACCCACATTTTCCTTAGTCATTTCATTCCTCATTTCTTCACATGGTATAGAGCAGGTTCCCTAGTGGGAACGCTCCTTGGGCCCACCATTGAAATTTTTTTTTTCTGACCGAAGCGCGAGTCGCCCCTGCCCGAGGCGCGCCCCGTGAGCCGCCCTCTCGTCGCGTCCCCTGCCCTTAGCGGCCCGTCGCCCCCTTCTAGAGGCCCCTCTCACGGCCCCTCGCGCCACCCCTAGCAGCCCCGTCGCCGCCCTTAGCGGCCCCGTCGCCACCCTTCGCGGCCCCGTCGCCGCCCCTAGCGGCCCCGTCGCCGCCCTTCGCGGCCCCGTTGCCGCCCTTCGAGGCCCCTCGCGGCCTCTTCGCGGCCCCGTCGTCGCCCCTATCGGCCTCGTCGCCGTCCTTTGCGGCCCCGTCGCCGCCCCTCTAGGCCCCTCGCGGCCCCTTCGCGGCCCCGTCGCCGCCCCTCTAGGCCCCTCGCAGCCCCTTCGCGGCCCCGTCGCCGCCCCTAGCGGCCCCGTTGCCGCCCTTCGCGGCCCCGTCGCCGCCTCTAGCGGCCCCGTCGCCGCCTCTAGCGGCCCCGTCGCCGCCCTTCACGGCCCCTTCAGCCGCCAAGCAGCCGAGCCGCCGAGCTACCGAGCCGCCGAGCCACCGAGCCGCCGAGCCGCCGAACCGTCGAGCCGCCGAGCCGCCCAGCAGCCGAGCCGCCCGGCAGCCGAGCCGCCGAGCCACCGAGCCGAGCCACCGAGCCGCCGAGCCGCCGAGGCCGCCGTCGAGCCGCCACTACCGAGCCGCTGCCGCCGAGCCGCCGTCGAGCTGCAACTGTTCCTACCGGCGCGCCCCGGCCCTACCCACCCGGACTGGTGAGAGCACTCCCTGCTAGACCACTGCTGTCATGGCTACCCCCAGTGTCCTTACCTTTGATGCTGAGGGCCGTGCTGTTGACTTTGAGGTCTGGGTCGATGACCTCCAGCTCTTCCTCCAGTGCGATAGGGCAGACGGACTCTCCCTGTTCGATCTCACCTCTGGTGCCTCTCCTGCCCCGCCTGCTGATGCTGACAGCACTGTTCGCTCACAGTGGGCCACACGCGATGCTGCTGCCCGTCTTGCTGTGCGTCGCCACTTACCGACCGCTGAGCGTGCGCACTTTAGTCAGTACAAGAGTGCTAAGACCTTGTATGACGCTGTAGTTGCACGCTACTCTTCCCCTGCCACTGCTGCTCTTAGCCGCCTCATGCTGCCGTACCTGTTCCCTGACCTTTCTGCCTTTCCCACAGTCGCTGACCTCATTACGCACCTTCGCACTAGTGACACTCGCTACCGCGCTGCGCTTCCTGCTGAGTTCTGTGCCAAGAACCCTCCCCCTATGTACATCACCCTCTACTACATAGTCACCCGGCTCCCTGACTCCCTTCGCTTAGTCAGGGACAACTTCCTCTCAGTTTGCCCCACCACACTCACCGTTGACCTCCTCGAGGAGCGCCTCCTGGCAGCAGAGAAGAGCATTGTCGCTGTAGGAGCCTCTCGTGGTGACCCCCGTACCCCTGTCTTTGAGGGGTGTTCCCCCTCCCCCCTCTTGCCCTCTGTTGCTTCTGCTGCTGCGGCCGACCTCGTTGGTTTCGAGTCGGTCGGCGCTGCGTCTGCCCCTAGCGGGAGACGCCGCACCGGCAAGGGCAAGGGGGGCAAGGGCGCTGGAGGGGCTGGCGGGGGCGGTGGAGGTGGCGGTGGAGGCAGTGGAGGGGGTGGGGGTGGTGGTGGGAGTAGTGGCGGGGGTGGAGGTGTCGGTGGCAGCAGTGGAGGCGGAGGAGGCGGCGGCGGTGGCGGTGGGAGCGGAGGCGGCGGAGGTGGCGGAGGCGGCGGCGGCGGCGGTGGAGCTGGTCGTGGCTCTAGGCAGAGGAGTGGCTCCGGTGGTGGTCCGCGCCAGCTGCAGCAGCGCACTCGTGAGACCCTGTCCCCCCAGCAGCTTCGTGAGTGGTACGCTGGGCGTCAGCGAGGTGGGGGTACTGGTCCCTGTACCTACGTCCTCCGTAGCGGCGACCGCGCTGGTGAGCAGTGCGGGGGCTCGCACTCCACCCAGCGCTGCTTCGGCCGCCTGACGGACGCTTGGCGTCACCAGTTCCCTGATGCCACTGAGATTCCTTGCTGGGGAGAGCTGTCTAGGGCGGGGGTTGCTATCTTTGATCTTGACTATGATGCTATTCTTGCTGCCATGTATGCTGTGTCTAATAGTGATGAGGGTGACTGTTACCTGTGTGTTCCGCCTGACCCGGGCATTGAGGCTGCTGCTCTAGGTGCTGGTGAGGCTGCTGCTCTAGGTGCTAGTGCGTCTGCTGCCCCAGGTGCTGGTGAGTCTGCTCTCTCAGGTACCACGTCGGCTCAGGCCTTCCACACCTTCACCCTTGACTCGGGTGCTTCCCGCTCCTTCTTTCGAGACCGCACCACACTTACGCCGCTTAGTCGGCCGGTTGCGGTCTCCCTGGCGGACCCCTCTGGGGGTCCTGTCCTTGCTCGCTTCTCCACTGTCTTACCGTGTCCGGCAGCCCCCTCTGGCACCCTGTCAGGTCTCTACCTCCCCTCGTTCTCTACGAACTTGGTGAGTGGAGCTGATCTACAGGATGGGGGGGTTGACCAGTTCACTCCTGCGAGTCAGCGGGTAACTGTACGTGTGCTCGGACGGGCCGACACTTGGCCAAGTTTACCCGTCGGCCGGGGTCGAGCCTGTACACACTGACTACTGAGTCTCCTCCGGTTGCTGAGTCAGGTCAGGTAGCTGCATCGAGTCAGGTGTTTGCTGCAGCGTCCAGGTCTGGTCCTGAGTCTGCTCCCTGCTCTTGTCGTCTCCTGTCCCACCAGACTCTCCTTTGGCACCACCGCCTTGGCCACCCCTCCCTGCCTCGTCTCCGAGGCATGGCCTCCCGTGTCCTTGTCTCTGGTCTCCCCCGGTCCCTCCCTCCCCTCCCTCCGGGGCCTGCCCCTACCTGCGTTCCCTGCGTCGAGGGGCGGCAGCGCGCCGCCCCTCACTCCTCCGAGTTTCCTCCGACAGAGGCTCCCCTGCAGACTCTTCACATGGACGTGTGGGGCCCCACCCGAGTCCGTGGCCAGGGTCACGAGCGTTACTTCCTGTTGGTGGTTGACGACTACTCGCGTTACACCACGGTGTTCCCCGTGCGAAGCAAGGGTGACGTCACTGAGGTGTTGATCGACTGGATCCGCGCGGCTCGTCTCCAGCTCAGAGAGAGTTTCGGCTCGGACTTTCCTGTTCTGCG
Source organism: Closterium sp. Naga37s-1 (assembly GCA_947471745.1). Taxonomy (NCBI): domain Eukaryota; kingdom Viridiplantae; phylum Streptophyta; class Zygnematophyceae; order Desmidiales; family Closteriaceae; genus Closterium; species Closterium sp. Naga37s-1. The sequence goes on along the minus strand of CANJKZ010000321.1, from coordinate 48,696 downwards.
TCTGCACTCTGACAGAGGCGGGGAGTTTTCCTCTGCCCGTCTGGGAGCCTTCTGTCGTGCACAGGGCATCCGCCAGACCTTCACGCTTCCGGCCTCTCCACAGCAAAATGGGATTGCTGAGCGCCGCATTGGCATGGTCATGGACGTCGCTCGTACGTCCATGATCCATGCGGCTGCTCCCCATTTTCTGTGGCCGTTTGTGGTTCAGTACGCAGCGCATCAGCTCAACCTTCAGCCCCGGGTCTCCTTGCCAGAGACCTCCCCCACCTTGCGGTGGACGGGGAAGGTTGGCGATGCGTCTGCGTTTCGTGTCTGGGGATCTCGGGCGTTTGTCCGCGACTTGTCTGCGGACAAGCTGTCCCCCCATGCTGTTCCCTGCGTCTTCCTTGGCTTCCCCCCTGACACGCCTGGTTGGCAGTTTTACCACCCCACCTCGCGCCGTGTTCTGTCCTCCCAGGACGTCACCTTTGACGAGTCGGTGCCTTACTACCGTCTCTTCCCCTACCGCACTGCGCCCCTCCCCCTGCCGCCGCTCTTCCTTGCACCAGGTCCTCCCCCGGTAGACCCTCTCCCCCCTCAGGGTCCTGCCCCGTCAGGTGTGTCCCAGGTAGACGCAGTCGAGCCTGTCGAGGTAGCTGTTGACTCTGGTGCTGCTAGGGGTGCTGAGCCTGCGGGTGAGGGGTCTGGGGGTGCTGAGCCTGCGGGTGAGGGGTCTGGGGGTGCTGAGCCTGGGGGTGCTGAGCCTGGGGGTGCTGAGCCTGGGGGTGTTGAGCCTGGGGGTGCGGAGCCTGGGGGTGCTGAGCCTTGGGGTGCGGAGCCTGGGGGTGCGGAGCCTGGGGGTGCGGAGCCTGGGGGTGCTGGGTCTGCTCGTGTGGCCTCTGGCGGTGCTTCGTCGCGGCGGGAGCCACCCTCTCCACAGGAGCTGCGCGAGTGGTTTGCCCGGCGCTGGAGCCGTGCTGCTGGAGCTGGAGGTGCTACTGTTGCTGCTGGTCCTGGAGGTGCTGGAACTGGGGGTGCTGCTGGGGCTACTGGAGTTGGTCCTGCTGGAGGTCCTACTGGAGCTGCTGGCGGTACTGGAGCTGACGGTCCTGCAGGAGCTGGAGCTGCTGGAGCTGCTGAAGCTGGAGCAGCTGGGGGTGTTGGCGCTGGAGGTGCTACTGGCGCTGGTACTTCTGAGGGTGCTGGAGTTGGCGCTGTTGGAGCTGGAGGTGCTGCTGGCGCTGGTGCTGCCGCTGGGGGTACTGGTACTGTCCCTGCTGGTTCTGGAGGCGCTGCGCGGCCGCGGCCGTACTTCGTTCCGCTCCTTGAGCAGGTTCTTGGTCTCACGCCCTCTACTGGTCCTGCTCCTCCCTTAGAGTGTCCACAGCCTGTCCAGTCGCGGTCACAGTTACAGCCCGCCTCCCCCCTGCCTGCTCCTTCTCCCTACACTGGTCCTACTAGAGGTCTTGCTGAGCGTCGTGAGCCTGCGTCTCGTCCTGCGTCGCCTGTTCGTGCTGCTCGCACTAGTAGTCGTGCTCCGCGTCGGCGTCCTCCTGCGGTCCCCAAGCACACACCAGATGGCATTGTGTCCTTCCACTGCTCCTCTGCGTGTCCCGTTGCCGTCTCCTCCAGAGTCCTCTCTTCCTGTCCTTGCTGACCCGGAGTCTGACTCTCTTCATGCTGCCAGTCCTACTGTCACGCGTCTCCTGGCTACTGTTGTCACTGACCCTTCCTTTGAGTCCACTGCTGCGTCTGCCTTAGTTGCTGAGCTTGTCGACTTTGCTGCTCGCTGTCGTCTAGACTACGCTACTAGTCTTGTTGCTGAGTCTGAGTCTGTCTGTCCTCCGTCCGTCGGGGGTGAGTGTGCTCTTAGCACGGACGTCCTTGAGGACAGGCAGGAGGAGTTCCAGTGTTTTGCTGCTGCTTTGCCTCATCTCGTGTCCACGCTGATTGCCCCTGAGGGAGACCCAGATGCACCAGACATCCCGACTCCTCGATCGTACGCTGAGGCGATCGAGGGTCCCTACTCCTCACAGTGGCAGTCAGCCATGGACGCAGAGATGGCTTCCTGGAAGTCCACAGGCACCTACGTCGACGAGGTTCCCCCATCTAGGGCGAACATCGTCAGTGGCATGTGGATTTTCAGGGTGAAGCGGCCGCCGGGTTCTCCGCCTGTCTTCAAGGCGCGTTACGTGGCTCGAGGCTTCAGTCAGCGGCAGGGAGTTGACTACTTTCAGACCTTCTCTCCCACCCCGAAGATGACCACTCTTCGGGTACTACTGCACATAGCCGCTCAGCGCGACTACGAGCTTCACTCTCTTGACTTCAGCACAGCTTTCCTGCAGGGCAGCCTGCACGAGGAGATCTGGCTGCGCCGCCCACCTGGCTTCACTGGGTCGTTTCCCCCTGGTACCCAGTGGAGCCTCCGGCGGCCAGTCTACGGTCTCCGCCAGGCGCCCCGTGAGTGGCACGACACACTGAGGACTACACTTGCGGCTCTTGGGTTTGCCCCTTCTACTGCCGACCCGTCGCTGTTTCTGCGCACCGACACCTCTTTGCCGCCGTTCTACATCCTCGTGTACGTCGACGACTTGGTCTTTGCCACAGCTGACACTGCTGGACTCGCCCACGTGAAGTCCGAGCTGCAGAAGAGACACACGTGCACAGACCTGGGTGAACTGCGCAGCTACCTTGGCTTGCAGATCACCCGGGACAGAGCACAGCGCACCATTACCCTGACTTAGTCACACATGGTGCAGCAGGTCCTTCAGCGCTTCGACTTCACGTACTCCTCGCCTCAGGCCACTCCTCTGTCTACTCGCCACTCGCTCTCAGCTCTGCCTTCGGATGAGTCCGTAGAGTCGAGTGGCCCGTACGCAGAGCTTGTTGGCTGCCTCATGTACCTGATGACCTGCACACGACCTGACCTTGCATACCCTCTTAGCATCTTGGCACGCTATGTTGCTCTTGGGAGACACCGACCAGAGCACATGGCTGCAGCGAAGAGGGTGTTGCGCTACTTGTGCAGTACGTCGGGCATGGGGCTAGTGCTTGGAGGGCGACGTCCAGTGGTCCTCACAGGTCACACAGACGCTTCTTGGGCTGACGACCAGGCTACGCAGCGGTCGTCACAGGGTTACACCTTCAGCCTTGGTTCCGGCTCTGTTTCTTGGCGGTCTACCCGCTCGTCTTCTGTTCTCGGCTCCAGCTGTGAGGCTGAGATCTACGCGGGGGCCATGGCTGCACAGGAGCTACGCTGGCTCACCTACCTGCTGACTGACCTAGGAGCGCCGCCTCGTTCTCCTCCAGTTCTGTACGTAGACGACAAGGCCATGCTGGCCTTGTGTCGGGAGCACAGACTGGAGCACAGAACGAAGCACATTGCTCTTCGCTACTTCCTTGCTCGTGAGCTGCAGCAGCGTGGTCAGCTGTGCCTTGCTTACGTGGCCTCTGAGGCCAACACTGCTGATATCTTTACCAAGGCACTTCCGCCTTGTGATCATCAGCGCTTCTGTACGATGCTAGGTCTTGTGCCTACTTGGCCTCACTTGCTCACTTCTTGACCTTACTTGTACTGTGATCTTTCTATACCTGCACTTGCTTGTTTACCTTTATATATGATCTTGCATGTGAACTGGCCTTATGGCCTTGAACTTGTGCTCGGAATGTGTGGTGACGTTGTGATCCACCCTGAGCTTGCTTTGCTTTGCTTGACTGGTCTTGTGACCTCTTTTTCTCCCCCACTTTGCCTATGGGGGTGTGTCAAACTTATATGCTATGGTCTATCTAGGCTGTAGTGGGGTATACACTATAGGGTACAACATTTCTAGGTTTCCTACTTGTACCCACATTTTCCTTAGTCATTTCATTCCTCATTTCTTCACATTACACTGCCGAACTGTTTATGCCGATGAATCTGCTGCCGCGCCATGTAGCTGGAGTTGATTGGTTCGAAACGTTGAATTAAAGCTTCCCGAAACTGCGTCCATGACCCCTCGCCTCGGATCTTATTTCTGTTGTAAATTCACTCGAGCGCCGGGCCTCGTAACAGTGTCGCTGCGAGCCGAATCCGCGTTGCATTGTGTGTCGGGGTCGTACAGCCAACGGCCTCGAAGTAAATTTCGAGGGTCGCAATGAATCGACAGACGTCGGTGTCTCTCGCATTCGGATTGAACGATTCCGGTAGCCTCAGATGTGACGCCACAAGATTCACTGTAGCTGCTGCCGTTGCTGCTGGGTGAAGTGTCAGTGTCACTGCTGTTGCTGCTGGCGTCGCTGCTACATTCGCTGCTACGTTCGCTGCTGCTGTGGCGGCTACCGACTGGTTCGCGAGAAGCTCCTCTATTTGCTGGAGTGCCGCTCGCGTCTGGTCCAAGCCGGTGTGTAACTCCATAATTTTTCGTACGGAATTTGTGATAATGAGAACGAGGATGGATGAACTATGAATGAAGTGAGTACATATAGGAAACCCTAATTGGGTTGTACCCCCTATGGGATACCCCACTATAGCCTACACAACAGCATAAGCTATATATATGTTCTGACACACCCCCATAGGCAAAGTGGGGGAGAACAAGGGGTCACAAGACCAGTCACGCAAAGAACAGCAAGCTCAGGGTGGATCACAAAGTCACCACACAGTCCGAGCACAACGACAAGGCCACAAGGCCAGTTCACATGCAGGAGTGCACATATATATATAGAGCTAGACAAGCAAGAGCAGGTATATATGTGTGACAGTACAAGCAAGGTCAAGAGGAGAGCAAGTGAGGCAAGACAGGTACAAGACCCAGCTGAGTGCAGAAGCGCTGATGGTCACAAGGCGGAAGTGCCTTGGTGAACACATCAGCAGTGTTGGCCTCAGAGGCCACGTACGCAAGTCGCAACTGACCACGCTGCTGCAGCTCACGAGCAAGAAAGTAACGGAGAGCAATGTGCTTCGTTCTGTGCTCCAAGCGCTGCTCTCGACACAAGGCCAGCATGGCCTTGTTGTCTACGTACAGCACTGGAGGAGAACGAGGCGGCTCTCCAAGGTCAGTCAGCAGGTAGGTGAGCCAGCGAAGCTCCTGTGCAGCCATGGCCCCGGCGTAGATCTCAGCCTCACAACTGGAGCCGAGAACAGAGGACGAGCGAGTAGCCCGCCACGAGACAGAGCCGGAACCAAGACTGAAGGTGTAACCCTGCGACGACCGCTGCGTAGCCTGGTCGTCAGCCCAAGAAGCGTCCGCGTGCCCAGTGAGCACCACTGGACTCCGCTTTCCAAGCACTAGCCCCATGCCCGACGTACTGCACAAGTAGCGCAACACCCTCTTCGCTGCAGCCATGTGCTCTGGTCGGTGTCTCCCAGGAGCAACATAGCGTGCCAGAATACTAAGAGGGTATGCAAGGTCAGGTCGTGTGCAGGTCATCAGGTACATGAGGCAACCAACAAGCTCTGGGTACGGGCCACTCGACTCTACGGACTCATCCGAAGGCAAAGCTGAGAGCGAGTGGCGAGTAGACAGAGGAGTGGCCTGAGGCGAGGAGTACGTGAAGCCGAAGCGCTGAAGGACCTGCTGCACCATGTGTGACTGAGTCAAGGTAATGGTGCGGCGTGCTCTGTCCCGAGTGATCTGCAAGCCAAGGTAGCTGCGCAGTTCACCCAGGTCTGTGCACGTGTGTCTCTTCTGCAGCTCGGACTTCACGTAGGCTAGTCCAGCAGTGTCAGCTGTGGCAAAGACCAAGTCGTCGACGTACACGAGGATGTAGAACGACGGCAAAGAAGTGTCGGTGCGCAGAAACAACGACGGGTCAGCAGTAGAGGGAGCAAACCCAAGAGCCGCAAGCGTAGTCCTCAGTGTGTCGTGCCACTCACGCGGTGCCTGGCGGAGACCGTAGACTGGCCGTCGGAGGCTCCACTGGGTGCCAGGAGGGAAAGTCCCAGTGAAGCCAGGTGGACGGCGCAGCCAGATCTCCTCGTGCAGGCTACCCTGCAAGAAAGCAGTGCTGAAGTCAAGAGAGTGGAGCTCGTAGTCGCGCTGAGCGGCTATGTGCAGCAGCACCCGAAGAGTGGTCATCTTCGGGGTGGGAGAGAAGGTCTGAAAGTAGTCAACTCCCTGCCGCTGACTGAAGCCACGAGCGACGTACCGCGCCTTGAAGACAGGTGGAGAGCCCGGCGGCCGCTTCACCCTGAAGATCCACATGCCACTGACGATGTTCGCCCCAGGAGGGGGAACCGCGTCAACGTAGGTGCCTGTGGACTTCCAGGACGCCATCTCTGCATCCATAGCTGCCTGCCACTGAGAGGAGTAGGGACCCTCTACGGCCTCCGCGTAAGAGCGCGGAGTCGGGATGTCTAGTGCATCCGGGTCTCCCTCAGGGGCAAGTAGTACGGACGCGAGATGAGGTGAAGCAGCAGCCAGACACTGGAACTCCTCCTGCCTGTCCTCAAGGACGTCCGTGCCAAGAGCACACTCACCCCCGACGCACGGAGGACAGACAGACGCAGACTCAGCAACAAGACCGGCAGCGTAGTCTAGACGACAGCGAGCAGCAAAGTCGACGAGCTCAGCAACAAGAGCAGACGCAGCAGTGGACTCAAAAGAGGGGTCAGTGACGACAGTAGCAAGGAGACGTGTGACAGTAGGACTGGTAGCACGAAGAGAGTCGGACTCTGGGTCGGTAAGTGCAGGAAGAGAGGACTCAGGAGGAGAAGGCAAAGGGGCACGGAGAGGAGCAGTGGACGGACGCAAAGACATCCGGTGCGTGCCAGGGACAGGAGGAGGACGCTGACGCGAACCGCGACCACTAGCGCGAGCAGCACGAACATGCGACGCAGGACGAGACGCAGGCTCACGACGCTCAGCAAGACCTCCAGTGGGACCAGTGTAAGGAGAGGGAGCAGGAAGTGGGGAGGCGGGCTCTAGCTGGGACTGTGACTGAACAGGCGGTGGACACGCTGCAGGAGGAGAAAGACCAAGAACCTGCTGTAGGAGTGGAACGAAGTACGGCCGAGGCCGCGCGGCGACTCCAGACACAGCAGGGACAGCACCCTCAGCAGCAGCACCAGCGCCAACAGCACCTCCAGGGGCAGGACCTCCAGCAGCACCAGCAGCACCAACACCCGCAGCAGCTCCAGCTCCAGGCGGACCCGAAGGCCCAGCAGCTCCGGGACCAGCGGCACAAGTACCCTCAGCAGTCGAAGGAGCTCCGGCTCCAGCAGTACGTCTCCAGCGGCGAGCAAACAACTCGCGCAGCTCCTGTGGAGAGAGGGGCTCCCGCCGAGGCGAAGCACCCGGAGAACCGCCAGGTCCCGCACCGCCAGACGCCACAAGGGGAGGTCCAGTGGCCGCAGGCTCCGCAGCTCCAGGCTCAGCAGCTCCAGACGCAGCACCCCCTGGCTCAGCACCCCCAGTCGCAGCACCCCCAGGCTCAGCACCCCCAGACTCCGCACCCCCAGGCTCAGCACCCCCAGTCGCAGCACCCCCAGGCGCAGCACCCCCAGACTCCGCACCCCCGGGCTCAGCACCCCCAGTCGCAGTACCCCCAGGCTCAGTACCCCCAGACTCAGCACCCCCAGGCTCAGCACCCCCAGGCTCAGCACCCACGCGCGTAGCACCCCCAGAGTCAGCACCCCCAGGCTCAGCACCCGCAGCAGGACCAGAGTCACCAGCAACCTCGACCGGCTCGACTGCGTCTACCTGGGACACACCTGAAGGGGCAGGACCCTGAGGGGGAAGGGGGTCTACCGGGGGGGGACCTGGCACAAGGAAGTGCGGTGGCGGGGGGAGGGAAGGAGTGCGGTAGGGGAAGAGGCGGTAGAAGGGGACTGACTCGTCGAACGTGACGTCCTGGGAGGACAGAACACGACGAGAGGAGGGGTGGTAGAACTGCCACCCTGGGGCGTCAGGGGGGAAGCCGAGGAAGACACAGGGAGCAGCACGAGGGGACAGCTTGTCCGCAGACAAGTCGCGGACAAACGCCCGAGATCCCCAGACACGGAACGCAGACGCATCGCCGACCTTCCCCGTCCACAGCAGAGCTGGGGAGGTCTCCGGCCGGGAGACCCTGGGGTGAAGGTTGATCTGATGCGCCGCGTACCGAACCGCAAACGGCCACAGAAAATGGGGGGCAGCCGCATGCATCATGGACGTACGAGCGACGTCCATGACCATGCCAATGCGGCGCTCAGCAATCCCATTTTGCTGTGGAGAGTCCGGAAGCGTAAAGGTCTGGCGGATGCCTCGTGCACGACAGTAGGCTCGCAGAAGGCCAGAGGAGAACTCTCCACCTCGGTCAGAGTGCAGACGCAGAACAGGAAAGTCCGAGCCGAAGCTCCTCCTGAGCTGGAGACGAGCTGCGCGGATCCAGTCGATCAACACCTCAGTAACATCACCCTTGCTGCGCAAGGGGAAGACTGTGGTGTAACGCGAGTAGTCGTCAACCACCAGCAGGAAGTAGCGCTCGTGACCCTGCCCACGGACGCGGGCCGGGCCCCACACGTCCATGTGAAGCGTCTGCAGAGGAGCCTCTGTCGGGGGAAACTGGGAGGAGTGAGGGGCAGCCCGAAGCCGCCCCTCGACACAGGGGACACAGGAAGGTCCGGGTCCCGAGGGAAGGGGAGGGAGAGACCGGGGAAGACCAGAGACAAGGACACGGGAAGCCATGCCCCGAAGACGAGGCAAGGAGGGGTGGCCAAGACGGTGGTGCCACAGGAGAGTCTCCTGAGACAGGCGGCGACACGAGCAGGGGGCAGACTCAGGACCAGACCTGGACGCAGCAGCAAACACCTGACCCGACGCAGCTACCTGGCCAGACGCAGGGACAGGAGGAGACTCAGTGGTCAGGGTGTAGAGACTCGACCCCGGCCGACGCGAAAACGTGGCCAGGTGTCGGCCTGTGCGGGCGTCCGAGCAGTGGGTCACCCGCTGACTCGCAGGAGTAAACTGGTGAACCCCCGCATCCTGCAGGTCAGCACCACTCACCAAGTTCGTCGAGAACGAGGGGAGGTACAGACCAGACAAGGTGCCCGAGGGGGCAGCCGGACACGGGAGGACAGTGGAGAAGTGAGAGAGGACAGGACCCCCAGAGGAGTCAGCCAGGGAGACTGCAACCGGCCGGCCAAGCGGCGTGAGTGTGGTGCGGTCTCGAAAGAAGGAGCGAGAAGCCCCTGAGTCAAGCGTGAAGGTGAGGGAGGCCGAAGCCGACGCAGTACCTGAGAGCGCAGCCTCACCAGTACCTGAGAGTGCAGACGCACTGGCACCTAGAGCAGCAGCCGCAGAAGTACCTGGCGCAGCAGTACCAATGCCCGGGTCGGGCGGGAAACACCGGTAACAGTCACCCTCCTCACTAATAGTCACAGCATACATGGCAGCAAGGATAGCATCAAAGTCAAGATCAAAGATAGCTACGCCAGCCCTAGACAGCTCTCCCCAACGGGGAATCTCACTAGCCTCGGGGAACTGCTGACGCCAAGCGTCCGTCAGGCGGCCAAAGCAGCGCTGGGTGGAGTGGGCACCCCCACACTGCTCACCCGCGCGGTCGCCGGAACGAAGGACGTAGGTGCACGGACCAAAACCCCCACCCCGCTGACGCTGCGTGTACCACTCACGGAGCTGCTGGGGCGGGGGGATGTCCCGCGAACGCTGCTGCTGCTGCTGACGCTGGCCACCACCAGAGCCGCTACGCTGCGGGGCACCACCCCGACCAGCTCCACCCCCTCCGCCACCGCCGCCTCCACCTCCACCACCACCGCTGCCTCCGCTCCCACCGCTGCCGCCGCCACCGCCTCCTCCTCCGCTGCTGACACCGCCACCACCGCCCCCGCCACCACTCCCACCGCCACTCCCACTCCCTCCGCCGCCTCCACCGCCACCTCCACCGCCCCCGCCAGGTCCACCCGCGCCCTTGCCCCCCTTGCCCCTGCCAGGGCGGCGTCTCCCGCTAGGGGCAGACGCCGCGCAGACCGACTCAAGACCAAGCAGGTCGGCAGCAGCAGCAGAGGCAACAGAGGGCAGCAGGGGGGAAGGAGAACACCCCTCAAAGATGGGGGTGCGAGGGTCACCACGAGAGGCTCCTATAGCGACGATGCTCTTCTCCGCCGCCAGGAGGGACTTCTCGAGGAGGTCGACAGTGAGAGTGGTGGGACAGACTGAGAGGAAGTGGTCCCTGACTACGTGAAGGGAGTCAGGGAGACGTGTGACTATGTAATAGAGAGTGATGTACATGGGGGGGGGGTTCTTGGCGCAGAACTCAGCAGGAAGGGCGGCGCGGTAGCGAGTGTCACTAGTGCGGAGGTGCGTAATGAGGTCAGCGACAGTGGGAAAGGCAGCAAGGTCAGGAAAGAGGTACGGTAGCATGAGGCGGCTAAGGGCAGCAGTGGCAGGGGAAGAGTAGCGCGCAACTACAGCGTCGTACAAGGTCTGAGCACTCTTGTACTGACTAAAGTGCGCGCGCTCAGTGGTAGGCAGGTGGCGACGCACAGCAAGACGTGCAGCAGCATCGCGGGTGGCCCACTGAGAGCGAACAGTGGGGTCAGCATCAGCAGCAGGGGCAGGAGAGGCGCCAGAGGTGAGGTCAAAGAGGGAAAGACCGTCCGCCCTATCGCACTGTAAGAACAGCTGCAGGTCGTCGACCCAGACCTCAAAGTCAATGGCTCGACCCTCAGCGTCAAAAGCGAGGACACTAGGGGTAGCCATGACGACGACAGTGTAGTAGTGCAAGCAGTAGGGGAAGGGCACGCAGTAACAGTGGTGCTGTGCTCACCAGGCAGGGCAGGTCGGGCGGCTCGGCAGTAGGGCGGCCCGGCGACTGGGCGGCTCGGCGGCTCGGCTGCTGGGCGGCTCGGCTCCCGGGCGGCTCGGCGGCAGGGCGGCTCGGCGGGCGGGCGGCTCGGCGGCAGGGCGGCTCGGCGGCTCGGCTCCCGGGCGGCTCGGTGGCAGAGCGGCTCGGCAGCAGGGCGGCTCGGCTGCAGGGCGGCTCGGCGGCCGGGCGGCTCGGCTGCAGCGCGGCTCGGCGGCGGGGCGGCTCGGCTGCTCTGCTGCTGGGCGGCTCGGCTGCGCTACTGTTGGGCGGCTCGGCTGGGCCGCTGACGTAGCGAGGCGGCGGGGCCGCGAAGACGGGCGGCGGGGCCGCTGCAGAGAAGCGGCGGGGCCGCAGGGAAGGGCGGCAGGGGCCGCAACGAGAGAGGCGGCGGGGCCGCAGCGAGAGAGGCGGCGGGGCCGCAGCGAGAGAAGCGGCGGGGCCGCGAAGACGGGCGGCGGGGCCGCAACGAGAGAGGCGGCGGGGCCGCAGGTAAGGGGCGGCGCGAAGCCGCCGGTGAGGGCGGCGTAAAGCCGCGGGTAAGGGCGGCGACGGGCCGGGAAAAGGGGCGGCGCGCCGCAGCCGCTATGGCAGCTCGACGCGACCGTAAGGGCGGCGCTACGGGCCGCTAGGTGCGACTCGACGGGCCGATAAAAAAAAAAAGAGGGGCAGGCGCGACTCGAGGCGCGTTTCGGTGGGCCCAAGGAACAGTCCCTAGGAGGGGACCTGCTCTGATTCCATGTGATAATGAGAACGAGGATGGATGAACTATGAATGAAGTGAGTACATATAGGAAACCCTAATTGGGTTGTACCCCCTATAGGATACCCCACTATAGCCTACACAACAGCATAAGCTATATATATGTTCTGACAGAATTATCACCATTTTCCTCCATTTGGCGATTTATAGGAAGATATGCGACGAAAATAATTGAATTCAGGGCGCTGGACATCTTACTGTGAGTCGAATCGACTGTAGAAATGACGAGCGCTAATTCTGTAGGTCGCGTATTTCTCTCGTACTCGAAATTCGCGTCCGATCTCGGCCGTTGAGAAGAAATTCGATCCCACGCTCCAAATTCCAACTCTTTTTTGCGAAATTCTCAGGGCCGTTGAGATTCGAATCGATCTGACGGTCGAAATTCCAACTTTTTCGCCACTGGACCTGAGGAGTGTTCGAAAACCGGTTCGAGGGGGACGTTAGAAAATAGCGCGGAACTGGTTTACGTACCCGAAATCGGCTCTTTCTGTCATCGCCCCCGCGGTTTTGAAAGCTAGGTTTAAGCGGTCGAAAAACTAAGCTTGCAAACAGGCTCTGATTACCAAGTGTGAGGATCTAGGATCGAGCTCAGAAAAGAGAGTTTGAATTGAATTGAATGATCACCTGGGTGCAACACGAGGCCATATATAGGCTCGACGCAAGGCCCCGTAACCAGGTGTTACGCGAAGGTTCCGCGGGTCGCGAAGCGTCCCGAACAGATCCTTCCCGAATTCGGTAGAAGGCAATTCGGTGGCAACCGAAAAAGCCCAGAATTCGGTGCATGCAACCTAGCTCGGTGCTATAACTATAATATAATATAGGAAAGCACCTAGCCTAGGAAAACAAGCAATTCATGCATGCATATAATTATCCTATGCTAGAAATAGCATAATAAAGTAAAGGCAAGCAAGCATAGCTGGCATAAGCCGTCGTACTCTCATATCGTCGACCGCTGCTCACTTGTCAGGTCGACGGAATGCTCCGTTGATCTCTCGGTCAAACTGCAGGTCGACGGAGACCCCTCGGTTGAACTGAAGGTCGACAGACTGCTCCAAGTCGAACTGCCGGTCGAAAGACTGCTCTCGGTCAAACTGCCCCTCCTGGTCGACGGCCCACCCGTCGCCCAGACCAGTCAGTTGCAGCTGTCGAGCTCCCTGGTCGACAGTAATACCACAGCGGTCCCCTGCAGCTGGACGAAGCCTGGCGAGCAGCTCTCCCACTGTGAACGGTCGGCTGCTACTCCCGTACATCCGACCAAGGCGTCGGCGTTGCCCAAGCGAGGGCGGGGCCAACACTCCACTCCTGTTAACAAAGTCAACTTCCTACCACTGACTAAAGCCTCTAGCAACGTAACAAGCCTTGAAGGCAGGCGGAGAACCTGGCGGCCGCTTCACCTTGAAAATCCACATGCCATCGACTATGTTCGCCCCGGAAGGGGGAACTGCGTTGATGTAAGTGCCTGTGGACTTCCAGGATGCCATCTCTGCGTCCATGGCTGTCTGCCACTTAGAGGAGTAGGGACCCGTAATGGCCTCATCGTAGGAGCGCGGGGTCGGGATGTTTGGAGCATGCGGGTCTCCCTCATGTGCAATCAGCATGGACACGAGATGAGGTACAGCAGCTGCAAAGCACTCAAAGTCCTCCTGCCTGTCCTCAAGGACGTCCATGCTAAGAGCACACTCACCCCCGACGGACGGAGGACAGACAGACTCAGACTCAGCAACAAAACTAGCGGCGTAGTCTATACGACACGTAGCAGCAAAGTCGACAAGCTCAGCAACCAGCCTAGACGCATCAGTGGACTCAAACGAAGGGTCGGTGACAACAGTGGCTACAAGACGTTTGATAGTAGGAATGGCAGCACGAACCAAGTCAGACCCAAGGTCTGGACCATCAGGAAGAGAGGACGCAGGAGGAGACGTCAAGGAAGCTCGCAGTGGAACAGAGGAAGGACGAAGTGTCATAGTGTGAGTGCCGGGCACAGGGGGAGGATGCGGACGCGGGACACGACGAACAGTGCGAGCAGCACGAATAGGCGAGGCAGGACGAGACGCAGGCACACGACGCTCTCTAAGGGAGTCTGTAAGGGGAAGGAGCAGGCAGTGGGGAGGCGGGCTGTAACTGTGGCTGCGACTGGTCAGGCGGTGGACACAGTAGAGGTGGAGTAAGGTCAGTAGAAGTCTGGAGACCAAGAACTTGGTGAAGCAGGGCAACAAAGTACGGTTGTGGCCGCAAAGCGTCTCCAGCACCAGTACCAACAGCTCCAGCGACTCCAGCAACACAAGCTCCAGCAGCACCAGTACCAGCAACTCCGGGACCAGTAGATCCAGCAGCTCCAGCACCTTCAGCAACTCCAAAACTTCTAGCAGCTCCAGCAGCTCCAGGACCTCCAGCAGCTCCAGCAGCTCCAGCACCTCCAGTACCTCCAGCACCTCCAGCGCCTCCAGCACCACCAGCTCCAGCAGCTCCAGTACCTCCAGAACGAGCACCTCCGGGACCAGCAGCTCAAGCACCTCCAGCAGCAGCTGCACCACCAGCTCCAGCTCCACCACCAGCTTCGGCAGCTCCAGTACCTCCAGTACGAGCACCTCCAGAACCAGCACCTCCAGCAGCACCACTCCGAAGGCGGGTGCGCTGAGCAAACCATTCGTGAATCTGTTGTAGTGAGAGAGGCTCCCGCCGGGACGAGGCACGCGGAGTACCTCTAGTAGGGGAAGTTCCCCTAGGCTCAGCACCCCCAGACGTAGCACCCTCCAGCTCAGCACCCCCAAACGTAGTACCGACAGCTCCGGCAGGACCAGCGCCAGCACCTCCAGCACCTCCAGTACCTGCAGCACTTCCAGCGCCTCCAGGATAAGCAGCTCCAGTGCCTCCAGCTCCAGGGCCTCCAGCGGCAGTGTCTCCAGCGGCAGGCCCCCCAGCTCCAGCAGCTCCACTCCAGCGCCGAGCAAATCACTCGCGCAGCTACAGTGGAGAGAGAGGCTCGTGCTGTGACGAGTCACCCGAAGGACCTCCAAGCTCAGCACCCCCAGATGCAGTACCCCCAGGCTCCGCACCCTCAGGCTCAGCACCCCCAGGCTCAGCACCCCCAGACACGGCAGCTCCAGGCTCAGCACCCCCAGGCTCCCCGCGTGCACGCCCAGCACCCTCAGACGCAACACCCCTAGCAGCACCTGAGTCGACAGCTACCTCGACAGGCTCAGCCACGGCGGGGGGTCTACCTGAGACACATCTGAGGGAGCAGGACAGTGAGGAGGGAGGGGATCTATTGGGGGGGGACCTGGAGCGAGGAAGAGCGGCGGGGGGGGTAAGAGGGGCAGTGCGGTAGGGGAAGAGACGGTAAAAGGGGATGGACTCGTCAAATGTGACGTCCTGAGAGGGAAAGACATGGCGCGTGGTGGGGTGGTAAAACTGCCAGCCAGATGCGTCAGGGACAAAGCCAAGGAAGACACAGGGAACGGCGCGGGGGGAGAGCTTGTCAGCGGAAGCATCACAGACAAAGGCACGACATCCCCAGACCCGGAACACCGACGCATTGCCAACCTCCCCCGTCCCACGCAATGTGGGCGAGGTCTCCGTCAAGGAGACACGTGGCTAGAGGTTGAGCTGATGCGCAGCGTACTGGACTGCAAACGGCCACAGAAAATGGGGGGCAGCCGCATGGATCATGGAGGTACGAACGACCTCCATGACTAAGCCAATGCGGCGCTCAGCAACCCCATTCTGCTGCGGAGAGGCCGGAAGCGTGAACGTCTGGCGGATGACCTCCCCATGACAAAGTCCCGCAAGAGGTTGGAGGCGATCTCACCACCTCTGTCAGAGTGCAGACGCAGGATAGGAAGGTCCTCGCGGAACTGCTCGCGAAGCTAGAGACGGACAGCGCGGATCCAAGGGATCAAGAGATTTGGGACCTCCCCCTTGCTGTGCAAGGGGAAGACCGTGGTGTAACGCGAATAGTCATCAACAACCAGCAGAAAGTATCGCTCGCGGCCCTGTCCACGGACGCGGGCTGGGCCCCACACGTCCAAGTGAAGTGTCTGCAAGGGGGCCTATGTCGGGGGAGACGAGGAGGAGTGAGGAACGGCGCGCTGCCGCCCCTCGACGCAAGGAAGACAGAGTGGGGCAAACGAGCGCGGGAGGGCAGGCAAAGACCTGGGACGACCGGAGACAAGGTAGCGGGAGTGCATG
The DNA here is from genome assembly GCA_947471745.1 of Closterium sp. Naga37s-1. Lineage (NCBI taxonomy): Eukaryota > Viridiplantae > Streptophyta > Zygnematophyceae > Desmidiales > Closteriaceae > Closterium > Closterium sp. Naga37s-1. Next base: position 32,988 of record CANJKZ010000321.1, on the reverse strand, counting down.
CCACGGAGGCGTGGTAGGGAGGGGCGACCAAGGCGGTGGTGCCAAAGGAGAGTTCAGTGCGACAGGGCGCGATACGAGCAGGGGGGCGCAAGCTGACCTGACGCGGACGCGGACGCAGCTACCTGGGGAGGCTCAGTAGTCAGTGTGTACAGACTCGACCTAGGCCGACGGGTGAACGTGGCCAGGTGAGGGCCCGTCCGTGCACACGTGCAGATCGACACACGTTGACCCCCAGGAGTAAAGGTATCAACGATCGCATCCTGGAGGGCAGCGGTACTCACCAAGTTCGTAGAAAACGAGGGGAGGTGAAGTCCTGAGAGTGAGCCGGACGGAACCGCTGGACACGGTAGAACAGTGGTAGAACGGGCAAGAACTGGGCCCCCTGAGGATTCAGCCAGTCTGACAGCAACAGGTGTAGGGAGTGGTGTGATTGTGGTACCGTCGCGAAAGAAACAGCGGGAAGCACCTGAGTCAAGTGTGAAGGTGTGCAAGGCCTCAGCAGACGCAGTACCAGAGAGAGCAGACGCAATAGCACTTAGAGCATCTGCCTCTATACTTGGATCGGGCGGCACACACAGGTAACAGTCACCCTCAGTAATAACAGTCAATGCATACATGGCAGTAAGGATAGCGTCATACTCTAGCGCAAAGACATCCACGCCCTGCCTAAGCAACTCTAGTCAATGGGGGAGCTCAGCCGCGTCGTCAAACTCTGCACGCCAGCTGTCGCTCAGACAGAAAAAGCAGCGGGACTGTGTGTGGCCAGGTGTCCCGCATGTTTGACCAGCCCGATCACCTGTGCGAATGACGTACGGGCAGCGAGCACTACTCCGAGAACCCCCACATTGTGTGTACCACTCACGAAGCTGTTGGGGCGTAAGGGTCTCACGCGGACACGGCCCAGTTGCACCAAGCCACCGCTAGAAACTCCAAACTGACTAGCTGCACCGCAACTGCTACTACTGCCCTCGCCACGACACCTACGAGCATACCACTCACAAAGCTGCTGGGGCGTAAGGGTCTCGCGTGGACGCGGCTGCAGCTGCACCAGGCCACCGCCAGAAACTCCCAACTGACTAGCTGCACCGCGACTGCCACTACTGCCGCCGCCACGACACCTACGAGCGTACCACTCACGAAGTTGCTGGGGCGTAAGGGTCTCACTCGGACGTCGCTGCAGCTGCATCTGGCCACTACCTGAAACTCCCCACCGAAGAGCTCCAAAGCAATTGCTACTGAGGCCGCCACCACTCCCACTGCTGTCGCCACTGCGCCGCCACTCCCACCGCTGCCGTGAAGAGAACACATGCAACCAGCAGGGCAGCACGTTAGGAAGGAATGGCGGTGAGGAGGCACTAGGGTAGGTCGGGGCGGTGCACGGTCAGAGAAGGGCGGCGCGCGGCCAGAGTAGGGCGGCGCACGGTCTGAGCAGGGCTGCGCGCGGCTAGAGCAGGGCGGCGCGCGGCCAGAGCAGGGCGGTGCGCGGCCAGAGCAGGGCAGCGTGCGGCCAGAGCAGGGCAGGGCGCAGCCAGAGCAGGGCAGTGTTACGATAAGAATGAATTGATAGAAAATGTGAAGTACAACCCTAAATATAGCAAACCCTAAGCATGCAAGGAAGTAGAAATGTAACACCTAGACTAACCTAAACAACACATACAAAATATATGTTGACACACCCCCATAGTCTAAGTGACTATAATCCCGTGGAAAAACAACACATATCTCAGGGTGGGTCTCAAGGACACACAGTCTGAGAGCAAGCAAGGGTCACATCAGCCAGTCAGCAAGAACTAGCAAGGGTCACAAGACCAGTCCACATGAACAAGATAAATCCCAGGGTGGGGCTCGAAGTCACCACACAGTCCGAGAGCAAGCAAAAGAGCCACAAGGCCAGTTCACATTCAGGTATATAGCAAATATATCGAGATGCAAGAGTACAAGACAATAAGGACAAAGCATCTACGTAAGCAATTGAGGACGGGACCGCACAAGGCCAAGCTGGGTGCAGAAACGCTGGTGATCACAAGGCGGCAACACCTTGGTGAAGGTATCTGCAGTGTTGGCCTCAGAGACCACACGTCGTATGAGTGCCTGGCCACGCTGCTGCAACTCACGCAAACGGAAGTAACGAAGCTGGATGTGCTTTGACTTCCCAAGCAGTCGGGGCTCCTCACACAACAGTACAGCAGACCTGTTGTCGGCGAACAAGACTGGGGGAGAGCGAGGCCGCTCACCAAGGTCGGTGAGAAGGAAAGACAGCCAGCGAAGCTCCTGAGCGGCCATGGCCGCAGCGTACACCTCTGCCTCACAGCTGGAACCGTCAACGGACGACGCCCGATTCAACCACCACGAAACAGCACCTGCCCCGAGGCTAAAGGAGTACCCCTGTGTAGACCGACGCGTCTCCGCATCGTCAGCCCACAACAAGTCCGGGTAACCTGTTAGTGTAATTGGCTGCTTCCCTCCAAGGACAAGTCCCATGCCTGATTTACTCGCCACGTACTTCGCCACCCTCTTAGCAGCGTACCAGTGGGAAGGTCGGTGTCTCCCAGGCGCAACAAAGCGCGCAAGGACGCTAAGAGAGTAAGCTAGGTCTGGGCGAGATCAGGTCATCAGGTACATGAGACAACCCACCAGCTCAGGATATGGACCACTGGACTCAAATGACTCGTCAGAAGGTGGAGCCATGAGCCCATGTTCCACACCAAGAGGGGTGAGCTGTAACTTGGAGAACGGGAAGTGAAACCGCGTGAGGATCTGCTCGACCATATGCGACTGATTCAGCGTAATGGTGTGAGCTGCCCTGTCCCTAGTGATTTGCAGGCCAAGGTAGTGCTGCAGCTCACCAAGGTTAGTGCAAGTGGGCCTCTGCTGTTCCTCCTTCACAGAGGCCAGCGCCCATCAGTCGGGAGTGGCGAACACCAGGTCGTCGATGTAGACCAGGACAAAGAATGGGGTCGAGCCACGGCGAACGAACAGTGACAGGTCAGCAGGTGACGGAAAGAAGTCAAGCGCTGCAAGGGTCAAGCGAAGTGTGTCGTGCCACTCACGTGAAGCCTGACGCAGGCCGTAGACTGGTCGACGCAGCTGCCACTGGGTCCCAGGTGGGAAAGAGCCAGTGAAGCCAAGCGGGCGATGCAGCCAGATCAGCTCGTGCAGGCTCCCCTGAAGGAACGCGGTGGAGAAGTCCAAGGAGTGCAACTCATAGTCGCGCTGGGCTGCAATATGCAGCAACACCCGAACAGTACTCATCTTTGGGGTGGGAGCGATGGTCTGGAAGAAGTCCACCCCCTTTCGTTGTCTGAAGCCTCTTGCCACATAGCGCGCCTTAAAAACAAGTGGTGATCCAGGCGGCCGCTTCATCTTGTAGAGCCATCAGACACTAACGACGTTCGTCCCAGGTGGTGGGACTGCGTCGATGTAAGTGCCTGTGGACCTATAAGATGCCATCTCTGTCTCCTCAGCTGCTATCCAGTACGAAGCCCAGGGTCCCGAGACCGCCTCGGCGTGAGTGCGAGGGATGGGGATGTCAAGGGCGTCTGGATCCCCCTCAGGGGCAAGTAGCATGGCACAGAGATGAGGAACAGTGGCCGCAAGGAAACCAAGCTCGAACTGCCTGTCTTCGAGGACCTCTAGGGAAAAAACAGGAGCACCCCAGAGAACGGAGAATGAGCTTGGCCACTCACCAAGTGAGCGGCGTAGTCAAGGCGGTGGGAAGAGGCAAAGCCAGCGATAGTGGTCACAAGTGCGGAAATAGACGGTAGAGGTGCAGTCGGGTGAGCGACCAACGCGGACGAAACATGGGAGACGACAGGACGGGAGGCACGGAGGTAGTCGGACAACGGGTCGTGAAGCACAGTGAGGGACGACTCAGGGGGCTGTGGAAGGACAGAAGGAGGTGGAACACGAGAGCGAAGAGCAAGGTGGAATGGACCGTCTGCACGGTAACGGAACCGACGACGCTCTGGGGACACAGCACGACTGAGGGGAGAACGACGAGTCCACTGGGACGAGGAAAGGGACTCAACAGGGGGAACAAGAGGGGACGGTAGGGGACCACGAACAAAGTGTGCAGGTGCTGGGTCGGGGTGGTCGCGTAGTTGTAGTCGCTGCTGCTCCACCTCCTCTCGTGTCTGTTGCGATGGCATCGGCCCCTGCTGCTACTCCTGTGGCTCCGCCTCTGCTGCGACTGCAGCTCCACCCGCTGCTGCGACCGGGACTCCTGCGCTACCCTCTCCTGCTGCGGCCGTGACTCCTCCTGTACTCTCTCCTGCTGGGTCTGTAACTGCACTTGCTGCTGCGGTTGGGACTCCTGCTCTACTCTCTCCTAGTGCAGCCGTGACTCCTCCTGTACTCTCTCTTGCTAGGTCTGTAACTGCACCTGCTGCTGCGGGCGGTACTCCTGCTTTACCCTGTCCTGGTGCGGCCGAGACTCCTCCTCTACCCTCTCCTGCTGCGGCTGCAGCTGCACCCGCTGCTGCAACCGGGACTCCTGCACTACCCTCTCGTGCTGCTGCTGTGACTCCTCCTCTACTCTCCCCTGCTGCTGTAGCTGCTGCTGCTGCTGATGCTGCTGCTGCTGCTGCTGCTCCTGCTGCTCCTGCTGCTGCTGCTGCTGTGCCCTCTCAAACCGCTAACGCTCCTCCCTCTCCAATCGAAGGAGACGCTGCTCACGGGTCAGGAAACATACAGTGCGCGGTGTAGGCGCCACAGTGCCAGTGCCTCCAGCTCCAGCACCCCCAGAACCAGCACCTCCACTAGCGACACCCCCGGGGCCTCCAGTACCTCTTGTAGGAACACCCCCAGGCCCCGCAGCAACCGGCCGCAGAGGAGAACGAGGAGGGAACTGCGGGACGACCGGGAAGCCTGGGGGTGACGCGGGGCAAGGCCGCCGACTCGAGGCTGCCGTGTCCTCCACGGGAGTGACCTCCACGCCCACACTCACTGCACCCCCTGAACCGACACCACGAGCTCCTGCAGCCCCAGCACCCTCACCCTCCGCAACTGCACCTCCCACACCCCCAGACACGACAGGGGCTGGACGCTGCGGGGAGGACAACTGCGGAGTGACATGCGACACACCTGACGGGGCAGTACGCGAAGCGGGGGGGGTTACCGGGGCAACTGGGGGGGGCTCAAGGGTGAGGAACAGCGGGGGGGGGGGGGGGGGGGGGGAAGACCTCAGTACCTCGGTGGGGGCGACTCCTGTAGTAACAGACAGACTCGTCGAACGTGACGTCCTGAGAAGCGAAGAACTCGCAGGTGACCGGGTCGTAGAACACCCAGCCGGAGGCGTCCAAAGGGAAGGCAAGAAAGACGCAGGCACGAGTGCGCGGAGACAACTTGTTCACGCCAGGGGCGCGAACGTGAGCCAGACAACCCCAGATGCGGAAGTCAGCTGCTACGCCCTGTAAACCTGACCAGAGAGAGACTGGCGTCACCCGTGGCCATGCATCACTGGGCCACAGGTTCAGCTGGTGCGCGGCGTAGCGGACTGCCTGAGGCCACAAGAACTGAGGGGCACCGGCATGGCACATGGAGGTCCGGGCAACCTCCATGACCAGGCCGATGCGACGCTCGGCTACCCCGTTCTGCTGCGGCAAGGCTGTTAGCGTGTACAACTGAATGACTCCCCAACCCTGACAGAACGCCTCTAGGCGAGTGGAAGAGAACTCACCACCACGGTCCGAGTGTAGGCGAAGCCCACACAGGCCCTGGGCGCCATCCCACGCTAGGAGCCACGGCTTGAGGACGGTAGGCACGTCGGCCTTCCGTTGCAAGGGGAAAACCGTGGTGTAAGGGGAATAGTCGTCCACCACAATCAGGAAGTAGTGCTCCTAACGTGGGCCAAGGACAGGGGAGGGGCCCCAAACGTCCAAGTGCAGGGTCTAGAAGGGAGCCGTGGTGGGGGGGAACAGGAGGAGTGAGGGGCAGCGCACTCCCGACCCTCAACGCAAGGAGTGCACGGCGGCACAGGCGAGCAAGGAAGCGGGGCAAGCGACGTTGGGAGACCTGAGACCAGACGGTGACGTACCATCCTACTAAGATGTGGGAACAACGAGTAACCTAGATGGTGGTGCCAGAGGACCGACGGGTGGGCGAGTGACTGATAGTCGCACGATACAGCAGCTACATGACCTGACCTGATCTGACCTGACTCAATGTGGTGGGACCCAGTGTGTAGTGAGTAAAGACCAGATCCCGGCTCTCTGTGGAGAGTGGCCAGAGGTGCCCCAGTGGCACCGACAGTGCATCAGGCAACAGGCTCGTCTAGTGGGAAAGTAGTGACTAAACCTAGGTCGTGGAGGTGACTAACACCTACGAGGTTCCTGGAGAACAAAGGGGTTCAGTAACCTGTGAGAAACCCAGAGGGACCCGCTGGACACGGAAGAGTGGTGGTGCTGTGGGCAACTACAGGTCCCACGCTGGGGTTAGTGAAAGCGACTGTGACTGGAGTGCGCAGTGGTGTGAAGTCATTACAGTCGCGAAAGAAACAGCTGGACGCTCCAGAGTCTAGGGTGAACGAAAGCTGTGCAGTAGGGTGAGGACCAAAACGCTCACGGTGGAGGTCGTCGAATCGACGGTAGCAGCTGGACGCAGTGTGGTCAGGACTCCAGCAGGTAGTGCCAGCACCAGGGCCTGTCAGGGCCCGGTACCCGCAGGGGCCGGCATCTCGCCCACTGCTAGCGGAGCCACTGCAGGGGGCGCCACACTTTGGACCCGCAGGCCCCCACTGACGGGAGTGCTGCGGCTGGCCTTGCTGCTGTAAAACCCTAGTACACGCCATGTGAGCCTATGCTGCTGCTGGTTCCGCTGGGGGCAGCCTAAGTTGCTGCAGGTGCGCTGGGGGCGACCTGTGCTACTTCTGGTTCTGCTGGGGGGCAGCCTAGGTTGCTACTGGTTCTCCAGGGGGCAGCCAATGCTGCTGCTGGTGCGCTGGCGGTAGCCTAAGCTGCTGCTGGTGCGCTGGGGGCAGCCTATGCTGCTGCTGGTTCGTTAGGGGCAGCCTATGCTGCTTCTGGCTCTGCTGGGGGCAGCATTAGCTACTACTGGTTTTGCTGGAGGCAGCCAATGCTGCTGCTGGTGCGCTGGCAGCAGCCTATGCTGCTACTGGTTCTGCTGGAGGCAGCCTACGCTGCTGTTGGTGTGCTGGGGGCAGCCTATGCTGCTGCTGGTGGTTCTGGCGGCAGTGTAATCGGCTGGGGCGACTGGCGGCTGGTGTGGCAACTCGTGGGGAGGCGGGTTTTAGGTGGGGCAGCTGTTAAGGCAGCGGGCTACGGGTGGGGAAGGTGAGGCGGCGGTTCTGTGCTGTTTTGTGCAATTATGTGCAGTTCGGTGCGGTTCTGTGCGGTTCAATGCGGTAGAGAGTACTGAATGGGGCGGCTGATTCCGGGTGAGGTGCCTGGAACGGGTGGGGCAGCAGGTTTCCAGGTTCGGCGGCGGATTTCATGTCTGGGATGGCGGGTTTTTAGGTCTGGGGGCGGTTAAGACGGTGGGCTGCACGTTCGCGTGGCTGTTGCTGCACGTGCGTGCGGTCGCGACGTACAAGCGCGGAGCTGCGGGAGCGACTAAGGCTGCGTGCGCAGCTACGTGCGTTCGTCTGCTATGCGCTAGATGCGGAGATAACTAGTGCAACGGGAGCTAGACTACGGGCTAGGCATGGGGCAAGAGTGATCGTAGCGTTCGTTCGTTCCTTAGTCGTTTCCAAGTGCTAACACTGCTTGCTAGTTCACGGGGAAAATTGGCAAGAGTTTCACTAGGAAAACCTGACAACAAAAGTTCAGAATAATGATAGCATCAACATTGGCAACACAGACTACATCAGACCTAGCAAGGCTGCTCGTCGACTACCAGCGCAGCACGGTCGACCGCGTGCCAGCACGACTTGGTCGACCGCGCTCTAGCAGAGCAGAGTCGTGGCTTGCCAACGTTGCCAGTCCGCGGTGTGCCAACGCTGCAGTAAGTCAACTGCACAGCATTGCACCCGCTTGACAATGGTGCACCAGCTTCGCAGGTGCGTGCAGCTGGTTGGCGCCCAACTCCCCGTCACATGCCCAGCGCAGACACTCCACCCGTGACGGCGCCCACCAGCCACGTCGACCTCGGGATACCACCCCCGAGGTCGTACTCGCAGAAAACACCCCCGGCGACATTCGCGCGCGTCGCCCGGGTATCCTGGTTGACCGGGTATTTCGCGGTCCTCCCGCGATTTCGCGGCCACCGCGGTCCTCACGCGATTTCGCGGCTCCCACGGTCCTCCCGCGATTTCGCTGCTCCCACGGTCCCCCGTGGTTTCGCGGCTGCCACGGTCCCCCGGGGTTTCGCGGCTCCCACGGTCCCCCGTGGTTTCGCGGCTCCCACGGTCCCCCGGGGTTTTGCGGCTCCCACGGTCCCCCGTGGTTTTGCGGCTCCCACGGTCGGCTCCGCCCAAGCGAGGACGAGGCCAAACACAACTCCCGTTGACACTCCCCTGCCGCGTTCACGCTTAGGCCCCCACCCCCCGCAGCCCAGACAGCAGAACTGCTCGGAGAATAGCCCGTCGGAGTGCACACAACGCACAGCACGCCGGTCACCGCACCAGCCATGCAAAAGGGCATGGCACCTACTGCTGCACGTCGTAGTCACCGTCGCCCACATCGACCAGGCGCACTTGGCCGATTGCAACGGAGCACCAGTTGAAGGCCGGGTAGTGCAGCGCCTTCGTCAGGAAGTCTGCCGGCTGCTCAGCGGTCGGGATGTACTGCAGCGAAAACTTCCCGCGCTTCACCATGTGCTACAGCCAGGCATGTCACCGCTCCATGTGCTTGAGGTTGTCCGTCAACCCCATGCCCTCGCCGACCGTGATGGCCGAATTGTTGTCCACCCTGAGGACAGTCGGCTTCCCAGCGTCCAGCCGCTGGGACTCCGCGAGGAGGAAGCGAAGGCGACGTCCCTCCTTGCCGGCTTCGACGGCCGCCACGTACTCCGACTCGGTCGACGACAGCGTCGCGCACTTGATGCGCTGGCTCGACCAGGAGACCGCGGCCCCTCCGTAGACGAACACATAGCCGCCCGTGCTCATCCGTTTCTGCTTGTCGCCCGCGTCGTCGGCGTCCACGTAGCCGACCAACTCCAGTGACTCCGGACCACCGCCGAACTCCAGGGCGGTCGCGTGTTGGCGAGGTAGGCGAGGCAGCGGTCGACCTCGCGCCAGTGCTGGTCGCTCCTCACCGTAAGACCGCTCCCCAGCTTGCTGCACGCGAATACGATGTCCGGCCTCGTCGTCGTCGCCGTGAATTGCAGCGAGCCGACCTTCTGCCTGTACTCCTCCTCCTCGCGCTCCTGCGCCTTCTCGTCATCAAATGTCTGCTCCGCGTAGGCGGCGACGGAGACTGGCGTCTTCGGGGTGCGCCCGGTCTGCTCCTCGTCGATGAAGCGCCTGCGCAGCTTGTCGGCGTAGCCCTGTTGGTGCAGCCACATTTTTCGCGCCGGCCTGTCGCGCACAATCTCCAGGCCGAGATACTTCTGCACCGGCGAGATTTCGCCTAGCTCGAAAGCGGCCTCCAGCAGCTCCTTCAGCTCCTTCAGCATCGCGGTGCTGCTGCTCGCGGCGAGAAGGTCGTCGACGTAGACCAGCACCCAGTAGGCCACCTTGTCGTCGCCGGCCTTGAAGTACAGAGCCTCGTCAACTTGGCTCTTCTTCCACCCGGCGCCAACCAACACGTCGTTGAGAGCCGTGTACCACAACAGCGGCGACTGCTTTAGCCCATAGAGGCTCTTAAGCAGCTTGCACATCCGGCCGGTCCTGTCGTTGAAGTAGTCCGGCTGGTACATGTACAGCACGCGGTCGAGCTTGCTCTGCAAAAAGGCGTTCTTCATGTCCAGCTGCATCAGGTTGAAGTCGAGGACGGTGACGATGCTGAGGAAAATCCTCAGCGTGACGTAGCTGCTCACCGGCGCGTACGTCTCGTCGTAGTAAGCGCCATACACCTGCGTGAAGCCTTTCACTACCAGCCTCGCCTTTTCGCGCTCGATAGTGTCGTCGATGCGGTACTTCGTTGTCAGCACCCACCGGTTCTTCATTATGTTCACCCCCGGCGGGCGTTCGACCAGCTCCCAAGTGCCCATGTTGATGAGCCTACGAATCTCCTCCTCCATGGCGGCCTTCACCGCCGGGCCCTTCCAGCTCGCCAACGCCTCCTTCACCGTCATGGTCGAAATGTCCCAACGGTGCTCGGGATCGGCGTGCATGTTGGGGTCGAGCTCCGAAAACTCCTCATCGTCCTCGGCGTCATTGTACGCCAGATCGTCGTCGTCCACATCGTACACCGTGGTGAAGGCAGCGGGGACGAAGAAGTCGGGTGGCCTCCGAATTCGGCCCGACTTCCGAGGTCCGGGCTGCACCTCCACCACGTCGCTCGATGTGCCTTCATCAAACTGCTCCCATGTCGTCCGCTCCTCTGAAGCGAGCTCCGCGTTCGACGGCTCCCCTGTCGACGGCTTCTCTGAAACGCGCTTCCCGTTCGACGGCTACCCTATCGACGGCTTCTCTGCAACGCGCTTCCCGTTCGAAAATTCCCCTGCCATCTGCTCCGCGGTCGGCTTCGCTGCTGCCTGTTCCCATGTCTGCTGCCTGCTAGCCGCGGGTTCCTCCGCGGTCTCCTTTGCGGTTTCCTTCGCGGTTTCCTCCGCGGTGTCCTTTGCGGTTTCCTTCGCGGTGTCCTTCGCGGTGTCCTTCGCGGTTTCCTTCGCGGTGTCCTTCGCGGTTTCCTTCGCGGTGTCCTTCGCGGTTTCCTTCGCGGTGTCCAAAGTTGGCTGCACCTCCGCGGCCCGCTTCTCTGCGACTGGCTGGGCGTCACGTCGGCCACCGGCGATGCTCTTGGCCGGCGCCACAGGCGACGCCCCACGGCTCCCCTCATCGCCGGAGGCCGACACGGGAGTCAGGCCACGTAGTTCGACGGGATGGGAATGGGAAGAAGGGGCAGGAGATGGCGAGGCAGGGGCGACCGCGACATCCTCATCAGCCCGCTCACCGACCTCAGCGAGCAGAGGAAGCGTCGCCGTCGAGGTGTCCGTCGGGGGGATGGCCCGCGTCCGCCCCGATGCAGGCCCGAGGTCCGACTTCCACACCTCCAGTGGCAGAGTTTCGTAGAACACCACGTCCGACGTGGTGACCACCCGGTTGGCGGTGATGTCGAGGAGCTTCCAGCCTTTGCTCTCCTCCGACACGCCGAGGTGAAGGCCCCACCGGGCCTTCGGCTTCAGCTTCCCACCTCGCTGCTGCTCAGGGACGAGGAATTGCGCCATGCAGCCCCACACCCGCGCCATCGACAAGTCGGGCTTTTGCCCGGTGTGGAGCTGATACGGCGTCGTCCCCGCGGGCAGCGAAGACCTCTCCAGGCAGTTGTGAACCCAGACGGCCTGCCGCAGAGCGAGATGCCACCAGTGGTGCTGCACGCCCATGTGCAGCAGCATCGTCCGCACCGACTCCACCACCGTCCTCATCTCCCGCTCCGCCATGCCATTCTGTTGCGGGGTGTAAGGGCAGGTCAAGTCGTGGACGATTCCCTTGCTGTCCACGAAGGCGGTGAAGTCCTTCCCGAGGAACTCCCCTCCGCGGTCAGAACGCAGTTGCAGCACCGAATGCTTCGCCTGCCGCTCCACCAGCACCAGCCACTTCTGGAACTCCAGCAGCACGTCCGACTTCTTGGCGACCGGCCTCACCCACACATAGCGGGTCATGCGGTCCTTCAGCAGCAAGAAGTACAGACTGCCGTCCTTGGCAGCCACGCGAAATGGCCCGCACAAATCGATGTGCACGACGGCCAGGACGTCGTCGGCTTCGGAGCCGTGGTCGGGGAAGGTATGCCGCGCCAGCTTCCCGCCGACGCACGAAATACACGGTGAGTCGGCGCCAGACACCGACTTGAGGTCCAACCCAGTGGCGACCTCGTGCTTTGCCGAGCTCCGTATGGTGTCCATGCCAACATGCGCCAGCCGCGCGTGCAGCCTGTCCGGGGCTGCCTTTGTCGCCGAGACGATCGCCCGCAAAGCTACCTCCTCTTTCGCGGGTATCGTCGACTTTACCGCGCATGGGCGCAGGTCAGTGCAGAGGACCCGGCCAATGTACGTCGCGCGACCGAGCACGTCCCCCGCCGCGGAGATGAGCAACATCCGGTCGCCGTCGACCTTCAGCGTCACCCCGCTCTCCTTCAGCTGGCCAGCTGAAAGCAGATTCGCCTGCACGCCCGGGACGAAGAGGACGCCGGAGATGAGCACCCGCTTTGTGGCCTTCCCCTGCAGAGCAACCGTGCCACGGCCGCGAATGTCCTGCAGGGCCCCATTGAAGCCGCGCACGTGCTTCACGTCGCCGCTCGGCCCCAAGTCGACAAAGGCCTCCTTCGTCCCCATCAGGTGGTGCGAGCAGCCGCTGTCGAGCAGGACCACCGCGGGGTTTGCTTGCACAGCTGCCGCCACCGCCTGGAAATCCTCGCCAGCCTCCGGCGCCAGCGAGACGGTTGGCTCCACGATACCGACCAGCGAGCACGACGCCTCCTTGTCGCCTCGCCCTTTGCCACCCGCGGAAGAGTCGGCGTCCTTCGCCGAGGTCGACTTCGTCGACTGCATCTCTTTTCGCGGCTGGTTTCCTCGACGCGGACGACGGCTGCCAGACCTCCCGCGGCCTCCCTCTGTTTCGTCGTCGTCCGAGTCACTGCGGTCGGGACACTCGAAGGAGAGGTGATCGGGATCGCCGCACAGCCAGCATTCTCGACGTCGACCTCCTCCTCCACGACCGCCCTCCTTGGCCGACTTCTGCTTGTCAGCATCCTTTGCCGGCTTCCCGCCACCACGGTGACTGCCACCAGACTGCCCGCGCTGTCCCGGTTGACCACCTTGCTTCGCGGGGACGACGTAATTCACTTGCGCGAGGAGCTCCTGGGACCGCTCAGCCTCCTGCATCGCCTCGTCCTGTAGGATGTACGAGGTCAATGTGTCCTCGTTGAGCGTCGCCCGCGTGCTCGGCGCCATCGACAGCCGCTTCAGCAGGTTATAGCTGCTCAGGAGTCCCTGCATGACGTGTGTGACGTACGACGACGTGGAGTACTCCGCGCCAGCCATCCGAATGGTGGCAAGAATTCGCCGAGCTCGGTTGCACTAGTCAGTCGTGGTCTCCTCGTCGCCCATACGCAGGTGCGTCAACTGCCCCTCAAGTTGGGCGATGAACAAGTCGTCGGTGACCTGGTAAGTTGACTCGATGAAATGCCACGCCTGGTGGCCAGCGTGAGGTACTCCTTGCACGACTTCAAGGCGATCTGTACGCCCGGCGAGCAACACCGCGAAATGACCGTAAAGGTCAGCAACTGCACGGCGCGAAATTTCGCTCGCAGGTCGGGGTAGTGCTCCTCCGGCGTCGCCACGGTCCCGCGGGCGAAGCCCATCAGCCCGGCCATCTCCAGCTAGGGCTCGATGGCTTCCTTCCACGTTAGGATGTCAGGACGACCGACCAACGGAGGTGAGACCGAGATCCTGTCCGGCGTAAACTTGAAGTAGCCGTAGCTCGGCGCAATTCCTCCCGCGGTCACGTGAGTCGCCGACATCGGCGCCAATTCACTTCGTCTGCCTCCGACGTAGTTTCGCGGGGCCCCTGCAGCCGCCGATGACTGCATCCCTTGCACCTGAACGCCGCCGACTTCATCGGCGTGAATCACACCTCGCTGCCTCGACGTGCCTCCCGCCCTGCTACCGATTTGGACACCCGCGGCGTTGACTCCCGCGTCGACGCCGCCTGCGTTGGTCACCATTCAAGGAGACGCAGACCGAGAAGAGGGGTGCTCCGCCGCCCACAAGGTGCGGATGCCAGCCTCGGCGACCGTCAGTGGGAGAGATCCGTACTTGTACGCCGCATGACGTCTCCTCGCGTCCTCCAGCTGTGCTTCCAAGGTGTCTACGACGCGCGCCTCTACTACGGGGTCCACCATGGCGTCCAACACAGCCGCCAGTCTACGAACAAACTAGGTGAGTGAGAAGTCAGCTAAACCGAAGGTTTCTTCGCGGTGTCGTCCACGCTCACCGCACCATGCGGAGATAACTAGTGCAACGGGAGCTAGACTACGGGCTAGGCACAGGGCAAGAGTGATTGTAGCGTTCGTTCGTTCCTTAGTCGTTTCCAAGTGCTAACACTGCTTGCTAGTTCACGGGGAAAATTGGCAAGAGTTTCACTAGGAAAACCTGACAACAAAAGTTCAGAATAATGATAGCATCAACATTGGCAACACAGACTACATCAGACCTAGCAAGGCTGCTGGTCGACTGCCAGCGCAGCACGGTCGACCGCGTGCCTGCACGACTTGGTCGACCGCGCTCCAGCAGAGCATAGTCGTGGCTTGCCAACGTTGCCAGTCCGCGGTGTGCCAACGCTGCAGTAAGTCAACTGCACAGCATTGCACCCGCTTGACAATGGTGCACCAACTTCGCAGGTGCGTGCAGCTGGTTGGCGCCCAACTCCCCGTCACATGCCCAGCGCAGACACTCCACCCGTGACGGCGCCCACCAGCCACGTCGACCTCGGGATACCACCTTGAGGTCGTACTCGCAGAAAACACCTCCGGTGACATTCGCGCGCATCGCCCGGGTATCCTGGTTGACCGGATATTTCGCGGTCCTCCCGCGATTTCGCGGCCACCGCGGTCCTCCCGCGGTTTCGCGGCTCCCACGGTCCTCCCGCGATTTCACGGCTCCCATGGTCCCCCGTGGTTTCGCGGCTGCCACGGTCCCCCGGGGTTTCGCGGCTCCCACGGTCCCTCGTGGTTTCGCGGCTCCCACGGTCGGCTCCGCCCAAGCGAGGACGGGGCCAAACACAACTCCCGTTGACACTAGAGGGCTGGGGGGCAACGCGCGAGGTAAAACGAGTGGGGCGCGGGGGGGAGAAAACAGAGTGACGCACGGCAAAAACGGGTGGGGTGCAGGGCAGAAATGGGTGACGCGCGATGGCGACGGGGGGCGCGGTCTACTCAGGCTCTATGGGGCAGGGCGCTTCGGGCTACGAGTCGCTACGAGGCGCGCGGGTGGTGGACCCGTAGACTATCAAGGGAGATTTCGCCTAGAGGAAAAACCGCACAAGGGAAAAATCGCCTAGGGGGAACCTAGCTCTATTCCATGTTACGAAAAGAATGATTTGATAAAAAATATGAAGTACAACCCTAAATATAGCAAACCCTTAGCATGCAAGGATGTAGAAATGTAACACCTAGACTAACCTAAACAACACATATACAATATATGTAGACAGGCGGCGCACGGTCAGAGCATGGCTGCGCGCGGCTAGAGCAGGGCGGCGCGCGGCCAGAGCAGGGCGGCGCGCATCCAGAGCAGGGCGGCGTGCAGCGAGAGCAGGGCGGGGCGTGGCCAGAGCAGGGCGGGGCGCGGCCAGAGCAGGTCGGTGCGCGGCCAGAGCAGGGCGGCGCGCGGCCAGAGCAGGGCGGCGCGCGGCCAGAGCAGGGCGGCGCGCGGCCAGAGCAGAGCGGCGTGCGGCCAGAGCAAGGCGGCGTGCGGCCAGAGCAGGGCGGCACGCGGCGAGAGCAGGGCGGCACGCGGCGAGAGCAGGGCTGTAGCAGGCAGTAGCCTCTAGGGCAGCAGCACCTAGGGCTCTTTTTTTTTTTTGTTTACGGTTTAGCAGGGCGCGCTGGGTGCTGCAGAGGCAGCTCACAGGCTGCAGGGGCAGCGCGCGGGCTGTAGAGGTGGCTCGCAGGCTGCAGGGGCAGTGCGCGTTGGCTGCAGGGGCGGTTTGCAGGCTGCAGGGGAGGCTCGCGGGCTGCAGACGGGCGGCGCGCGGGCTGCAAGGGTCTGCGCGCGGGCGGTGTGCACGGGGCGGCGCAACGCGGGGTGTACAGGGGCGGCGCGCAGGCAGGCAGGGCGGACGGGCGTCGCGGCGGGCTGGGGCAGCCCGCTCTGGCAACGCGACGGGCACGGGCAGGGCCGACGGGCGACGCGACGGGCTGCAGGGGCGCACGGCGCGACGGGTAGCAGGGGCGCGCGACGCGACGGGCTGCAAGGGCGCACAACGCGACGGGCTGCAGGGGCGCACGGCGCAACGGGCAGTAAGGGCGCGCGACGCCACGTGCAGTAGGGGCGCGCGACGCCACGGGCTGCAGGGGCGCGCGATGCGAGGCAGGGCAGGGCGTGCGCGGGGCAGCGCAACACGGGGCAGGGCAAGGCGTACGCAGGGCAGCGCAACGCAGGGCAAGGCAGGGCGTGCGCGGGGCAGCGCGACGCGGGGCAGGGCAGGGCGTGCGCAGGGCAGCGCGATGCGGGGCAGGGCAGGGCGTGCGCAGGGCAGCGCGACGCGGGGCAGGGCAGGGCGTGCACAGGGCAGCGCGTCGCGGGGCAGGGCAGGGTGTGCGTGGGGCAGCGCGACGCGGGGCATGGCAAGGCGTGCGCGGGGGAGCGCGGCGCGGGGCATGGCAAGGCGTGCGCGGGGCAGTGCGACGCGGGGCAAGGCGTGCACGAGCAGTGTGACGCTTGGCAGGGCAGGGCAGGGCGCGCACTGACTGCGCAGCGCAGGTCAGGGCGTGGGATAGCGCAGTAACCGCAGTCGATCACTAGCAAATGGTGGGCCCGAAAAAAAAGAAATGGTCCTACGGACCTACTGCTCTGAAACCATGTCACAATCTGATGAGCAGGAATGGATGAACTAGTAACAGGATGGGTACAAGTACTAACCCTAATTGGGTTGTACCCCATATGGGCTACCCCACTACAGCCTACACAACATGCAACACATAAGTTTGACAACGGTGAGCAAGAGTGAACGAATGTGTGATGGCTGACGGGGCTAAATGTTTCAACAAAATAAGGCCATGCCTCTGGTTGAAGGTGTATACTACCAACCGAGCTTTGAAGCGTTCGATGACAAAAAAATAGAGATTTTTTGTTTCTTGGACTGGATGCGTCTACCCTTCACTGCTATGTAATCATCAAGCATCAAAGGGTTAAGTGCTTTTAATTCGTAATCTTTGCGTCCACAACCACACACCATTCTTTCTCGTGTGGTTCGTTTAAGGCATGATGAGGCGTCTAAAGTTCCATGGTAAGTGGCCCCGGGAGATGGTAGTATGAATACTGAGCAGTTGGAGACCGGATTGCCCTAGAGTATGATGTTCGCTGCTAGACATTTTAACAATCATCATCTAAGAAGTCTTTGGGAGAGAGCATACGGCTGAGGAAGAGTCACTGTGGTGCGCCGTCTTTATAACCCTTGTTGTCAAAGAAGGGTCGTGCTCCAGGATGAGGTACGGACGGATCCAGCTCGGAATGGCTTCGTCAAGCGAGGGATAGTTGCAAGCAACGGGGGGGGGTATTTGTCTACGATGGTGCTGATGTCGTTGAGCCTACAGTCCTTATGTCGATGATCCGGAATCGATTGATGTTCAGCTCCTTGTAAATAAGGAAATCCCGAGCGTCGACGGCCGTGGAGGTCTTGTAGTGCAGAATTTTCTATATATGGTGCTCGAAGCTAATTCCCATGCGGATTTGTCAGCTCCTCAATGGTATACACTATGTTTTCAATGATATATACTCTGCTTTTTTTAGTGGGTTCTTGGCTTTTCTTGTTCTACAAGAGAGTTTGATGTAGCGGGTTGCTACATCCGCTCGAAGTTTGACTCTATTATTATTTGAACGCGAAGGCCATCAACAAATTGGAGCACATACTCTTTACAATTATATCAGAATTCAGGGTGATTTGCATGTTGTTGTTGTGCCTTTAAACACTAGAAATGGTGTCTTCTTGTTGCGGATGAGAGGATACCCATTAAAGCTGCATCGCGCGGGTGCGACTCAATAGACGGATTCGAAAGGTTTCAATTTTGGTATTGTTCATCACTGAGGTTTTTGGGTTGGGAATTTCACCACTCTATTTTTTGCCTGATGCGTTTGCAAGGCTTACATTAGTATTGTTGGGGAAGATGATTGCGTCTATACTTCTTGTTGGAGTAAATGGCGATTCGTTTGTGGCGCGAATATTTCTCTTAGTTGAAAGCCATGTTTTTATGTTCTTGCAGGAGAGCCACGCGTAACGCTACTTCGGATATTGATTCCGACTAGCGGAGCATGCTTGCAAGGTCTCGTGTCAAGGAATAGCATCAGAACCTGATTACAGATGATGCTGTAGCTATTGATGTACGACCTGGTATCTCCATTAGTTTCTTAGGAGTCATTTCGACAATACCAAAACCAAGGGTTAGTAAATCGTGGTCTGGTATATCTAAGCTTCCAGTGCTCGAGAAAAGTCTGTATTGAATTATCGGATTCCGAGTTGTTTCGTTGGCAACATGTTTTGTAAGAGCACACTGTTGGCCATTAGTGATTTATTGTAATTCTAATATATGTCCTTGTAGGTATCGGCGGTGGTCTTGGATAGCTTCCGACAAAGACGCAAGATATGTGCGTCGTGTAGTAGGAGCTCCGCTGAAAAAACTGCGCGTACTATATTCAAGATGGCAAGAAATTTGCTTAGAGCAGCTAGTTTTGCCTTGTCGCTTTGGCATGAGTTTGCTGGAGATGATGGATTCACATTGCGTGAAAAGGTTCTCGATTGCGAGTCTTTGTTTGGTACCGTCGATTGCAAGAGCTGCCAAGGGGTTGCTGTCAACTTACATAATTCATATATTGGTAGTAGGTTAGGTTACTCTCTTGAGGGTATTCTTTTGGTACGTTTGAACTTTATATACCCTCACGTTAATCCATCTTCATCTCTGACATGGTATCATGAGTATGTTAGGTCGCCGCTTCTGCTTCACCTACCCTAGCCCACCGACCCTAGCCCACCGCCCATAGCCAGACACCCATTGTGTTAGCTAGAGGGCTTTGATAGTGGCCAACCAAACGACCCCTAGAGCACCACCTGGAGCGCCCTGCCTAGGCCCATCGCGCCCAAGCCTTGGACCATTGTGAACCACCCTAAGATCGTCGTGCCCCAACCTTGACTTGTTGCGGCCCATCCCAAGCTCGTTGCGCCCCACCCAGGCCCGTCGCCCCCTGCCTAACCGCTATTTGCCCACTGCCTAGGCTGTCGTTGCTCCCCTGCTGTCAACCGCCCGTTGCGCCCTGCCTAACCGCCCGTCATGCCCGACCCAAGCTGCCTGTCGTGCCCCTGCTCCTAGCCGCATGTCGTGCCCTTGCCGTCCGTCGCGCCCCTTGCTGTCCGTCGCGCCCCTGCTGTTCCTCGCGCCCGTGCCACCCGTCGCGCCCCCGCTATCCGTTGTGCCCCTGTTGTCATTGCACCCTTGCCACCCGTCATGCCCCTGCTGCCCATTGCGCCCTGCCCAGCAGTGGCCGCGCCGCCAGTGCCACCCCCGCTGCGTGCGCTGCCTGTGCTGCTTGCACCAGCATCGCCGCCCAGACGTACCAACCGCCCTCTCCAGCCCACTGCCACTACATTAGCATGCGCTGTTGCCACTGTGGCTGCAGCTCGCTATGTGAAACTATATGTTTATGGTTACATATTTTAGTATGTATAGGCTAGTCTAGGGTTCGGTTTTATAGGGTATAACACTTGTACTTTGTGTCCCCCCAACTCTCCTTAGTGCATGTTGTTTCTTCTCGACACGCTACTGCAGCCGCTGAGGTTTGCTGCTCCCGCCGCAACTGCAGCTCGCAGCTACCGCCGCCGCTATCGCAACTGCTCTGCCGCATCTGCCCGAGCCGCCGGAGCTGCCCCTGGCATTCGAGCCTCACCCCGCCACGGCTACCTCTACTTCTCGAGTTGTTGTAGCCTGCCCTTTCCCCCTTCTATGTCCACTTTCCCTCATTTCCTCCTACCATAGTGTCCAATTCTTTCCTACGCTTCGATGCGGAAGGTCATACGGTGGAATTTCCGTCGTTGCTGGTCAAGGTGCATCTCCCCATGCAGAGATAGTTCCAGCAAGATGTCTCGCTGTACGAGCATGCTACTGCTGAGCTCCCATCCCCTTCGTGGTCCTCCTACTACCGCTACTGCTGGCCAATAGAAAGAGCACCGTACGACTCACCTAGATTTCACATGATGGCGAGAGTGTGACGCTGCTGCGCATCTCACTATCCTTCGCCACCTGCCGCTAACTGAGTGGGAGTACTTCAGTCAGGTGAAGATGGCAAAGGAGTTGTTGGATGTTGTCATCTTATGCAATTCTCCCATTTTCTACTACTACGTTAGGCCACCACATCCCGCCCTTCCTCTTTCCAGACCTCCTTTTCGTTATGCACTGTGGATGATCTGGTTATTCAACTGTGCTCGTTACGCACTACCTTCCATGCTGATTGCACTTCTGAGAAGCTTACTGAGCACCCCCCCCAATTATATGCCATTGTACCTCTTAACAACCCGCCTCCTTGCCCGTTTCGCAATCGCAGGAGATGCCTTCCTTGTTGTACACCCCATGACCCTCACGGTCTCATTGACATCACGGTCTGACTTCCTTGTGCCAGCAGTGTGGACTCCAATGCATGATACCAAACTCGTGGGCTTGATTAAGACAATACAAGAACTACAAACACTCTCAATACCATCATGATGCCCATCAAGCTGAGCCATATAGATTTCTTCCTCAAGAATGCCGTAGAGTAAGGCGTTAGAGATATTTAGCTGAACGATGTGGAGACCCATTTGTACTACCATGCCAAGAATAGTGGGCACGCTGGTGTACTTGGCGACTTGATCAAATGTCTCATTGTAGTCTTGACTAGGAACTTGAACCAAACAAGCCTTGAACTTCTCCAAGGCCCCATCATCCACCACCTTCACCTAGTAGACCCACTTTACCCCCACATGCCATTTCCCCTTGGATAATGGCTCCAAAATCCAAATCCCACATTCTAGTAGACTTTCCTGATGTTCCTTTTCCGCTGCTAACCACTGCTCCATAAATGCTCCTACCATAGCTTCTTTGTGATTAAGAGGCACGGGTGAAAGTTGAGAAATGGCGAAACAGATGACGTAGATCCTGGATTGGAAGCAGGTGCGACCGCTACACAAATGAGTTGGAGGTGAGTTGAGAGTATAGTGCGGTACATGAGAGGTGAAGTGTATAGAAGTCAAAGTAGGAAAGGTTGATGGTGCTGCAAAGGGCGACATGCTCATGTGTTGTGGAAAATTGATGTTGATAGGGTTGGGTGACTTTGGTGGTGTTGCTAGTTGAGAATGGACATCTGATGAAGCTCTTGCAAAGAGAATATTTGAATGGAGTTGTTGGATATGCGTAGATGGGTATTGTTGTGTTGTGGTGGCTGCACGATCGACGGTATGAGTTGACAATGATCTCGAAGGTGAAGGAGGACGTGTGGACAATAGCCGTTGGGCCGATTGACGATGAGAGACTGAAGGAAGGTTGAAGGGAGTGAGTGTCGGGAGGTTGATGTTGTTTCTGCTGCTGGTGGTGGTGGTGAGTATGAGAGGATTGAAGAGGAGGAGGAGGTAATCGGGTAGAGATGGCTGCTATTGCTGCTACTGGGAGGAAGAAATTGAGGGCTCAGGAGGAGGAGAAGGGAACGTAGGTGGAGCTGACAATTGGTGCTGGTGTGGTGGAGGATGTGACGGATGCTAATGCTGTTGCTCTTGATGATGAAGTGTAGGAGTAGATGATGGAGATGATTGCTGGTTTTGATTTTGAGTCGTATCTTCGTGTTGCTGCTTCGGTGATGATGCAGGAACTTTGCTTAGGATGATTGTTGGAAGTTTGAAATATGTAAAGGTCAAAAAGGGAGGAACTTGAGAGGAAACGAGAGGGAAAGAAGATTTCCAAGATAGTGAGGACATGTATTCATAGATGATCACGTCCCTTAATACAATTTTCCTTTTCAAGAAATGATCGCACATAAACCAGCCCTTGCTTTCATTATCCATGCCCAGATGCATGGCCCATGGTGCCTTGCTTTCAAACTTGTGTTCGTCATCCAGCACTTTGTACTGTCCCATGCATCCGAAAACTCGAAGCATGAACACATTAGGCTTCATATCGTACAATTCCTCATAGGGTGTGACACCCACTAGGTAGCTTGTGAGCCGAAAATTCTTGACCCAAGCAGCATGGTTAACAGTTCCTCCCCACCATGAATCATCCAGATTCATATGGGAGAGAAAACCCCTTGAGATCTCTCAAATCGCACGGTTGTACCATTTAGCAGTACGATGCTGCTAGACAGTACAATTGCTCCTCAACTCCAAGGTTGGCAAGTTAGGAATGGAAAGAATTCAACATGTACTCTCCCCCTGATCAAAATGAAAGATCTTTACCTTAAGACCCAGCCGACGCTCAACAGAAGGAAACCACGATTGAACAACACTGAGAGCTTCATCTTTGGATCCAAGAAGAGAGATCCATACAAATTTTCTAGGATGATCTATGAGTAACATTACATGCCGTTTCCCAATACGACTCGATGTACAGGAAGGACCAATTAGGTCACTATGAATGAGCTCAAGTGGTCGAGAGACTTTAAACTTAGAAGAATAGAACGGATGACGAAGAAGCTCAACCTCAACTCAAGTGTGATACGATGACTGAGAGGATGACAATGCTTGGAGATGATCGGACCATCAACGCTTGCGTGTGCTTCCATGCGTGTAACACTGGACTCTTCACGATGACTGGAACGACAATGCCAAGTGTAAGGAGATGCAGATGTACCAGAATGGAGTCTTGTTGAGGTGGTAGCAGTAGCAACCGAGAGACTACTATAGGGCTTGGCACCGACTATGCATGGATCTCTACTCGATAGAGACGTCCATTGCGAGCTCCTCACGCAATAGTATGCCCAGTTGGAGCACGAACCTACACTGAACCATCTGAGAAAGAAATAGTGATACTGACCAATAGAGAGAAGATTTGCACCGAGTGAGGGCACAAGTAAGATGCCAAAGAATGACATACGAATCCCCTTAGGACTGAGGAAAGCCACTAAACCCTCTTGTTGGACTGGCACCAAATGGTTGCTATCAATAACCACTTTCTTCACATTGGAAGGACTGAGGCTGTGATTAAGGGAAGCTCCAGGAGGCGCACCGTTTAGTTGATATCCCGGAGGGTATGAGATGCGATAGCAAGGGCAGCCTTTCTATTGTCAGAAAGCAGAGATGAGGGTGGAGTCCAGATGGCAAGTCGAATGTTGCAACATTTATGACAATAATCACACTCAAGCTGATATCTTCATTTTGGCTTGTAACGGAGCTGGGAATCTGATTGGAGTATGATGCAAGTTGAGAAATGTGATTGGATGTGGGTTGGCCAAGAAGAGAGTGTGCTTGTGTTGGGAAAGACTTACTTTGTTAAAACCCACTCTGTGACTTAAATCCTTGTTGATCACGATATATGGCACACGTCATTCCACTCCATGCTGGTTCAGGGTCACTTTTAAAGCTTTGCAAGCTCTCTCGTTTGGTGCTCAGTGAAGAGTGTGTTGAAGATCAAATCTCTGATTCTTATCTCTTGAGGAAAGGCTTGGATGGTGCTCCTCACAATGCTTCAAGCATATGAGAGTCCAGCAAGAAGAATGGCGATCAAGAAATATTTCAGAACAGGTTCCTTGCTTTTGTCTTGTTTGTTTTTTTTTAGATTTCAGACTGACTTTTATGCATATACGACATTTTAGAATTTGAATTTTCATTCATCTGATTGATCAAAAGTGCATTTTTTGCTTCATTTGTTTGATTAGAAGTGTTTTCAGTGTTCATTTGAAACCTGCAATGCTTTCCTGAAGAAAACAAAAACAATGATTTCATTTGCCATCCTATTCTCCCTCCCCCCTCGCCCCCTCAAAGGCAACCCACTTTTTCGCGCTCCCTCATTCCCCTCCACTTCTAGCCTCACATGTTTGCCTCACTATTTCGCTACTCCAACTCCTGCTTTTTTTGTCAGAAATCCACCCCAAAACCCTTCCAACCCCCCCTCGCCCTCCCTCACTATACAATTCTCGCTGTTTCTCACCATTTCCCCAAACCGAACACCCTTGTATCTGTTCACAAAATTTCCGTAAGCTCTCTCCATTCCCTCTCCGTGCTATAATATATAAGTAACTTAATTGTAGCGAAAAAAAAAAACAAAAACATCTTTTTTTCGAAACATCCGATCCATCATACCTCCAAAACCTAGGGCATCTGATGCATAAAACATGCCTGAATGGCCCGTGTGATGCATCAGGTGGGTGTAAATTCTAGCGAGGACTCTGTTTCAAAACTTCAATGTTGCAGTCCCCCTCCCCCTCGAGCCCCCAAGTCCACTGCTGCTGCAGCACGGACAGGATCTGTCCCATCGCCGATCCGAGCACCAGGGTGCCTGTCATACCAAGACTGCAGTGTCATGCACGCTTGCACACGCTCGGTGTTCAGACGTGTGCGCTAAAACGTGATCAAGTTCCTACTTTACGAGGAATGCTTGCTTGCACGCTGCCGAGGTGCCAGGGATCGCCAAGTAATCCTTGGCCATCGCTCGTAGCGTATCAAGGTTCTCCACAGTGCGTCAGAAGTCGAGGGGGGGTACGTCTGCTGTATCATCGTGGGCCACATATCTGTCCACCTCATCACCCAAGGGCCTAGCCCCCCCAGCAGCCCTACTGCCTATGTGCTCATCCCCCTCAGTGTCGGTGGCAGGTGCACGCGCTGCTGTAGCAGGTGGAGGTGCTGTCACCGCTGCATGCACCCGGTACGCCTCCACACGTGTGCGCACCAGGATCAAGATCTCATCCACCATCACCGGACCCCTCGCCCGCCTCCCACCCCCCTGGCTAACCAACTCTGGATGCCGATTCTCCCACGTGCCTAGAGCGAAATACCCCTCCCTCGTCGCTGGATCTAGGAACGTGGCGATGAGCAGGTCGTCGTTGTTGGCATATACATACTTCTTGAAGTGCCGCAGCGCGGCAACGGTCATCTCCATGACCAGCGTGGACGGGCGGCCCTGGCGCTTCGCCTCCAAACCATCAAGCATGTCATTGTAGCTTGGAATGACCATGGAGATGGTCGGGTAGAGCGACCCCTCCGCCGCCATGCGCCTGGTACGCCTCCACACGTATGCGCACCAGGATCAAGATCTCATCCACCATCACCGGACCCCCTTGCCCGCCTCCCGCCCCCCTGGCTAACCAACTCTGGATGCCGATTCTCCCACGTGCCTAGAGCGAAATACCGCTCCCTCGTCGCTGGATCTAGGAACGTGGCAATGAGCAGGTCGTCACTGCTGGCATACACATACTTCTTGAAGTGCCCCAGCGCGGCAATGGTCATCTCCATGACCAGCGTGGACGGGCGGCCCTGGCGCTTCGCCTCCAAACCATCAAGCATGTCGTTGTAGCTTGGAATGACCATGGAGATTGTCGGGTAGAGCGACCCCTCCGCCGCCTTGCTGACGGCGTTGAAGGGGGCAAGGAATCCCCTTCAACACCTCCAGTGCCTCCAAGTGCAAATCATTGTGACAGAGAGCTTTAAAGCGCTCCCTTTCAAGACGCATCGTGCCCTGTGGACGGAGTTTGGGGTGGGGGCAGTTTGATGAGGACAACAATTTGTTGGGTGCAAAATGTATTTTGCACGTCAACCTGTCGCATATTTGTCGAGCAAGGTGAAATTTGAAGACATCTGTTTTGAGGTAATTTGTGTCATGTGGAATGCGCATTTGTATGTTTTTCATTTTGGCGTTTACGGTTTGTGAATCGCCTTAGCGGTTCATGAGTTATCGGCATTTTTGTGTGAGGTTGCATTCATGAGTTTTCATGATTGTTCGTGTGTGTTTCGTGTGTTTATGGCGTTTCATGAATGTATGTGAAGTTCCGAGGGTACATGAGTGTTCATGGACCTTCGCGTCCTGTTCATGAGACTTCGCATTCTGTTCGTGTTCGCTCATGAGCGTTCATGTACGATCATGTTCGTTCATGACTGTTTATGCTTCGTTCATGTTTGTTCAGGCTTGTTTATGTTTTCTTCATGAGTTTCTGTGTACCTTTCATGAGTGTTCATGGTAAGTTTCTGGTGTGCTGGGTGTGGGGCTCAAGATTTTGACCAGCCCCTTTGGACTCAGTCTTGCGCTGGTCAAGGCTCGGGGCCATGAGCCCGAGCCTTGTTGCGCAATCATGGGAGCAAGGGCCGAAGGGTGTCAGTCGAGGCACACGCTCGGCCTGAGGGCCGCAATTCAGTTGCTGCCACACGCGCGAGTGTGGCAGTGAGGTGGCGCGTGGGTCCACAATTGAATTTGTGGAACCCTCGAGTGTTTTTGTCTTCATCTTCCGAGAAGAAATTTTCGCCAGGGAGTTTTGCGACGTGCAAATTTCATTTCGAAGTCAGACGAACCAGTGCGAGAAGAAATTCGGCGAATTCGTAACTCCGTCGGTAACTACGCGAATTGTCAGGTGTTTTCATGAGCTGTCACGGCACGAATCTCCCACGAGTTTCCACGAGCTCCCACGAACAAGTATGGCCCATATAAATGTTCATGGGCGAGTATGTTCCAACTGATTACGCATGGTGAAAGTTGGCAATTCGGAGTATGTTGCTAGTTGTTATTTTGGTGGGCTGTTAGCTTTCGCTTTTGGTGGGTTAGTATTAATTTGTGCTTGCGTTTGTTTGTGATCAACCTTTTTGTGAATGAAATATTCTCTATCATCGTATTGACGTGAGGGGAATTATCTGCACACGAACCAATGAGTCAATTAAGGCTGCGCAACGGAGTTTGTGACTACTCTAGAGCACACGATTAGTTTCACACTTGGGAAATCTGTGAGAGTACGACGGCTATGCCAGCTATGCTTGCTTGCCTTTACTTTATGATGCTATTTCTAGCACAGGATAATTTATATGCATGCATGTATTGCTTGATTTCCTAGGCTAGGTGCTTTCCTATATTTTATTATAGTTATAGCACCGAGCTAGGTTGTGTGCACCGAATTCTGGCTTTTCGGTTGCCACCGAATTGCCTTCTACCGAATTCGGGAAGGATCTGTTCGGGACGCTTCGCGACCCGCGGAACCTTCTCGTACCACCTGGTTACAGGGCCTTGTGTCGAGCCTATATATAGCCTCGTGTTGTACCCAGGTGATCATTCAATTCAATTCAATTACAATTTCTCTTTTCTAAGCTCGATCCTAGATCCTCACACTTGGTAATCAGAGCCTGTTTGCAAGCGAAGTTTTTCGACCGCTTAAACCTAGCTTTTAAAACCGCGGGGGCGACGACGGAAAGCGCCGATTTCGGGTACGGTAAACCAGTTCCGCGCTATTTTCTAACGTCCCCCTCGAACCGGTTTTCGAACACTCCTCAGGTCCAGTGGCGAAAAAGTTGGAATTTCGACCGTCGGATCGATTCGAATCTCAACGGTCTCGAGAATTTCGCCCAAAACGTTGGAATTTGGAGCGTCGGATCGAATTTCTTCTCAACGGCCGAGATCAGACGCGAATTTCGAATAAGGGAGAATAACGCGACCTACAGAATCAGCCCCTCGTCATTTCTGCAGTCAACTCGACTCACAGTAAGATGACCAGCGCCTAAAATTCATATATTTTCGTCGCAAATCTTCTTATAAATCGCCAAATGGAGGGAAAACGGTGATAATTCCGTACGGAAAATTATGGAGTTACACACCGGCCTGGACAGACGCGAGCGGCACTCCAGCGAATAGAGGAGCTTCTCGCGAACCAGTCGGCAGCCGCCATAGCAGCAGCGAACGCAGCGGCGAATGCAGCAGCGACGTCAGCAGCAGCAGCGGCGATACCGACACTTAACCCAGCAGCAGCGGCAGCAGCTACAGTGAATCTTGAGGCGGCACGTCCTGAGGCTACCGGAGACGTTCAATCCGAATGCAAGAGACACTGATGTTCGTCGATTCATTGCGACTCTCGAAATTTACTTCGAGGCTGTTGGTTGTACGACCCCGACACACGATGCAATGCGGATTCAGCTCGCAGCGACACTGTTACGAGGCCCAGCGCTCGGTGGATTTACAACAGCAATAAGATCCGAGGCGAGGGGTCATGGACGCAGTTTCGGAAGCTTTAATTCAACGTTTCGAACCAATCAACTCCAGCTACATGGCGTGGGCAGCAGATTCATCGGCATAAACAGTTCGGCAGTGTAACACAGTACACGCAGCAGATGGAGAGCCTCTTCAACGAATTACCGACCTGACCGAAGCGGAAAAAATCCAAGCGTATACTGAGGGGCTAAAGATGGAAGTCCGCCGACAGGTGATTGCCGCAAACTACAACAACTACCGCGACATGGTGTGTGCAGCAGAGAGATTTGATGCGCTAATGCGATGTAAGCCCGAGACACGACGCCACGTGCCGAACAGATCATTCGACACGAAGCGATCGGCACCACCCACGACCGCCGACCCGATGGATATGGACAAGATCGACGCGAAGCAGCGGCCGACAAAATATGAGAAGTGCGAATTTTGCGGCGCAGCAGGACATCGACTCTTGGCGTGTTGGAAGTTGAAGAAGGTACTAGCGGAGCTACAGGGCAACAACAGTTCGACATCCACGATGGCGAAAAAGGAGGACACGATGGCGCAAATTTAAAACGCCACGACCGGCCAGCAACAGGGGAAATCGCCGAGACAAAGGGAGGCTCCGCGAAACAAGACTCCTGCACCGACCGGGAAAACTCCAGCCGAACACCCCCGAGAGTAAGAATATTCCCTCTCAAGGTTTTCTAAGCCTTTAAAAAATCCAGGGGAGATTTCGAGGCCAAGAAAAGCCTTTAGAAATTATTCAGGTACCTGAGAAGTTGGGCAAACCACTCCGGAGCGTTGAAAAGGGTCGTGCGTTCCAAGGAGTTCATATTCTCTCCCCGCAGCATAGTGTTAAGGCTCCCATTGCCCACAGGAGAAGCCTACACAGCTGCAAAGGCTTAAGGGAAGGTTCCAGGCCAAGACGAAGCTGAATCGGCCTCGGATAAATCCTTCTAACCCTGCTCAGTTGGAAACTGATATGGACGTCAGCAGCTTCGAGCGCAGGACCGAGGGGATGATCTATTGACGAACCCTACGATCCTATAAGCGAGACCATCTACGGTTTACGCGGAGCAGCAAAAACCACTACTACTCGAGGTGATCTGCAATGGGCGACGCCTCCAGGCAATGGTGGACAGTGGTGCGTCCCACTTCGGTGTGCGACCGCGGAGCATTGAGAAAATTGGAGAGAAGGCGGAAGAGACCCAGTTTCAGCAACCATGGTGGACGGTACGAAGCTACCTATCCACGGCGAAGCATCACTGCAGCTGCATGATAGGTGCGTTGAGGTGGAAGCCGAAGCTACCAGTCACCAACATCAAAGGGTTAGATTTTATCTTGGGGCGAGATTTTCTGAAGCGGTTCAAACCCCGAGATCGATTGGTCAACAGCAAGGTGTGCATCTACAACAACGGGAAGCGGATAGCACTGCGAAGCTTGGACGGATACAGGGGACGTACCTGAAACGACACTGGCACGGTTCGAACAGACGGTGAACGAGAGTAACACGGGTTACCTAGCACTGGTCATGGCAGCAGCAGAGGAGGAGAAGCCGAGTTCCGAGCTCCCTGCAGCAGTAAAGGAGGTCTTGGAGCAATACAATGATATAATGCCCGACGACCTACCTGCAGGTGTACCTCCAGCACGCACCCACGAGCACGAGATCGTGGAGGAACCAGGTGCGAAACCCGTCTCACGTGCAACCATACCGACTGAGTCCGACCCGAACTGAGAGACATGAAGAAACAGATAGAGTATCTACTGGACAGACAACTGATCCGCCCATCCACCTCTCCCTACGGTGCACCAGTCCTCTTCACTCCACAACCAGACGGCAGTCTACGGATGTGCATCGACTATCGCGCACTGAACAAACAGACAATCAAAAACAAATATCCCATACCGCGCCTAGACGACCTAACTCGATTCAACTGCGTGGAGCAACAGTTATTCTCGAAGCTGGACCTACGATCGGGTTACTGGCAGATCAAGATGGCAGACAACTCGGTCCACAAGACGGCGTTTCCGTACTCGATACGGCTCCTACGAATACTTGGTGATGCCGTTCGGTGACTCTGCAACGCACCAGCAACGTTCCAAGCGGAAATGAACATATTCTCCGGCCCCTGCTGGACGAGTGCGTAGTGGTGTACCTGGACGATATCCTCATCTACTCCAAGAACATGAAGGAGCACGTGGAGCATCTACGGAAGGTGTTCGAGATCCTGCGGAAGAATAAGTTCTACGTGAAACTGTCGAAGAGCGACTTCGCACTAAAAAAGGTGCAGTTTCTCGGGCACATGGTGAGTGCCGAGGGCGTACACGTGGACCCGCGGAAGATCGAAAGCCGTCAAGAAGTGGAAAGTACCGGAGAACGTGAAGGAGTTGCCAGCAGTTCCTAGGCTTCGCCAACTACTACAACAGGTTCGTGCCACAGTACGCTAAGATAGCAGCGCCATTGACGACCTACTGAAAAAGGATACGCCCTACAATTGGGATACCCCTCATCAGCAAGCCAGGAGCAGCTACAGACAGCACTGACTACAGCGCCAGTACTCATCTTGCCGGATCCAGACAAGGACTACGTGGTGGAAGCAGACGCTAGTGACCAAGCAAGTCGGAGCAGTACTGATGCAGGATCACGGACGCGGTTTTGCAGCCCATCGCTTACCTCAGTAAGAAAGCTACACGGAGCAGAACTGAACTACCCCATTCATGACAAGGAAGCCTTAGCGATAGTCATTTGCCTTTCAAGGCGTGGAGGTGTTACCTAGAGGGAGCCAAGGACTACAGTATACACTGACCACTGCAGTCTCAAATACCTGAAGTCGCAGCTGACGCTCTCTTCGACGACAGGTGCGGTGGGTGGACTTCCTGGAAACTCACTTCCACTACGACATCGTCTACAAGCCCCGGGCTACACAACAACGCAGACGCATTGAGCCGCCCCGGACATGTAGCAGGCATCCAGCTCAACGGGATGAACCCTCTACTCAAGGGTCTATTCCAACATGGGTACTCCGTGGACGCAGAGATCGCTACAGCACAGACCAAGAAGCTGTTACAGTGGGAGAAAGACTTAGCTTTAAGGAAGGGTTCAGGAAAGATTTGGGTACTGAATTACGCCCCGCTACGGCAGATCTTATTGGAGGAGTTTCACGACGTACCTTACGCGGGACATTTCGGGAGCAACAAGACGTTAGCAGGGATAGCGAAGTATACTACTGGCCCAGGATGGCAGCAGACGTGCAGCAGTTCGTCACCTCATGCGACACGTGCCAGCGGATGAAGAGCATGCAAACAGAAAAAAGCAGGATTACTTCAGCCTCTACCCGTACCGGAGCAGCCATGGCAAGTCGTTAGTCTCGACTTCATCACAGGACTTCCCTCGACCTCACGGGGACATGATCCATCCTCGTAGTCATCGATAAGTTCTCCAAAATGGGACAATTCATACCGACCAACGCCACCGCCACAGCTGAAGCAACTGCTCGCCTCTTCTTCGACCGCATAATCACCATCCACAGCATCCCCGCTACACTCATCTCAGACAGAGACCCCAAATTCACGAGTAAGTTCTGGAAGGAACTCATGGGATTATTAGGGACCAAACTTGCGATGTCCTCAGCATACCACCCACAGACTGACGGACAGACACAGCGACTCAATCAAGTGGTTGAACAGTTACTACGCACAGCTTGCAAGGACGACGTCAGCCACTGGGACACACAGTTACCGACCCTAGAGTTCGCTTACAACAACGCATCACATGCGGCCACAGGGAAAACTCCATTCTTCCTGTGTTACGGACGGGAACCACTCACACCACAGCAGCCAACCACACCGGCACACGTCCAAGCCGCACATGACTTCGTCACCACCATGCAGCAGCTATGGGAGAAGACTCAGCGACGACTCACCACGATGCAGACCTCCCAGAAGCAGTATGCCGATCGTCAGCGACGTGATCACTCAGTAGCAGTCGGAGATCAGGTGCTTCTTGACACGCGCAACTTGAACCTGTCTCACCTCCCATCCAAACTCCGGCCTCGCTTCTGTGGTCCATTTCTCGTGGAGGCACAAGTGACACCAGTTACATTCCGCTTGCGCTTACCAGATACATGGAAGCTTCACAACGCTTTCCATGTCCAGCTACTGAAGCCCTACAAGGACCCCAACCAACAGTTCCAGGGACGGCATCTCCCGCCACCACCACCTGTTCTCATACAGGATGAACCCGAGTACGAAGTGGAGCGTGTTCTCACTCATCGGCGCCGTGGCGGCAAGACCCTCGAGTTCCTGATACGCTGGAGGGGATACGACCCCACTGAGGACAGTTGGGTTGCAGAAGCTGATATGGGCAACGCACGCCGTGCTCTCAAGGACTATCTTGTCAAGCAGGGTGTATCTCACGCCACCCAGCTTTGAGGGGGGGACGTGTGAGAGTACGACGGCTTATGCCAGCTATGCTTGCTTGCCTTTACTTTATGATGCTATTTCTAGCATAGGATAATTATATGCATGCATGAATTGCTTGATTTCCTAGGCTAGGTGCTTTCCTATATTTTATTATAGTTATAGCACCGAGCTAGGTTGCGTGCACCGAATTCTGGCTTTTCGGTTGCCACCGAATTGCCTTCTACCGAATTCGGGAAGGATCTGTTCGGGACGCTTCGCGACCCGCGGAACCTTCGCGTAACACCTGGTTACAGGGCCTTGTGTCGAGCCTATATATAGCCTCGTGTTGTACCCAGGTGATCATTCAATTCAATTCAATTACAATTCTCTTTTCTGAGCTCGATCCTAGATCCTCACAAAATCCCTCAACAAACACGGACCCCTGGTTAGGGGCTGGTTTTACCAGGCACCCGAGGACCCTTGGAGGTGACCCCGTAGGGATAACTAAGTGGTGATTAAAGGTGCGCTTAGAGGTTCCTAGTCTCAAAATGTAGTCAACACGATTGGGGTGCAACACAAACAATGCTTCATACATGCAATATACATGGCCACCCCCCTTGCCCACGTCGGCAATCAATGTAGT